>CADDXX010000086.1:1259323-1322411 GCA_902810485.1 Alauda arvensis | reverse complement strand
TTTTTTTCCTAAAGCAAATAAAACAAAGCAATTTGCATAAATGTCTCTCCCATGATTTTTTATTTATGGCCCCTAAGTTTCTAATTAAATACTAATTAATATTATCACCAGAATTGTCTCACATCCTCAGCACTTCATAGCTTTGTCACTTTGATTAATGAATAGTCATTTATTAACTCATTTAACAAGCTGGGGTGCCTCATGACAAACCAGATAATATTCCCATAACAGTCTCATTACTGYAAAAAAGAAGTTCTAAGCTTAATAAAAATTATCCCAAATAAAGTTAAAGCTTTTCCATTGCAGCCTTAAAAGATGGAAATAGATTTTTTTGTTTGATTTATATTATATGGAGTTGTRTAAAGCATCCATTAAYAAAATTTATATGTTCAGTTTAGAYTGATYACTGTACTGTTTCTGTAGTTGTGGSTGCTTAGGATTTAACTTTTGATGTATTTAGGAACACAACWAATGTTCTGACCAGACAGGAAATAAAATACTCACTAGAATGAGATAATTAAGGGTGTAGACAATGTTTAGGTCTTGTGGTTTGCTTTTTGAATTATTTGTTTTGTTTTCCAGCTAAACCTGATAAAGAGGAAATCAGAGTTTACCTGGGGATTGTGATGACTTTGCCTGAAGTAGCTGGACAATTCTGTAGCTGACTGGGTGGGGGCTGTGGCTCTCTGCCCAGTGATGAGGGGTGCAGCACCACAGAATTCTGMTGCCCCTGTGCCAGCAGGGCTGGTTTCTCCCCAGGGATCACAAATCCCRCTCTCTTCCCTTCCATCCCTGCTGAGAGGGAAGCAGAAATGAGAACTGGCATCCCACAGGAAGGCATCCATACCAATGAGGATGGAAAGGTTTGTGTGTAATGAGGATATCCGTAACTYAGCCATGCTGCTGCTGCTGTCAGGCTGTGTAGGATRTGGGAGCCCTGCRACACACMGTCTGTGGGTCTCCCAGAGGACCTGGGGATTTTWGAGCTGCAGCCTTACTACTATTTGATTTTKAGGGGCAGGAAGGGTTGAAACAGGCTGGCAGGCAGCAGTTCACTGCATTTCTTCCTAGAGCTCCCATCTTCCCCTGGGCCATTTCCATGAAGATGCATTCATTATTCATYCAAATCTCCTCTAACAAGAAACTTCCCATCATTCTACTTACACACACCTTGAACAACAAATATAGACCAGATAAAAATAACAGGAATGTGTTTCTGTTACTGGTAAAGCAGAGGCTTTACCCCTCCTTAGCACCCAGTTTCCCTCTATTCTCATGCACAGGGATGTAAGRGAGCAGCCTCAGGTGGCAGTGAGCACATGGGTGCAGAAGGGAAGATATGCTTCTGAGCACAGAGGATGYAGAGAAGATGCTCAGTGCTCATTGTTCTGTCTGAGAAATAAATCAAGTGATACCTCAGGGGAAAATRTCCCACAATGGCCTGATAAACTGAAGTCTGTTATAACAAGTCCCCAGCGACTGCATCCAAAGAGCAGCTGCACACCTAAACAGATAATAATCACTAATTTTACCACCTAGATTAGATCCTATTTGGGTAAATAAAGGTTACCTTATAGGGCTTTTTGTCCCCAGTGACCTGTGTTATACTGTGTAACATGACCCAGTAAAGCCAATTATTATGGTGGTCATTGCACCAGCATCTGATAAATACTTGCAGCAGTATGCCACTTTGCAGATGCAGAGGCTTTAGGACATAGAGTATAAGTATGTGGCAGGTTTGAATTAAAATCTGATGACAGGAGTCTCTTTAGAAACTATGCAACAGTCTGTRCTACAATTGCATTTCTTCTGAAGGAAGTCACCTTTGCCATATGCTCATTTAGAGCCTTCTCCTTATTTTTCTCTTGCCTCCTCTTATCATTTTCTACCGAGTTTATATTTTGTGAAAGCTGAAGATGGATGATGGCAGATTGCTGTGCCAGTAGAGGTCAAGCTTGACAGGACACAGCACCCACAGGCCTTTCCTGGATTCATTTAAGAGTTTAGTAATTAGTGTAGAGCTTGGGTCAAACCCAGGTTAAATAGGTATGTCTTGATTTCTGCTGTTAAATAAATAAAAGCACCTTATCCTACAGAGAAGGAAAAAGCACAGAAAAAGAGGAGCTTTTTACAGGGTTGTTATACTGTAATGAATGCTTGCCAAACTCCCCAGCTACAGAGGGCACCTCGGTGGCTATGCAAATCAGACAGAGCACTCAGCTTCACCCTCTGCATACCCGAGTGGGAGATTTCCATTCTCTCCACCCAGCTCATGGGAGCTCTGCAGAGACCTTTCACATCTCACTGGGTCCCTCTATGAAGTTTGTGGGTTGCTATGACAGCAAGGGTAGCTCCAAGAACCTTCTGTAGTCCCTTTCAAAACCTTGAACTTCAGTGACAAAAATATGGATATGGAAGAGTTCAAGGGTTTTGAACAYCTCTTTGAATTATCCCCTGATGCARGGGATCAATTGCTACAAGTGACAAGGAACTTATGCTAGATTCAAAAGAAAAAAAAGCACAAGAAAAGTGACAAAAGATATCTGAGTCTATTAGGTCATRGAGAACCATGGAATTAGTTCCTAAGACTGGAAATGCCATTAGATATGCTACTAGGAAAAACAGAGAACTAAATTTAATGATACSTGTTTTAAAAACCTGATAAATAGCAAATACAAAAGCTCCTTCGTAGTTGATCTTAAAAAAAAGAAAACTAAAAATTATAAAACTCAGATTCTGATTTCCAGTTTCTAGAGCTCCTGTTCAATCTGTACAGAAGCCTGACTGGAAGGTAGAAAAGTAAAATATTGCTATTAATAAATCGGCCCCTAAAAGACACCAGTAGACATTTGTTGGGGGTTAGATATGGTCTTGTTTTGTTTTGTTTTGCACTTGGAATTTTTTCTCTCGAGTTGCTGGGACACTTAACGACAGGCTGATTAGTCGGTACTTAACAAAGACAAAGAAACTGGGGAAGGAAAGATCTGAAGGGACAAGGGAGCGGGGGCTGGGCACTCTTTGCCTGGGCACTCGAGGAGAGAGAGGACACCCAGGCTGTTTTCGCTTGCTGGGAGAGAAGTTTTTTCACTGTCACCATTTCGGCTCTGCTCCTGGGAAAACCTTCCATCTGCCCGTGAGCCCGGGGATTTCTGAGCTCTCCTCCTGTCCCACTGGAGTGGGCCCGACCCTGCCCCGGCCATCGCTTTTGCGGCTTTTGCCTACGCTGACCTCAAACCTTCTGCTCAGCCAGGACATCCCGCTGCTCCAACCACCGCTGCAGGACTACTCATCTGCTTCATCACCAACCCAGGATCTTACAGCTTGGTGCCTCAGAGACAGAGGTCGGACTGCCCTGGGATTTGTGGTCCCCCGAGGTTTCCTAAGTCTGTCTTATTATTAATGCTGTAGTTGTTTGTTTGTTTGTTTGCCTGTTTTGTTAGATATATATATATTTAGATATTTATATATATATATATAATAGTAAAAACCTGTTATTCCCAGTCCCACATCTTTGCCTGAGAGACCCTTAATTTCAAATTTATAATAATTTGGTGGGAGGGGGTCTGCAGTCTCCATTGCAAGGGGAGAGCACCGGTCTTCCCCTAGCAGATACCTGTCTTTTTCAAACGAAGACAACATTATACATGATGCTTAATAGAAGAGGGTTGGAACAAGAAAGTTCCAACAGTCTTTTTCAAACTAAAACTGAAGAATAAACCTCTAAGTAATCTTCCTTAGGTTAAACCAACAATCAGTYGTCTTATTTTACTCACAGATCTTTACAGCTTCTTTTCTCATGTACAACAACTTTATTATACTTGTTCCAGACCTCTCTTGAATATCAGTWGTCAAGGATGCATAAATTTGCTGAATTTTAGTGTAGTTGATCTTTCCATGTAGAAAGATTTCATTTCTTGTCCTCAGTATTCATATGAGAGGGTTGTTTAGCTACCTTGCTCCTCTGGGGGAGATTCCATGTTATTACTATCTTATATTTATGCCTGTCAATCTTACATGCATTTGTTCTTGCCCCTGCATTGTTCTTTTCCTTAAATAGCATTTATCTATCCYCCTTTTTTAGTCTTCATTTTCTCTGCTAAAGGCATTGAGCTCCTTTCAGCCACATATTCCCATATTTCACAGAGGTGTGTACCTTGCTGGTGGTTCAGATTCAGCCCCTGCCTTTCTCATACTAAAACCCCTTTTTTTCCCTGGTGTGTTGTTCCCAGTCAATGTCACGTGTTCTGGCCAAAGTTCCTGTCATTGATGTCTCAGCAGATGACCTTAATTCTGCCCATACATTTCATGYTAATTGCATTGCAGTTATCCCCAACACCATAAAGTGCTTTTAAAATGGCCTTGTGATCCTTATCAGTATTGATGATGCCTGAAATCCACCTGATACAGTTGGATTTGATTAACACAATACTAGAGATTTGTATCATGCGGGCCCATGCATGTGCATGCCTGTGAGCAAGTGTGAGTGCCCACTTGGGGGCATTTTCCCCCACATTGTGGGGGAAAAAAAGACTTTTTTTTTTTTTTTTAACACAAAAATTTCCAGTGTAAGAATCCAGAGTGGATGGCATTTTTTAGTGAGGTTTATAAATCAAATAGCTCAGTGCTATGAAATGTCATACTGAGGTATTAGACCTCCTTACTCTCCCCTAAATATCTTAAAGAAAAGGGATGGAGCAATTTCTTTCATATTTACTAGTGCAAGCCATTACTTGTAAGGAAAGGAATGAATCTGCCTGGACCAATTTGCCCGCACCAATTTAACTAAAGGTGTGTTTTTTTCATTAAATCACATGATTTAATAATCACCCTTAATAAATTTCTCATATTTTCTTGATAAGAGTAACCTGTGAAATTTCACATGTGCAAAAATATACAGCATCTATCTGCTAGAAGAATTGAATTTCTACAAGCAAAACCAGCATATGGTTTCTTGGGAGAACAGGGAACTGATTACCTTCTTGCTCTGTTGTTGGATAAGATGTAAAGTTAAATTTCAAGGTGGAGAATCACCCAACATATTGCTGAGAATCCCTCGATACATGAGATATCTTTGACACCATTGCATAGGTTCTTCTGTACTTTTTTACAGGAGAGTTGATAAATGCATTAAATGCATAAAATATTTATTGGTTTSGGGACAGGATACAACATTACAAGAAATGAGATCATTCTCTAGAATGCTACATTTAAAAATTGAAACTGAATTTTTACCCTTCTCAGAAGCATTATGCAATGTGAAGAATTTTTCTGTGAAGAATTAAAGTRCAGAAGTGCTCTGGCAATTGAAAGTTGCAGGTTTTCAGAACCYGTTAATATTTATTCTGTTTTAAAATAATTCATTGTGCAAATTGAGGAAACAACATTGCTAGCCATTTTCTCTTTAGTACCTTCCAATTTAATGTCAGCTGCTAGGTAAGATTTAACAATACACACCAATTTAAGATCAAACTCAATGACAAGAGACTTACTTCCCTGTCATGAGAGGGTAAGCTTTGTGCATGTGGAAAGGGGGTGGTGGAATTTTTCTGGATGCAGGCTGTGTTCACTAACACAGTGTTTAATTATTTAAGTGAATTGAGGAAAAATGCTGAMTATATAGATGTAGATACCTCTGTTTGCATCAGAGTATGTGCAGGGTTACCTCTGCAAGTGCAGCTCTAGCTGCACTGCACACTCCTGGAGCCTTGTTGTTCAATCTTCACATGCACTTAAACCTCCAGCTCAGCTAATGTGTCMCTGAAGGTGAGACAGCTAATGCTTCTCATCCATGCACATGAACTATTGTGTTCACCATGTGCAGGCATCACACCCAGCTCCAGCTGTGCTTCCACTGTGAAGGAGACATTACCCATTTTATGAGCCATCAACTTGCCCATCTTGGACTGGAAGAAACACAYAAGCCCATACAACAGAGCTGCAGTGCCATCACTCAGGAGCACCACGCTGGCAAAGGGAATACATTAGAGATGGGGGCCAGATCAGGGCTTTAAAATGGGGAACATCAAGAGACCACTGTCCACTGCTTTAGAGTTTGCATTCACAACTAAATTGTAATTTAGTTGAATCAGTTTCATTTTTCCAGTGAGGAAAACTGTAGGTTTGTGTGTTTGCATGCATGGATGTGTRAACACAGGCACAAAGGATGATCAGGGACTGTGAGAAGGTAAAAATCATAAAAACCTCCCATTACTGGCACTTAATCAGCCCTGATATTATGCTCTGTACCTCCTGTAGGAACATAGTTACTTCCACTCCCTGAATCACACAGTGCTTCCATTTGTCTTTCCTCACACCTGTTTCTGCTTTTTAACTCCTTGCAAGACAGCAGCCAGAGCTGTGCATGGATGTTGTCTCCCCAGGGCCTTGTCYAGKGSTGTCACTGCTCCTTACACAGCCTTGGTTTGCATTTGCCCTTCTTCTTCCATGAACCCACACAGTRGCAATAACAGCACATTGTCATCCTCAGAAAGATCAGGGTATCTAAATTTTTCTCCTGCCACACTATTTCCAGCTGATAATAGTGTAGTTGTCAGGAGAAATTTAGGTGATTTCCAGGGTCCTGATCTCGCATTGGGATGGGTAATTTTGATCCTGCCTTGTCATCATATCAATCTCACTCATTTTCAGAATTTTTCCTCTGTGATGCTCTGATTGACATTCATTCCACAGCCCTGCTTTCTGTGCCATGGTAAGGGAATGTATTAATATCTGCTCTGAAATGTATTGATAAGAGGCTGCACTGGCAAATCTATGTGCCTGTTGTTTTCTTTGTAGACATCCATTGTATTACCTSCCTTCTGGCTAGATTTAAGCATATTGAAATTTTACTCACTCTTATTTTCACCATTCTAATARCTTCCTATGTGGTGCATTATTAAATATTATGTAATTATCACATTCTACTGTTTTACTAAATGTTTATTCAAGTTTATTCTTAAAAATCTACTATATCAGTAAAACAGGATAGGAAATTGTTCTGTCATGATTCACCTTGCCAAAGTATCTGCTGCATGGTCTTCTGTCTAAAGCCTTTCTTAATATTGAAATGAGTCTAAGAGTCCTGTTGTTCAAGTCCCCTTTCTTTGGTCCTCAAGTCCCCTTTCTTTGGTCCTCTATGTCAGAGTCCATGGACACTGTTCTGCAGCCATCCAGCATTTTTGCTTTCCTACTGGAAAGATTTATAAAAAGTCCTTGTTTATGGACCTGCAATCTCATGTGACAGGCCTTTCAGTGAGATGATGGTGACTCACCATGCCACCTTACAGAAAAACAACTCTTCTCCTTGTCTTGGATGCATTCTGTGATACAAGTTTTAGTTTAATCCTGGCTGTGGTGAGCTCTGCTCCCAAATCTTCACTTCCATTCCATCCTGTTCTTACCTCACTGCTCAAATTCTTCTTTCTATTAAAACCAGAGCAAACTACCTAAATTTGAAGCCTAATTTCTCTGGTCTCYCCCTTATGTAACTGCAAAGCAAACTTACTACTCCAATCTTTTTTCCTTATTACTTATATGATTACTTCACTTTTAGTAGTTTATTCCTTATTTTCTCTGTATAGCTAAACCTGAATTTTGAGCCYCAAAATGTGCCTGATAGTATTTTTCTTCCTTCTTTTTCCTCTTTGCTGACTTGTAATAACTTTTTGAAAATGACAGCTTATCTGACCATTTCTAAAGTCTTTCCAGAATATTATCTTTTCTCATTTTCAATGATACCTTTTGTATCTTTTACTCAAGAATATTTCTGGATTTCACATGTTTAGTATTTTCACTACTTCACACTTTATCAAGAACCTATTTAGTTTATTTATCAGATTTCCTTTTTAAATTGACAATGCTCTGGAGCTGTTTTTATATAACACATGTAATTTAAATAAACTATATGTTCTCATTTTCAGTCAATCCAAGTTTATTTTATATGACCAACAGTACTATAATTTCCTGAGTACCTATCAAACCCMCATTTGACACAGTGTTATCCCTGGTAGGTCTGGTGTTTATTTGGCAAGATATTTGTTATCCATCATATATTAGAATAACTAAGGYGGGCCATTAGTTGTTTCATTTACTTCTTAATATACATTTGGGAAGTCAATGACTCAAAAGTGATACATCCCTGGTAGAGTTAGTTTATCTCTCTAGAAAATATGTAGATATTCATCCATTTATAACATCCCACCTGATAGCTGACAAAAAGTACTACTCCAGCAGTATGGAATTTGATGCTTCGRTTTAAATCTAATTCTCATAAACTGCTCAGTTCTCAATGTCCTCATCCAACAGTTCAGACAAATTCAATCCTGTGCCAGACAATATTCTGACCAGTTCGCTCCCTTACTTGTGTACTTTTTTCCTCCTGCCTATCCAAACTCCATTGAGGAGTTTTGGCCCATTGTCACATTTTCCTTTTTTACACCTGATTTTCTAACACTTGTATGTCAGGACACAAAGATGAGATGGCTTTTCTCCTGACTTTTCTTCATTCTTAGCCTTTTAAAGCAGGCATATAYGTCCAGCCAAATATGAGCTACCTTACAGATGAAAAGATGAGCTACCCAAAAGAATATCCAATAGGCTCTTTGGGGAGATGCTGTATAAATAAAGAAATAAACAAATACAAACAAGTACAATAATCACTCCTGATACTACATCATAGATGTCACTGTGTGCTCAGTAAAGTAAGACCCACTTACCTTACTCTTACACAGTCTTTTTCCTTGCYTGAATGTCATACAATGACCATACTAATAAAAAAACAGATGTCAAAAGTGGTTACAATTAGACAACATTAGGCAGATTATAATATTTCTGTCTAAGATGCTAATGCAAAATGCTGGTTCTAAGCTACCCCACATAAGACTGCTTTTCTGTGCTCCCAAGCAGGTTATATAAAATTAGTTACCATTATAGCATGCCCCATTAAAAAATATTGTCATCAAAGTGGCAAAAGAATGATAATGAGCTGATGAACTCATAACATCATTAGGTGCTGGAGWTGTCAGCTGAGTGCCCATACAAGAACCCCAACACCCACAGGTGCTGTGGAAGTCTGGAAATATATGCAAAATGTAAAACTGATAGATAATTTATTTTTTTTTTTATTTCAAGGACAGGTGGTATTTGGTTGTGAATGGTTTAATTTCATGTCTGATGCCATTAAGATGAAAGCTCTTTCCAAGTATTATTGGTACTGTACTCATACAGTTTGTTTAATAATGACAGAGGGCAGAGCAGGCAAAGCTATTCTKTGGTCTGTACAAGACAGAGAGAACTCTTAAATATGTCCTCCAGTTGTAGAAAATATTATTATGGAAAGAAATGCCTACATACCTGCCAAATCTAAGRCAGCTGTCTTTTTTACCCATATAAAGCATTTTCTAAAATTCAGTCCCAAAATTTCACAGTCACCATCCCCTGAATACATTCTGTCTCACCTCCCTCTCCCTGTCTATCCTTTATCTGGGATAAATACTATTCATCACCAACCACATTCTCTTGGCACATTTGWGGATACCAAAAAGAACTGTAGCAGCCTCTGCATAGCTTCTGACAGAGAATATTAATTCAGAAGGAGAACAGCTACTGAGTCATTATTTCTGAATGGGTACCTTTCTTTCTTATCCATCTTAGGAGCTGAAGCACTCATAAACTTATCAACGTTGGAAATGCTCATAAGCTCCTCAGCTATTTTAGTAGGCTGTTTTGATTAACTTTCTAGCAGCTTCCAGCTTATCATTCTGTCACAGGTATCATATACCCTGCCTAACTATTCTAGAYTGTTGCTAAGAGCATCTTTACATGTAATGCCTGTTGCTTCAAAACAAATCCATGGCTCAGGGRCTCTCCAAGAGCCTCCTTGGGACTGAGGATGTGCTGGGTACGTGGTGGAGTCCATGAGAGCTTCCAAAAGGCAAAGCAGGGAGWGCAGGAAACATAGCCTGAGAGGAGGTGAGAGGGMTGCTCCCAGCTTGCATACCTCCACRTATGGAGGATGAAATAATAGCTCACGGCTGCAGCTTGAGCCAGGATCAAATTATTTTATTTGTCATGTTGGTGTATAACTGCAGGTTGGGCATCTCCATCCTTTTGTGCATAAAGGGAAATGTAAGCAACAAGGTAATCTGGTGGTCAAACTGTGGTCAGCCTGGGAGGTGGCTGATTGGCTGCTCCTCCATGCCTGCACAGACCCTGACTGAGCCCCTGCTTCATGCCTCTTGGTGGGGCTCAGCAGATGAGGGATCTGAAGATGAAAGCTTACCAGACAGCCTGCAGTAAAACCTCTGCTTACTCTCTTTATAGCCATGCTGATGACCTGGCTGGCAACCTTATTTGGTGTTATCTCCTCATGCTGCAGTGAAGTTGCTTCTTCCATCAATGCACAAGATAGAGGTGTGTACATGGAGAAGTACAGCCTTTTATGGGCATTGAGCCTCAGTAACTCCAGAATTGAACACACTTAATTTCAAGAGCTTTAATTGAAGCTAATTTAACCTTTAAATTGGGTGTTTGGGACCCTTAATGAAGGAAGTTTATGCAAACCACTACTCATCACACAGCAGGCAATACATGGCACCAGGATGTACAGACCAGCTGGGAGAAGGAAAATGTTACAGAGCTGAGTGTCCCTACAATGKTTTTTATAAATGACAAAGGGCTGGGATCCTTTTCCAAATTTCCAGAGAGGTTTTGCTAGCAACCAACTTTTTCTAGGTCTGATGGGTATCACCTTCCCAGCCTATCTTTTCAGGCTCTGCTTCTTCTAATGAGATTAGAAAGGAAGAATATCCCTTTTTTGTTTTGTTTTGTTTTGTTTTGCTTTGCTGAACATAAAATACCTCCTGAGACAAAACACTAAAAACAGCTATGGTTTGGGCAGTTGGAATTTTAAAATGTTTTATAATTACTATATCCCTCTGCAAGATCAGTAGTCCTTACAGCTTTTGTGAAGAGGAACATTACTACCCATCCTTGAAGGCTTGTATGCAGCACCRTACAGAAAATGTTTTTTATGAAACTAACAAAACTTTTGTATGTTTATTTTGTTAAATCCTCAAATGTGTTACATGCATTTAACTTGCACTTACAAATTCAGCAGTGCAAGATGGATGAGGATGAGRAAGTTTTCTATTGATTCAGTGTCCTCAGGTTCATGAAAGATGAGTGGTGTATATACCACCTGTGTTAACCCCTTTTCAGGTCTAAGCAAAATAAAATTATACCTTTAGTCACAATAGAACAACTTTATAGAGGGATGAGGTCAGATAAATGACTAGCAAATAAAATGCTTTATGTTTCCCAAAAAGCTTGCTACCACACATTGCAAAAGCATATTGGGAAGTCTAAGTCATTGCACAGGAAAAGACAATGTTCTGTCATAGTTTGGAAACTGCAAAGACAGAGATGAATAAAGATAAGGTCATCTCCCCTAGGAAAGGAGTGGAAAGGTGACAATACTGTGACTGGCAACTGTGACATGACTTTCTGGGTTTGCTTCTATGCACAGTAAGGATCATTTTGAGCCTTCCTTTGGCAGAGACAAAATGTTGATCCAAGTGTTCTCAGATACTTTTGCAGAAAACTACTGAGTWGATTTCCACTGATACTCTGAAAGGTCTTTTTGTTTGATTGYGTTTTTGTAGTTTGTTTGTTTGTTTGTATTTAGGAATTCCAGTGTTTGGTGAAATTCTATYCTTGTAAAAATTGGGCTAGAGGTAGAAGGAGGAACTTGAATGTCAGACTTAATTTCTTCCAATATCTCTCTTCCTTCTGTCCTTTTTCATTTTGCAGCTGAAAATAGATGAAGAATAAAAGGTATATTTCCAACCAAAAGTTATTAGCCCCAAAACCACAGGTTCTGCACGTACAAATCATAGATAATTACCAAGCAGGGGAAAGAACAGATCCCTCCACTGCCCTGCTCACCTGATTGCCCCCTCACCTGCTAAGAGCAGGGCTAAGATTCTTCAGCCCATCATGTATCACGACTGGTCAAACACCRGCTTGCAGGGGAGCCTGACCCTGAGAACTGCCTGAAACTGCCGTCCAGCCTGGAAGGGGGCTGGGGCAGCTTCCCGTGAGTGGAGGAGCAGGGGAGGGTGGGAAAGGGAGTTGCTCTTGTGTTCCCTCCTTCTCGAGTTGCCCCATGCTGTTGGGCCTTGCTTCCCTGCTCCCAAACTCCATCACTCTGGGAGACAGGTCTGCAGAGGGAGCAGTCAGTGCCACAGCACTAACCTTGCATTGGGGAATGGTTCCGTGGCTCTGGGACTCACCAGGAGGAGAAATGGGGCCTGGGCTTCCTTGGGTGCACAGGACTCTCTGGAACACCACTGGGGAGATCTTTGGGAAGGAGTTCTAAGTGTAAGGAAACAGCTCAGATAACCTGATATTAGAAGTGAAAAAATAATTTGAAATTAATAATGTTCTGATGATTTTCATCTCTTTCTGATTACAAATTGTCCATAAACAAAACCCAGTTTATCAAATATTTTCTTTTAGAAACACTAAACTACTGTGAATAATTCACGAGGTACAACTTGTTCTTGTGATACTTGTTTTAAATATTTAGTACTCAAAATACGAGTTGTTTTGATTGAACACATATGYCCTGTGGTGCAGCTCTGTCATGCCTGTGCATGACCCCACACCCAGCACTGAGGCCTGCAGCAAGAATGCTAATGGCAGTGGGCTCAAGGGAGCTTCCTGGAGGATTTCCTTCCAGCTTGTCCTCTGTGGAGTTTAGCCACTTTTTCTGTTTGTACTTAATGAAAAACTCAGAGGAGATGGAGACAAACCCAGCAGCCATGACCAAGTCACAGCAGAATTATTGAAGGCTTTCCTTCCTGTACAAGCTGGGGACAGACGTAGTGCTCTGTCAGGGTCTGTTCTGGTTCTTTATGGGAATATTTAAAAACTTCTGCCATRCCAGGTAAACCCAGCTTGAATCATGCTCATGCCTCCTTTTAAAATGTTGCTTTACGGTGTTTTGCACAGATGCTGAAACCAAGCAGATCTGTCTCTCCTTTCCCTTCCTCTTTCTTCAAAAGTCCTTTTGGAACTTCTGGTTCTTCACCATATTTGGGTAGTCTGCAGGAACAGTGATAATAACTCAGCCTGTCCCCTGAGCATCCTAAAGATGGACTTCATCATGACATGTGAAGTTATTTAACTTTCCTCATAGTCTCTAAGCTTCTCCAAGGCAGATATTTTTTTCTCCTTTTTCGTGCTAATATCATTTGTACTATGAACCTGCTCACAACTATTGTTTTTGTAAAGCTTTCCCAGATCTCTGAAGCTATTTCACAAATACTGTTCTCTTAGTTTCTCATGCTGGAGCTGTTTCACTCCTATAAATAAGAAAAAGTTTACCACAGAAGGATTTTGGACAAGGCAAGAACTTGGCAAACAGCTAGAGATTGTGTAAATCAGCAGGTCATYGTGTCTTTCCTAGATTCTGATGAAAATAATTTTTGTTGAACATTCCTGATCTCTTTTGCATAYTATGTACTTCTCTTTCTACTGAGAGGCTTCTGGACAGCACCATACCCCTTTCACTGTCATTCTGTCTGAAAGAGGGAAAAATCACTGCTCTTTGCACACATTACATTAACACAGAATGGAGGAAGGGCATTGGACAGGATAATCCTATTAAATTTAAGCTAAATATATGTCTGTGTATGTCTGTAATAGCAAATCATATGGCAAGTAAGGGAGATTTTTCAGAAATCCTTGCTGTAACTGGGTTTCTAAACTGCAGGCTGAATCAGCCTCAAGATATTTTTCTTCCCTRTTTTGGAGAATTTTGGAGAATTTTTCCAACATCTTGTGGGTTGTTAGGACTGTGTCTCCATATGCTGCAGTGGAACATGTGAAATGGGACACATTTGTCTGGGGTCCATATGTGTGCCCAGCTTGACTCATTGCACCATGTGAGGATGAGGACTTGTCCAAACCAGAGGATGCAGGAGTGATTTTTCTGGTGAGCATCATAAGCCTATTCAGACTGGATAAGGAATGCCAGTCTGAGAAAGACTCCTAGGCTAGCAATTCCAGTTATTCCATCAATGATATTATAAAGCTTGTTTGTAGCTCTGTAGAAGGATTAGGTGTGGTATTTGCTGCCAAAGTGTGTGCTACATGGCTGTGGTTATTTCATACATT
Organism: Alauda arvensis; assembly: GCA_902810485.1. NCBI lineage: Eukaryota > Metazoa > Chordata > Aves > Passeriformes > Alaudidae > Alauda > Alauda arvensis. The sequence continues at coordinate 1,308,233 of CADDXX010000086.1, read as the reverse complement.
CCCCCTGATTTGCAAATAAGAAGGCAGAGACAGACACTTCCACACTTTGGAGTGTAAGCTCGCTGTATAAATCCATATTAAACTTCAAAACAAACAACTAATGTTCAGACATATACTGTTTCTTGGGTGCCACAGATGTRGTATCRCTCAAAAKTAAATTTTTAACTCTTAGCCCCTCYRTTTAAAAGCATTGGTCCMAGCCACCCTTCAGTTCTGATGAAGGATCTGCCAAAAGCCATGAGAACAGTTATGAAAATTGCTGAGAATAGAAAAGTGCCTCCTGACTTGGTGTCTGATTCACCACTTTGGTCTGGTGTTATGTAAGAAAGCCAAATGAGCTGTTGGTGCCTTAGTTAGCATTCTGTGGCTCCAGGCTGCACTGATCTCATTTAGGGTAGCACAGAAATTCCTGTGTTTTTGGCCTCAGCATATGGATTTGCAAAAGTGAATTTGAACGATCTTCTGAGGGAAAAAAAGGCAATTATTTTTTTCTTTTAGTATCTTCTTTACTCTCACATGTCTCTTGCTGACTTCTAAAAGCTAGAGATAGTCTCTGCTATGACCTAAATCTCCTGATGACTACCCAGTTTGAGAGAGAACYAAATGGTTTGAGTTCCATATTTTTTAGGATTTAAATTGATTTTCCACACAATCTGATTTTAGAAAGTTGCTGTCACAGTCTCAGATGAAGGTTTTGCCACATTATTATCACTCTCTCCAGTATACYTTTGTCTAGAAGCTTCTGTACTTAAGTTTGCCAGCACACACGGTAAGGTAAGTATTCAATTTAACAATGCTTTCCCCTGTGCCATTGATCTGCTACAAAGAAATTGGTTTTTGCTTCAAGGGACACTGYTGCTTACCTTCAAGGAGAAACTAATTTCAACCAGATCACTAAAATTTGCATGTATAGTACATATTGCAATTAGAATACTCAATATTGTTAAAGGGGAAAGACTTTTGGGTCTGGGGTTTGGGGATACTTTGAAGAARGCAGAAAGAAATGTCTTAATCCTGATTTCCTTGGGGAAAAGTGTTGGAAGAAGGAGAATGGAGAAAGGGGTTTTCTAATAAAATGGGTGGAGYAGGAGAAGATGGCCAAAGTCTGTCGTTGGTAGGGCGAGGCAGATGTCATATGTGAATTACTATTTTATACTAACATGTTTTCTATTGGAAAATCAAGACTAATAGATTCACTTCAAACTCTTTACAGATAAAATGATAAAAATTTCTTCACAATTGTGCCCAGGATATTTTCAGACTGCTGTTCCTGAGCATCTCTGCACATCAGCTGCCATGCAAGGAGTAGTCAAATTTTCATTCTCCACTGTCCAAGTGGCAGGAACTCTGTAACAGAACTGCAACCAGGAAAAAAACATGGCATGTCTAATATTTTTGTTTGACTTGGCTTCAAAAGTAAAATTTAAGAAAAAATAGAAAGAACATTTTATTTCAACTTCATTCTATATAACTTCATTGAGATAAGACAGAAATTATTTCATTTTTTGAGAGGGGAGAGGTTTCCCTCTGGGTCTGACTTTTCCCTTGCATTGCCTTTCACATGGCACTCCCACTCACAGTCTTGCTGAAGGCCTGGATTCCAACTGCTTCTTATTTTCCAGTGAAAAACTGTCCCACAGGAACATTTTGTACAAATGATGCTAGACAGTAAAGTTTAAACTCATGATTGACTGAAGAAGGAAGATGCTCTCTGTGCTGGTTTCTAACCCTAGCAGGAAAACTTCAGTTTGTGTCAGTGTTTTAAGCCTTTAACTTTGCCATGAGACTGCTAGAGCAACACAGCTGGCAAGAAAAGCAACATAAAAGGTACTGTCAGCCTGGCTCCTACCCACAGAGCTAACACTGGGTTAATGATTTTTTAATTTATTCAGTACAGCTTGCAGCTTGCTTTCTGACCAGCAGTGATCAGGTTTAGCAGTAAACTATTAAGATGTCACTTTTGGGGAGATCCAGAGTGGAGCAGTGGTCTGTAATCGAATATGAAGCTTTGAGAAAGAGGAAAAACATTACTGCAGGTAAAACCAGCTGTGCCTGTGAGTGTGTCCAGGTGCTGGGAAGGGATCCTGTGCACAGCAGAGTTCTCACTGTGGGCCCAGCACGGGGCAGGTGGTGTTCAGCACTGTGCAAAGATCATTACCTGCAGGTGGTTTGCAGGTGTTCACCCACTTTTGGTGTGTCAGAGTGCTTGCTCAGATATGGGCTGTGGTGACTCCCATGCCTCCTTGCCAGGACTGATCCCTGACATGAGCCCTTTCAAGAAACTCACAGAAGCAGCAGAGCTGTGAATCCTTTCTGCAGTACACAGGTAAGACAGATAAGAGACAGATCAGAACAAAGAGAAATCATTTTGAGAGAAGAGGATAAAGATCTTTGGAAGACCACCACCCTGGGAGCACCTTCATCAGAGGCATGTTTCATCTCAAAAGTTTTAAGTTCATCAACCACACATCTGTTTCAGGATACACATGCTCTCATGYTGGCAGTGTTGCTTTCTCTTTCTGTGCTAAGCATCCCTAGAATGGCTAATCCACCTGCATGGAATGCTGTTTTGCCAGACTGATATCATCTCACACCTCTGACCTCACAGAAATTTATGAAAAATTTCTTTCAAAAAGCAAAAAAAATATAATTATGAAATTTCATTTCTAATTACAGAAGAAAGCAGTCTGTGCAATGCTTGTTGCATGGGATTTCTTTAAGGTGCAGAAGACTTCTTTAAGTGAGGCAACCCTCAGCACCTTAAAAATGGTTAACACAGAACTGATTCAAGGGCTGTTTAAGCTAGTGGGAGATTTCAATTTTGAAAAAGTTCAGTTTGAGGTCACAGGTGGGAATTACTGAATAACTGGACCAGAAAGATCAGGATGGAAAAGGATGTACTTCTGAACAGAGAGATGCATGGMAGTCTGCTTCAAAGCACCAGAGCATTCAGAGTAGGATTCTCATATTGAAAGCATGAGAAGTAACAGATCAGAGRGAATGGAGCAGGRTAGCTGCAGAAACAGAGCTSAGTTATGATGCTTCAGTGGAGATAGAAAAGTCTTGCTGTACCCAGCCTGGGATGATTCATCACTTCCTTTCCCTAAAAGGGCCAGTGAGACTGACAAAGGGCTGTCATTAGCAGTCAGTGCTTTTCATCTTCCCTCAAATTCCCTCTAACCTCATTGAGTTGTGGTAGTAAGCTGGACCCAGAGGAACTGGGGAAAACAGAACTCCTGGTAGCCTGTTGTTCCAGAATCTGCTGGTTTTCACAGGATGAACCAGTAGCCCWGGCTCATACCCTCTACATGTGACACCTTCACTTGAACATTGCTGYCCAACCATAGATCTCATGGCTTACRGGATTTTAAGGGTTAGACTTGCTCCGTGAGAGTCAAAAAGACATGACTTCATACTGCAAATGGCCAGATGAGATAACTTTTCTGCAAATCATTCCTTCACATATGTTCTCCKCCTTGACTCATTTCCTTGTGTTGTGTTTTAAGTAGGATGAAACAAAGACCATCATGAAATCTTACAGTTTGTGTCCTGTGCACTGCAGATGATACTTTTTAATGGGTTCAGTCTTCCTTCACAGCAGGGTTAGCAGTAAAAAAAATCACCTGTATCATGAATTATATACAAATTTTTAGTTTATATTAGTTTATTTAAGGCAGGATGTTGGATCTCAAACATTCCCAGCCTGAGGAAGGTGGGTTCACAACAATTAAGACAGCTGTCCTTATAGCCTGTCATATATGTTTACTCATATATGAGGGGATATGACTGTCTCATTTTAAGGACTATGAGGAGGAAAAGGAGGAAGAAGGAGAATTTGATAGTTTTGTGCCAAGTCTTTCAGGGAGATGTGATTTGGCAAGAGGCTGATAGCGATGTTTCCTTTTCCCAGGAAGGTGGAAGCTTTTTGGTCACCTAACCCAAAATATTGAGGCTTCATCCAGTTAAGGTGGTATCTACGTCTTTAACAGGACTGTGACTCACAGAGCAGCTGATGGTGATGGCTGCTTCTCTCTGACTATAGAACTACAGTCCTTATCAAAGGCATAAATTACTATTATTTTCTTCCCAGATTGAGCATCTTTCTTAACTATATGAAAGAAAAATTGTAGGTTGTCTAGTAAATTTTCTTCTTGGAAAAAGTGCCTATTCTTAATATACAAGTTCAACGAAAGTTCAAAAGTAACAGTACAAAGTCTCTATTCCGATAATTTATCTGCCAGCTTCTCAGCTCATATTTTGATACTTTGAATTAAGAGATATTTTTGTACTGCCTTCATGTAAAAGTAATCAAACAGCACTTTTCACAGGCACATCACGATATCTCTTGATTATCATCCAACTACAGATAGTGTTAGTATTAGAGAGCTCCTGTGTAACACAATTTGTCAGTCACCAAAGCAAACTGACACTGCTTGCCACAGGACATTTTTTTCTTCAGCCAATATAATTCCAACAGGTTTCACCCTATGATGGGAGGCAATGCTCATGAACAATGAGATTGAAGGCAAATAAGATTGGGTTTTTTCAGGCAAATCAGGTGTTTTCATGCTTCCTGGCCTCAGCGACATTCACTCAGAGAGAAATAAAAGAGCTMTTGGCTCAGCGCTATAGGTAACACTGTTAAACAGCCTGCTCTGGAAAATGTGAGCAGGCAGGAAAAAACAAAGTCAGAGAGCAGGCAAGAACAAGGTMTCTATCTCTACGAACTGGGTAAAATAAAGAGTTCAGAACTGTGGAATTCCCAAGTTGACTTTAGTTCTTTGAAACTGTTAAAAAAAAAATTAACACAGGTTTTAAAGTATTGGTGCACAGAAGGAAGCATAGATTTGTTGTCAAGAGTAAGCAATGCTTGTTAGACTTAGACCGCCTGATGAAGAGTTTTCAGGCAGAGAAATAGGAATAATTCAATACTTTTATGTTAGGCAGATTTTCATGYCAGTTTCTATGACTTTTTTTCTATCATGACCAAGATAGAATGACCTGGGTGAGGCAGCCCTTAAAATGGAGGCAGTATTTTCTGGGTGACAAGAAACAGCCAGGAGGTACTACTGAAACAAATTTTAGGTGATGAGGTTCTGCAGCAGTCAGTGCTTGGTCCAGTTCTCTTCAGTAGTTTCAATACCAAACTACAGGGGGGAAAATTATGTATGTTTAATTGATTTTCTGAAAACACCTCATTAGAACAGATAACTTGGAAAATAAAGCTAAAATCGAGTGTTATCCTGACAGCTGGGGAAGATGCTTTTGAAAAAGTGGAATGTCAATGTAAAATGCAAGGTACTGTTCTTTGGAAGACTTCATCAACTCCTTCTGGAAAGAATGTCCAGCACTCAGCTGGAAAAGGACATCATGTGATGGGAGAGCAGCTGGCTCATGGGTCAGGCACAAAGGGTTACAGTGAATAGGGTGACATCAGAGTGGTGACCTGTCACTGTGGGGCTCATGGGGCTCCATGTTAGGCTCTCTGCTCTTCAACATCTTCATGAAAAGAGAGACTCAGAAAGACTGAGATATAAGGAAGGTTGTCCCAGAAATAGGATGCATGCCTGTGCATCCTGCACATGGYCCATGGGCTGCTGGCTGGTGGAGTTTTGTATTTTGAGAGAGAAGGAAAGATGTGAAATAGTGCTAGCAGCTACTTCATTAAAAAAAAAAAAAGTTAGGACTTTCATTTGGAGCCTAATTATATTCCTTCCTACCCTAGCCTTACTGATATCAGCCTTGGCAGTTTTTTCTAAAGCTGGGTCTAGCCGATCTACATCATCTGTGAAAAATCAGATGCAATATCCTGAACTGAACTTTCTTTAAAAAAGTAGATTAGATTGAATGCCATGCCTAGAGAAGAGCTAAAACTTTTATTGCATAAAACATATTGCACTTCTTGAGCTGTGACTTAATATCTGGGACCAAAATTTATTTGATTGTACAAGTTGCTTTGGTTCTTTGTTTGTTGGTGGAGTTTCTTGTTGTGTTTTTTTTTTTCCTGAGAAAAACATTGATATGAGGATGAAGTTACTGCATGGCGGATGACTGAAGAAAAACTAAACTTGAGAGACGTTGTTYAGGAGAGAATGCTCCAAAGGAAACAAATTGTAGAGTGGAAGTTTTTCAGTCTAGAGGGACACTCATAGTTGTGGAAAGGGTCTTTCTAAACTCTCCCAAGATACTCTATCACAGCACATGTATAGCAAACACCTTTTCTCAAGACAGAGGTTTTGGAGTGAGCTCAGCAGCATCATGCTGCCACAGACTTTGGGTGAGTGAGAGGCGTGTAGCTTGCATTTTTTCTCTGACTCATGTCAACAAAAAAGATGTGCCAATGGGATATTGCTCCCCTGAAAGGAGTGTGAATTACATTACTTTCTGTATGGCCCCCTGTAGAGAAAACCCTTCAAAGAGACGATTATAAATAAAAAAATAAATTCATTTTAAAATAGTTTTAAATTAAATTAATTAAAACATWAAAAGTTTCTTATTTTTAAGCATGGTAACTTGGTTCACCTTCTAGACTAATATCAGAAATGTAAACAAAATAGGGATCATTACTTGGTTCAGCATTTTTATATGGTGTAATAAACACTGCCATTTAGTGTGGAAAAAAAAGTCAATTCTTTTTTGCCATATGCAGTAACATGGAACGACATTATGTAGCAAGTTTATTGCCTCTGACCTCATGCTTCCTAAATGGCATCAATAAATACTGAAAATGCCTGTGACATATTTTTGGTATCTCAGATTACACATTTCTAGAGTTTAGGGAATGCGTGACCAGAACTGAACTTCTCTGGCACATCATCTTTTTTTCCAGAACATATTCTTGGATATATCCCAAAACATACATAGGGATGGTCCAATGTTGACAATATTTTTCTTTTCCTTGGGAAATTAAACTTTTGTTTTGAATGCAAACTTAATCGTATCATCACCTAAGACTGTTTATTGTTTACTATTCCTCCCTGAAGAAAAAGTAAAGAATGTTCTAGAAAATTCTAATCAATTCTAGTACAGACAGACAGAATTAAACCAACCTCTTTGTTTTGGACATTTTTTTACCTTTTCTATTTATTTTCATAAATAGAAAAGAGTTTTCATAAAATGGTGAAATACAGTTAAGAACACTTCTTTTCTTACCAGTTTATTACCATTTCCTGAATGCACTGTCCTGTTATTCTTGAAGATACTGAAAAACTTGGTTTGAATATGAGCAGAATATTATCCTATGTGGACAGTTTTGTCAGTTGGAAACTACTTATTTTTTAAAGGGATTAGTCCTGTAAATTATTGAATGTTGACAAGCAAGAACTGATGATGTTCAGCTTCTACTGAGGGGCCAAAAACACTTAGCAACTTGCAGTACTCAATCAAAATTAGCAGTGAGAAATCATTTCAAGTAAGTGTAAAATACAAAGTAATATCTTCTCTGGCATCTTTATTATCTTATCACCATATAAAACCAGAAYGTTGTGCAGAAATTATACCTTTTCAGATTTATCAACTTTTTCCCAAAGTTTRGACACATTCTTACACTGTGAAATATTTGCCACATTCTCTTCATGCTTGTAAGGTCGTGACTAAGATAAATAGATTTTAAAGAAACATTAGTGTGGGAGTGTGTGGGAGGAATTTAATTCATATTTTTAGCAGAGAGAATTTTAAAATCTTGTTGAATTTTGTGCYTGATTCCATTAGAAGGGGTTATGACAATGGATCCTGTAGAACATACATCCTTATAGAACAGCACAATTAGAATTGATATGAAATGGAATATATAATGGAAAGCTAGTGAATAACATCTGAGAAAAGCAACTTTAAATCCTGACATTTGAAAGCATGGCAAATGGATGCTGATGGCAACAAGATTTTAAATAACTTTGAAAGGGTGTAAGACTTGGCCCAGTTTCTCTCTGAGCAAGTAACAGGACTCCCAGTGCATGTTAATGAGAACTGGATGAGACACCAAATCCTGAAGATTTTATCTGGCACACCATGAGTCCCCACTGTGACACAGCTCTSCCAGAACCATGCCCAGTGCTGTCTGTTCCCTCAGGACACTGCCACTCCCACTGACCTCTGCCTGGTTGCTTCAGAGACCTGTGGCTGAGCCAAAGCAAGACTATTTGTTGTGTATTTCTGCTGCAGTGGTAGATATATTTTGAGGAAGGTGAAGATCATATTTGGAAGGYACAAATGAGATTTTCACAGGATGGATGATGGAAGTCACTGTGAGTGAGAATGGACCAGGAAGAAATAGGGCATCAAGCTGATGCATTTAGGTCTTTGTCCAAGTTGTATGAGTGATACAGGTATAATCTGATCCAAAGACAAGCACATCTCTCGGTAAGATAGAAATTACTACAATCATAGGAATAAAGATCTGAAGAGTGAGCTCTTGAGGGAYAGCAAGGGATGAATAGAGAAAGAAAAAGTACAGCCTTATGCAGCAGTCAAGGAGAGAAGTCAAGAAGTCCCAGGCTGGGGAAGGCTGGAGAGGTTATCAAAAGGCATGGAAATCAAAAAACGCGAGAGAGTTTGGCAGAAAACATGTAACACTACCCTCTGTTGTTTACATACTCTTGTAAAAGAGTAAAGCTGAATTTGGGACAATACTGTGATGTTTAGTAGACTGAGTGTTGTACCTACAAGAGAGTGACTTTACTGGAGAATGAACACAGGAAGAAAGCTGTTATTCCAAACTAAATAAAGAYTTAATCATAAAACCAATAGAAACAAGCCTGCAAGTAAATCATGCTTTTTAAACATGTGATCAGTTTTGCCACCATAAGATGTTGTCTAACCTTTAAATGTATTAATCGGGTTCCTTGGGAGTCTTTGAGACAAAAACCTCAGAGCTTGACATAGACTTAAAATTAGTACTTTTTCCATGGCTGCTGGTGAGGTGCTCTACAAACTAAACCCCATGTGCAATGTATAACACATTCATTTTTATTTCTCAGTTGGGCTGTGTCATTGACTTTTCTCTTCCCTCCCATGTCCTCAATAACACACTTCCAGCTTTCCTCAGCCTGMTTTTTTGTGTCAACAGCCATCGCAAAGGGGACACTTGAGATGATCTTTTGCAGCCAACTTTAGAGGCTGGGGTGCTCTTAGGATGAAGGCAATTATGCCACACCCAGGAACTAACTGTGCCACTCACTACTAGAGCAGTCCATGCACTGGGCCCCCTTGATGGCTAACATGGCTTGGGCACTGCTGTTTGCACTGGAAAGCTGAAAAGAGGAAGGGTGTCCTGCAGTACCTTAAGGTGACTATTCCAAGCATGATGCTGAGAGAGATCATCCAAGGATGACATCTTCCCTCAGGTGTGATCAGAGCAARCAGTGTTGTAATGTTGGTTTATAGACATAATGCAAATATTTGACAAGCAAAAAATGGTTTGCTGCTTAGTGCTAATTATGTGACTCAGAGGCTGCTGTTAAAGGTTTGCCCATGCAGTTTGGAGCTGGAGACAAGATGCAACATGCAGGGGTGTTGAACCCACCTGTGCTGTTCCTGTTTTTAATAYTCTGTGCCTTTAACTGGAATGATTGCATTCACTGTAAGATCACTGAGAATACCTGTCAAGGAGTAATGAATATTTGCAGAGCAACCACGTTAATCAGCTCATTTYAGTCTGCTTGTATACTTACAGCAATGTGATTGCATGGTGTGCCTCGTTTACCATTCATGCAAAAAGTGGCAGCAGCCACAGGGAGAATAGAGAAAGCTCTTGGGAATACCTGTGAAGTGCTGCAGTTAGGAAGGACAGTGTGCTGTGACACCTGGRATCAGACACCAGGCACTTCCAGGAAGTAGGTTTCCTGTCTGGAGGGATTATGTTGATTGTGTTGGCTTTGTTTGGTTAGATAAGTACTGCATCTTCATGCTTGTAGGTGGTGGTGACTCACTGAAAAGGAAGGGCTGAGAAGTCAGGAAAGGGAGTAAAGAAGATCCACAGCAGGATGTCTGTTATGCTCTGGTTCCTCTGCACTTAGGTTAAGTTTTAAATCCTCATCTTGAGCTTTTCCATTGCATGTTCATTTTACATGCAGACTCAGTGTTTTGAAGGGCATTTTGTTATGATTTTATCCAAATTCAAATAATTTTCAATCCAAAAGGAAAGCAATGCATTCTTTGACAGGCACATAAAAAACATATCTGAGCACAAATAAAAAAAAATTACTACAATCTGCACATTCTGTACCCATGACTGAATTCCCAAGGCTTTTTCTATTTACTAAGGTGCTTCTTCTTCTGCTGTCTCTGGTTGGACTGAATGTAATCTCAGCTATGAATAGGAATGGTTAAAATACATAAGACAAAATTCTTGACATAACATAACCTTAACTGAAAGATTCATGTTTCAAACTTAGATTCAAGTGAAAGCTACCAAAGAAACACCTCACAGTTGTCTCAAGTAGATCTTTCTTCAGCACATCAGAGGTTTGCCTATCCAAACTCCATAGGTGCTCTTCTAATGTCATTTCGATCCCAGRCAAACTCAGATCCATTGTGTAATGAAAAAAAGGGTATTTGCASAAAGTGGATAGAAAAAGCATTGTTTCTACAGCACATCATGGTTTACACTGCTCAGGAGASAGCATTTCACATCCCATAAAAAAGCATTATCTGAAACTTACTGTGCATGCCAGAAAAAGCAACATTGTGCCTTTAAAAGAGATGTCTGATTCCTGAAAACATTTTCTCTCTCACATTTCCCTACCCAACAAAAYAACTTGTGTTTATCAGCAAGTCCACTCAGCCCCCTAATAACGACCTAGAGTAAACATCTGACATGCACTGCTTTCAAGATMCTCTTTGTTTAGGCACGTATTGTTCATTTCTGTGTCTTTTGTATACTGCCAAAAGGAAAGGCAAATGACACAAGGGATGTTTTACATTATCAGTTGTGGCAGAGTTTATGCCTGTGTATATCTGWTCCTCTTTTATTGCATTACAAATTATAAACTGCTGAGCATACAGGGGTCATTAATGTCAGCATATTTCCATGCTGGATTTTTAATTTTAAATGTATTAAATGCAAGATATCCAGCTGTCAAGTTTCCTAGTCATTTGCAAAAYCTGTGGAAATCTCATATATAATAAAAAATTTCTTCCTAATATCACCACTCAACTAATTTTAAAATATGAATGTGTACTCTGTTTGTGTTAGGTAAGAGCTATTTCCCTGCCACCCAGTTCCATAGTTCAATCACCTGTGTCAGTTTTGGAGTGACTTATCTCATCATGCACACCCCAATTGCTACTCACCAGTGCCAAACAAAACAGCAACACTGAAACCTGCTAAATGTCAGACAACACAGAGGGAGAGAGAGCGACTGGGAAAAAACCCATAAAAATAGAAAAAAGCCAGGTGTAGATGTCCCTGTAAAATACATGTGCACCTCTGAGTGCACCTCTTTCCTTTTTTTGTCTAGGGAGAGCTTGATAAATCAATATAGAACTCTGAAGGGGGAAAAAATAACATAGGGACTATGTGTCCTTTTCTCCTGGACTTTAAGTTTCTTTGCTATATGACTGTCATWTACATGACTTGCTTTATCTGACAGAAGAAGCTGAAACTCCAAATATAAATCTACCAATGAAGCAACTTGCTGCATTACCTTTCRGCCCTCAAACTTGCAAACAAACAGCCAGATTTCAGAGCTTACTGAGAAAAAAAAAAAAGTGAACTAGGAAATGTTTGCAGCAGAGGCTGTGCCTCAGTCTAATATCACCCTGAGAGTTGAACCATCAGCACAGCTGAAGTGGCTTTGCACTTCCTAGACAAGGTGCAGCCYCTCATAGCTGAAGACATGTAGGATGCCTCACTGTGCTCAGTTTTCAGCAGGTGAAGGGCAATATTTAAAGATGATGTCTTTTTCTAGGCAGGCCTTTTCAATAGTCTTGACCCCTAGTCACCAGGACTGGCACAACATACAACTGCATGACCTCTTCACAGGACCACTTCCAACATGCCAAAAGTGGTTTTTCCCCTCCTTTGTAGGGTCACCTCCTTCTTTCTACCAAGAGAGAGGGAGGGTTACCTCACTTCAAGCACTACAAAACCAGCTCAGTGCTTCCTTTATATTAAAGCACCTGTGCTTTAATTGCAAAGKTTGGGGCATCTCTCACCCCTGCTCCCCAGCTGGGATCTCCACCTGGTCCCTGGAGAGGCAGAGGGCAGGTGGTGGTAGAGACCCCAGGGACCCAGGATTCCATGTTGCACAGCCACATTCTGCACACCCTGTGTGTGAGAGAGGACACAGCCACATATCTGCAGTCAGCTYGGGTGGGGTTTGAGTGACTTCACTGCTTTTTATCCTGCTCCTTACAGCTTGTGCAGTGCAGCTGGGCTGATTCACAGAGGTCCTGTGAGTGTAGGAGGACACTGGTGTTAAATACAGTGCAGGACACAGGAACACAACACTCTGTGGTGTGTAGCCTCCAACATGCTGCAAGACATCATGCATTTAGCTTTTTTTGGCACTTTCTGTGGYTGCAGCAATCCTCACCAGCCCAGCTGCACAGCTCTCCAGTAGGGCAAGGCAGTGACAGCTGGCTTGGTATTAGACCCAGCAGGCATCTAGAAATCTGCAATTTTCCATCTGGAAAAACTCACTTCTTCCCTGAAAATTAAGGTGAAACTTCTTCAGTTTTGGGTGTCAACTCACACTATACCACTGCTCTTCTTTCCAAATCAAAGATGAGCAAATATTTGGTGGTGAACAGTTTATTTGGTGACTGTTGCTTCCTCCCCTACTGAAGCTCAAAGTGAATCCAGTTATTACTAGTGATTTACCTTAAACACACTCAATGCCCCATGGTGGGAGGCCCAGAAGCAAGTTGTTAAAACTGTGGAGGCAAATGTCCAGTCCCTTTCCGGAGATGACTCACACCAAATTTATTCGCAGAGTTGTCCTTCATGTGAAAGCAAACCTAGGTCCTTTGGCAGCAAAAAATGCTCTYCTTCATGGCCACCTTCCCCATCTCCTGCTATTTCCAGCTGAATTAGGAAGGTTATACCTTTTGTCCTAGAGGAATATTTTGTAATGCTTTGCATCATTGCTGGACTCACTGCTGAGTGACCACACTTTAACAGGAGAGAAACTCAGCCCTGCATAGAATTGAAGTGGTGGTTTATAGAGAAAGCTGAGGTYCTTTAGGCAGAGAAACACCATGAAAATACAAGATCATAATCCTTGTCACCATTAAACACACAAAGCATGAAAATTAATATTTCTCTCCATATAATAAAATCACTCTTTTGTGGCAGAGCAGTGCAGCACATCTTCTAAAGAACACCACACTAATCAATCAGTTTATTAGACATTTGYAATAGCAAGTGCTTAAGGAAGGAACAAAGAGGGAGATTCTCTTTTGTCTGTTGGATCGTTGGGAGGACAGAAAGGTGGAGTGAGAAAAAGGGGAGAGATGGAGGAGAGTTTATCTTACTGCACTCTGAAAAGGTGCTTGTGCCCATATTCGTCCTAAAGTACAGAAGGACAACTGTCTTCTGTTTTTCCCCAGGGTAATAAAAGAGAACAAGTTTTCTTCTAGCTGCCTGCATAGACTGGCAAAGTACAGGAAAGGTGGGAACAGAGGATGAGGGCAGCTTGTCTGGCTGGTGTCTCCCCATTCCTACAAGCAGCAGTGAGAGAGCTGAGGGAATAGGACTCTTTCTGTGTGYTTCAGTAGGCTCTACAAAAACACCCCAGAACATCAGATCCTAATTGTCTTGGGGCTTATTAGTCAAATACATTGCTGAAAGTGAAAAAAAGTTTCTCTTCCTCCCTACTTTCTCTCTTCCCATTCTCAAATTTCTGAACTTGACATATTTTTATTTTACCTTATATTGTAAATCATGACTGACAATACCATGTAAGAACTTGAAGAAAATAAATTTTGAAAAAAAATCATTCTAACATCAAAACGTGATGGTRAAATAGCATTCTAAAAATCTATTTTTTCATTTATATGGTTTAAAACATCAGTGAAACGGTATATATTAACTGATTATACATGTGTATAAGCGTATAAATGTATGTGACTGGTAGATGTTAATTTACATCTGAAGGGGTTGCTTGCCACTAACATGGAAAAAAGACTGGAAACTATTCTTGTGGTCTGTCACATAAATTAAAACTCCATAGGTGAAAACTGTCCATGTTTGGATTGCATGTGTATCTCTAAATTGTTTACTGTTTTCTCTAACAGTAATCAAAAACAAGAATAATTTCAAGTTGGGCAACTTATTATGTAGGATAATTGTAATAGACTAAYGGAAAAATAAGCTCTCATTATGTAGTATTTTACTATTTTAGTAAATATTAATATTTTATTTTGGCATTTATGTATTGCTAATAATATAAATAACTTACTGTACAATAGTACCCATAATAATAGTATTTATTGATTATATATAATAATAGTTACTGCTCTTAGTAAATTATTCCATTATAATTATTCTCTAAAATAGACCTGGTAACATGAATGAGCATTTTGTTTTCTGCTGTTTCCTTACCTGTGGTATGCGGAGTACAAGGGGCTTGGTCTGGTCAAGCAGCTTGTCCTGTGGCCAGCTGCCTCATCAGGTGCATGTCATGTGCCCTGCCAAGGCTGGTGATAATTCCTCTGAGAAGGAACAGCTTCATCAGTGACTGCATGACAGCCAGAGGATTTGGTCTGGATGACAGGCAGGTATAACCTCAGATATATATAATATGTACACATTTCTTCAATATTCTCAGGTGCCATTTACAGCCTTTCCTGCCAAGCCTCTTAAGTCTGTGTATTTATGAAGTAATTGTCATCATACAAGGGATGCAACTCTACAGTCACTCTTYTCCTCTCACTGTGCTCTCAGTCTATGGACCTAGCAGGTGGACAAAACAAATCCTCAAGGTGAGATCATGCAGATCACAATCCCTGCCTTGATACACATCTGTTCTTCCACCAAAGCAATTACCCTGTGACATAGCAAGTGTCCAAAAAAATCTATCACAAAGACTGAAAGACATGTCACAAAAAATGAGTGAGACCAAAGAATATCTCTCAGCTACTTTCAGTATTTGTGACCCCCAAGAAGCAACATGGATGGGGAAAAGAACAAGGGTAAAAAAGGCTTTTCTCTAAGGTGGGAAAGGGGAGGTAAGTCAGAGACACAGCAGATSGCATTTTTCTACTGTCATAGAAGATAGGACTACTCTTCAAACTTCAACTCCTCATCAGCCAGCAGCAAATTTCATTGGTAGGATTTTGCCAAAACTCAWTCCCAGTGTTCCCTGTATCCACATGGATGGGGTGGCAGGTAACACACGTGTGCATGTCTTATGTACTGTCTTATTTACTGTAAAAGCTGTGTAATTGGTTTCCATTTGCATTGAGCTCTTTACTGGTGTTTCATTTTATTTCTGAAGCCCTTATGAAGGTTGTAACAATATGAGTATTAGACATTTCAGTGATGCCTTTTCCTGCTTACCTACATAGTCTTCTCTGCTCTACCTGCTTTCAGATTTCAAGTCTTTTCTTCCCTTTGATCACAGCTTTGTGTGCCATGTTTCAAGGCAAATGTTCAATTAATGCAAATTCTCTTTAACTCAGTTGCTGCCGACAGGAGAGTTGGTTGGTTCACGCATCTCTGCAAAATCTGGGACTTGGAGCTTTATTTTAGAGACTCCAGYGATTCAGGAGTCTGTGTGTGCAGAGACCCCCAAATTTTGTGAGAATCTTTCTGTTTTCCAGAGTGCAGGCACTGTGAGGTTGCAAAACTGGACCAACCCTTTAAATAAAGTTGAAGCCACCTTTGATTGTATCTAGATAACAAACATAAAGCAGATCAACAGGTCTAAGTAGTCGTGCCTAAGATCTGCACAACAGGTGTTTCAGAGGTTTTACTTTGAGCTGATGATGTGTTACTCAAGTCTCTAAGATGCTGCTGCCTCAGGCCTAAAATGCAAACTTAGATGGACCTGTCCCAATCCCATGTCATATCATGACAGAGACAAGTCTTCCATAATGTCTTTATGTTCAGTCCTGTGCTGAATTTACTCCTGGGAATTAATGGTTRGAGAGGTGATGTCACCACTTAACCCAGGTATTTCTATTTAATGTCAGCTCCCAYTCCAAGTTAACTGGTGGGCTTCTGCTCCCCTTCCCATGCTACATGGAAAAAAGAAGATGGACCAAGTCACTCTCTAGAACTAGTATTCCTTAATGAATTTGTTTAAATCAAGGAAGAAGCTGATTTAGGTTTCTAGCAATAAGTTTAACATTAATGTTAATCAAACTTTGAAAAGATTCAGGAAAAATTCCCAGACTGAGACAAGCAGGATGAACWTGGGACACAGCTTTGCAGGTGAGGTTCAGTGTTGCTGTCTGTGCTGTAAGAGGGAACAGTCTGCCCTGCACATACATTATTCCTCAGATACCAATGGCACGTCTACAGGGCACATCYACAATGAATTTACTGATTCTCTACCTAAGGCAGGTCGTTTGTTTTGCTTACAAAGAATGTTGTGTGGAGATATCTCTAATTATGTGCAGATGTTGAGAAAACAGAGCCAGAGTGTAATTCTCCAAATTGGGCAGAAATCTCTGGGAGTCACCTCTGTGGACAAACAGACCTTAGTTCAGTAGCAGTGAGTGTCAGCAACCCTACCAGGGTGTAAGGATCCAACATGAACAGCTCCACAAGACCTCAATTCMATTATATAAATAAGAGTATGTTCTCACCTGGAGAGCTACGTTCAATCCTCACCTCTCCATCCCACAGGTGTGACAGAAGTGGTAGAAACTCAGGGGCACCTTCAAACACAAGAAAGGCTTAGAGGACTGGAAAAGCTCTCATGCCATGAAGTGTGGAAAAGACCAGCAGCACTCCTGCTCATATTTTGCAGTGAAAGGAGCACCCAAAGGTTGATAAGGTGCTAAGTTCTGTTCCCTGATTGAGCACTGGTGTTCAGGTGTGTGTGTAAGCATGAGCCTGTGCAAAGAATGTACATGGCTTCAGACAGGTTCAGCAGAACTTAAAATTAGGAGCTGAGGTAGAGTGTAGGAAAATTCAGTGGTAAATAGTTTTAAGCAGTGCTCTTAAATCATAAATGGTCTTGCATTCAGGTATAGCCTTTCTGTAATGGAGTTCAAAAAGAAAAAAAAATCCCAATTAGGAATCTTTAAGACAGAATTTTAAATTTTATGTAGTATGGAAAGCCTTTGGACTTCGTGTAATTCTGGAAATGGTGGCAGACATCTAGTTTATACAAATGTATAACTGTTAAATCAATTTAGTGATCATCCTTGACAGAATGGTGACTTCCAAAGGGTTCTGCAAACAGATTTTAAATTGTGTAATAGAGTTTTTTTCTTTTGAACCCAGTGTTTCCTTAGCAGGTAAGAACAAAGATTGATAGATGCTCTCTGAAACCTGATGATTTAACTGATTAACTGATTTCAACACTCCATGGGGAGGGCTTTATCCCATCCACAATTCCTGTAGGAATTCCTCATCATGGGTGTAGATCTCTTATATCATGCCAGGAAGGGGTCCTGAGGCCTTGGGGTTTTGCCAAGGACATTTTCCTCACAAAAGTGGGAGGGAATAGAGTTGGAGCAGCAGCCCTTGGAGGTGTGCAACTCTGGGTGGCTCTGGGGAGGAGAAGAGGCCTTGGTCCAGTCCAGCCCATGCCTGGCAGGAGGCAAGGCTTCTCGCTCCTGCTGGCTCAGGTCTGCATCCCTGAAACCTCATTCTCTGGCTTTTTGGATAAGCACATTCTCTTTGTTTTTAAAAATATCTTTTGTGTGACTTGAAATGACCACCAAAACCACAGTGGTTTTGTGCAACTAAACTGATCAATTAAGAGTCATGTGTAAAGGAGCTATGACAAAATAAGACCCACAGACACTTAAGAGGCTCCTTGTCCCATTTGGTGATGTTGTTTTTAGATTCATCTTTGACCTAATGTCTGGACAGGTCTATCTCATTCCAAAAAAACCACCTTCTGCTATGTAAGTATTTCATTTCATATTTTAATCTAATTGAAATTGTTCCCATGTTTGTTTAGGTAAAATGTRTTATTTTGCAAGTTACTCTGTATGCCTTGTGCAAATTAAGGCTCTTTTCTGGCCTRTAGATGTCTAAAACCACTGCTTCAATATTTCAGTTTTTCCTTATGGATTAGCAAAACTTCACAGCCTCTTTCTGCAAATAGAAAAAGGTGAATTCTTCTATGTTGCTACATGCAGAACCTTTTTTTGGCATATGGTAGATATCTGTGATTTAAATTAAGCTTATTATTTTTAATGCAGTATGAAAATACATCTTAATATAAATACATTCCACATAGCATTCTGTGATAGTGTCTTGAAAATATTGTAATCACTAGTGGGAAGGCACAACAAAAAGCCTGTTAAGTCTGTGCTGCTATTCTCCCATTCCTCCCTGCTAGAATGGGTCACATCTGCAGTATTGTGTGTTTGTTTGATGTACAGTACTGCCTTATACACATATTCAAAATGGTAATAACACTAAAGTGTGAAATAGCTTACTCCTGAAAATGGTTGTGGCAGGATGTAGGTGCAGCCTCTTGCTTCTGAGCCAGCATATATGTCTGGATCAATGACCTGAACAGGCAGGGGTCTGCTGCAAGGAATCCATTACCAGGGTCTGCCACAATGCAGTTTTGTGCAGAGAAGCTGAACAGTGGGATAGAAGCAATCAAAATACATATACAACAAATCACCAGTAAAAATTGCTATGTTCACTTTCCATAACATTTTCTCTCTCTTGTTACCTTCTATTACAACTGACTTAGCAGAACCATGATAAGGAAAATGTTTTGCTGGAGACTAGGCCTCTTCAATTGTGCTGCTGCCCTTGGAGTCAGTTTCTTTTCTCTTAGCCTGACCTTGGTATCTATTTTTCCCAGTATTCAATTCAGCTATAAAATCCTGAACTTCTTTAGATCTTCCCCCATCCCCCAGCTGCAAGGAACATTATTTAAAAGGAAACTGGAAACTGAAAGGCTCTTGCAAAGAAAAGCCATAACTAGATAAGCAGAACCTGCATGCACTCTATCTAATGTGTGCCTCATTTACACAGAACACCATTAGCCCAATCCTGTTTGCTGAGTACAGCAGAGGCAACCTAGCTTGCACGTCTGAATAGCGTGCTTTAGATAATATCATGCGTCTTTAGACTTGCAAGAATTATTTCCATTATATATAAGGAAAAATTTAATCCATTACCAGTGGATTTATGGAGCATAAGCATTTGTTTTTTTCACATTCTTACATTGCCATTTGCATTAATATTAGGTTGGGATTGAAGTGAAAATGAAGTGCCAATTTCAGCATACAAGCTAGGGAAGACAAGCAACAAATAAAACAGAAAAGGAACCATCCTACCAGCCAAAGAAACAAAAACACATTTAAAATKAATGACATTGTAGAAGCTCTTGCTGTCTGTCTGTGCTCCATGCAAGCCCTGYTGGGAAGCCATCAGTGAGGAGMAGTCTGCTGCCCTAGGGACACTGGYCACTGGCAGAGAGRAGTGAGGAGGGTCAGGGTGGGCTGTGGTGGTGTGGCTAACGTGCCCCTTCAGGSAAGTGTGCAGCAAATGCATGGCAGCCAGCAGAACAGCCACAGCCAGCGAGCCTGACACTGCCATCCTTCTCCAGAAGGTTTCACCCTGCAGATAGTGGTGCTCCCAGAATAGCCATGCATACCAGGAACTCAGCAAAATGAGAAAAAAGYAACTAGTCAGGAAAGAAGTACAGGGAAGGTGCTGGTTTTCCCATGCCAGTTCTGCCATGTCAGTGCAGAGARCCTGGGTTGCAGTTTACCTACTTCAAGCAGTCCAGTCTCCATGAAAGGCAGCTAAGAGGGGCTGTGAGTGTTTGGGGTACCTGTTGGTTTACAGAGGACACAGCATGGTGCTCCAGCATGGGATGCTCTGCCAYGGTGTTAACCTTCAGCCTTCCTCCTGGGCAGGTTTCTGTTGGGRTGCATCCCATGTGTGAGGGGTGGGTGCAGAAGGTGCCTTGGGTCCCTATATGGAAAGAAATGTTCCTTCTGGATGGGGACTGGAAAGATTCTTGCTTATTTGTTTGCGTCCAAGACACAACAGCATCCACACTTTTCCCAGGATTCATCTTTCTCTCTGCAGTTCCAAGGCAGGATTGGCTGGCCTCCTCCAACATATATAGGCTTCCTCAGATCTGGAGCAACTGTGGCAGTAAAAAAACTAATGAGCAAAGCTGTAGAAGCATGTACTTTTTTCATCTGGGATAGAGTTAATTTTCWTGAATGAAGACAAGGTGTATTAGCATAAGACTTTGAAAYAGAAGAAACATATCTGCTGTTTCAGGGAGCACAGCTGTACTGGTGATATAGAAAACATTGTCTGGCCAGGGCTTGCGGATGTCAGGATTGTGAGAAGTCTCATTCTTGTTTCCACAATCAAGCAATCTGTCAGCCAACCAGTTTTGCTTTAGCTAACAACTGAGACAAGAGGAYGTCTCAGTTGACACTTACAAGCTGCTCTTCCTGGTGCTCTATGGCACTGCTGAGGCAGCCCTGGCCCCTCTGKGTATCCTYTATGTCSCAGGATGGGGATGCTCCMCTCAGGAAYACARTGRTTTCACAGAAGAGGAATGTGGTCACCTCAGGGAGGCCAAACTGTTCTCTGCTCACCACTGCTGCTTGGTCCCAMTGCTATCTCCATCCAAAAAGTGAATTAATAACAAGAAAATAAGACAGAAATGGGGAATGGAAGGGTCTTGACATTTGAATGTCATAGGAGCACACAGCGTGGGAGAGTAAAGGTTTCTTCCTGTCCCTGTGTTTACYGCTGCCTGCACATTGACTTGTTTCCTGACACATGAGCCATGACTTGAAAGGAATTCAGACTCCAGCAAATTTTGTATTGCACTTCAATGTGGCCTCTGGGATTGAATAAGGGCAAATCTATTACRCTGTTGCTATGGTGACCCTGGCAAAGCCATGATGAGGAGTGCTGATGCTGTTGGCCCTGCGYGGGGTGGTGGCACAGGCGGCGCTGCCTGGCATGGTCACACCGTGAGGACTGCAGTGCCTGAGCACCCACCTTGCCTGCACCCTGCCAGGCTGCTCCTTGGACAGGGCTGTGCCACGAGGATGGAGAACCAGAAGACACCAAGGCCCCTTCTGGGGTCTGTTAAAATAAGCCCTTACTTTATTCTGGGAGGAATCAGTAAGTAATCAATCAGTCCTGCTCCCGCACTGAAGGTGAGAGAGGTGTCCTTCATTTGGTACAGGTGATGTGAATCCTAGTGTCAGGCTCTAGGAGGTGAGCCTGTATGGACTGCTTGTGCTTGCTAAAGAGGGCAATCATAGTGATAGATTTTAATCATTAAAATGATTTTGTAACAAAGAAATAAAGGAAGTTGACCTCTCTTTTCTACTCCTCTTGTGAGCAATCTCAGATTTGCAGATATTGATTCTTTTTGCTTGGGTGGACTTCATTTATTTTCTATCACAGAGATGAATATTTATTTTTAGTAAATTCTATTCTAGCCTTTTTGCCTTCATCTTTTTCCTTTTTGAATGGTCAGTGATGGAAGATCATATTTCCTCTTTTTTGCTTGAGCAACAATGGTACAGTTTGTCATGACTTGCAATTGTGACAATAGTTCAATTCAAAGCATCCCAGCTTCAGTAACTAAGTCCAGGACTGAAAAGCACTGACAATGGGAGAGTAAAACCTCCTCTGATACTTGATAAGATTATTATTATTATGAGAGAGCAAAAAGCTTTTGCTTTCCTTTCTATTGCTTTGCAGACCTCATAAGGCCCTGCTCAGATTTCTGCATAGTTAATTTGTCAGTTTATAAATTACCACATTGTGTTAACACTGAATGCTTCAAAACACAAATATATGCACAGAGGGCTTGAATATTTGAAGTGTTTTAGTACTATAGGGAAATAATTTTGTTGTCAAGCTGTGGCAGATATAGAAGTGCTAGGGGATACATGACCATTTCATCAGGAYGGTGTCGATGATGGCCTATGAACATCCAAGGGGAGAAATCATCTTTTATCACTATTGTGTACCACGTAGGTCCAGATGGAGGATAAAACATGCATGAGTTGCCCGCAGCTCTGAAAATAATTATACTCATTTGCCAGAAATGTAGAAAGTGCATCCAACCAAGTTACCACCCATCATAGTGACACTCCGTTTGCATACTGATGAAGTTTAGAGCCAGAGACAATGGTGTTGGTATCAATAGCAGRGGGGGCAGGGAACCACTGGTGCTACAGGATTAACAGTGCCATCATTTTATATTACGCAGCATTTCACTTACTTTGCATCTCAAAAAACTCCTGGTGCTGACACCCACGTAGCTGTTTACAAGACGGGTTTGGTTCAAGGCTCCAGACATCACAAGAGATGCTGGGGAGCAGAGAACAGAGGCCATTATACCCACACCCTCCTCTGCCTCTCTGCAGCGATGCCGGGTGCACCATGGATGCGCACACAGATCCGTGTGTGTGGGGCAGGGAGTCGCACACGCTCTGTCTGCGCGCTCRCGGAGTCTCCCCTCGCCCCAGAAGGCTGCCCTGCAACACGAGAAAAACGAGCAGGCACATGCTAGGCTCTGGTGCCAGTGCAGAGTAATTGATGAATGGGTTTTTAAAGTGCAGGACGAGAATGAATACAAGTAGGACCCAGGAGCATAATTCTTCATATTGCAATCAGCACTGCTTGCATGTAGCTGCTTTAATGGTAGAAATCAGCAATAAAGAATACAGACTTTGCTATTTAATCCTTAAAAACTGAAAAAGAAAATTATTTGGGAAATTTTTACAATGACTAGCTGTTTTATTTTTAAAATGTAATTACTTAGCACATTATACAATTTGAAATCACCATCATGTAAAATTACCATTGCTATAATAAAGTGATTTCTGCAATTTATTTAAATAAATAATTTTGTTTATAGACACATGAAAAGACACTGTGATGTATGTATAATAATACACATATGCCATTTTGGCTTTTCCAGTACTCCTGGTACTCCTTAAAATAGTCTGTAAAGTACTGTCCTAATATGCTTTTCCATATGTGTTTGCTAGCACATTGCTAGTTAAAGTATGCCTTAAAAAAATAAAGGAAAAGAAAGCCTGTAGTAGTTATTTCATTCACTGATTTATACAGCACCTTTTCCKATTATAATGAAGAACCTTAGCTACAGTAGCAAACATATTGTTCATTATTAAGAAAAACAACTAACTAAATCTTGTAAAAGAATGTAAACATAGCACATAACCAGGTTTAGCAAGAAGATCTTGTTTACCTGTACTCTGTAGTATACTGCAGGCTAGAGGACACATGGAATAAAAGTATGTAAATCAGTTATGTTTTATAAAATAATAATTTAAGCTTCCAACTTTATTTTGGTTCTGGTAAAACTAGTGTGTAGTCACCATAATGACATAAGGACCTGAGATGATGTCTAATGTAACTCCATAGATAATTTATGTRACACCAGTAATGAATCATGTCCACGTGTTTTATAGTTTGATAAGAATCCTAACAGTTTGATATTTCATTCTTCCAATTCTTTAAAAAATGTCTTTGAATGAAAAAAGTAATAAAAGTGGGCTTGCTGGTCTGGATCTAAGTGCACCACTAGACAAATTAGTCCTTGTCTTATGTAAACAAAGAGCAGAGGAACCAYGGCCTTTGCAGTCTCACTGSTTGTGAGCCCGTTTCCTTTTCTTGRTGYCACATTTTACTGAACAATAAGGCAGTTTTTATTAAGTCCAGTTGTCATCAGAGGCCTCAGGACAGCATACACTAATGCTGCCATCAGCATACACTGTCTTATTAACATGGACCCTAAGCCAGTTACAGGGACTCCTGACATTCAGCTGAAGAGTAWCCAATCAGAAGAAATATCTTGCAGTTCTTTGGCCAGGAAAAACCAGTGATGGTGATTTGAGTAAGGAAAAGTCTAGGAATTGAGATGCATCCAGATCAGACCTGAAAAATAAATTCCAGGGCCAGAAGGATTCTAAAAAATACTTGATTGAACTAAGGATGCACAAAGTAAGAAAAACTTTTTTTCTGAAGAAATTGTTCTATCAGAGAAGCAAAACAAGGCCATGAGATTATTTTCAKCCCTAACTTCACAACGTAACTCAACATCTAAATGAAAGAAAAAAAGTAAAAAATACCAATACCCCCAAACATAAAACATGATCTTACACAGTATTTCTGCAGCCATAATAAGGGAGATACTCAGTACCCASGTGGGTAACTAAGCATAAGGGCAAGGCAAAGGTAGTTGAAACCAAGTTTCGTAAGGGAACACGGAACTGAAGCATAGAGGATGGACGCACAAGTCTCATCCCTGAAAGCTTCCTTCGTGTTGCAGAAGTTTGGGAACCTTTCCAGTTGCCAGCTTATTAACAACTCCTTAACTTACAAACATCCATTGGAGTGTTGGCAAAAAGGTAAGGACAGCTACCATCTGACTAGCAAAGGTATTTTCAGTGGGGAGAAGTACCTCTGGAGGGCTCTGAAATGCACCAGTGGGACCATCTCTGCATCTTTCACTGGGCCAAATTAAACAGAAGATTGTAGAAACCTTGATTCTGGCCAGTTGCTGAACAGTATCTGCCACTACCTATAATACAAAACTAGAAAAATTCCTGAGTCAAAAGGGATCAGKTAAAAACTGCATCATGAAATTGGTGACCGTGGCAACAACTGGAGGYGGTTTAACCAGGACTTTTCCCGTCTCTGCAAACTGTAACCACCAACAAGGAGGCAAATTAACAGAAACAAGCTTTATTTCTGGCAATGACTGGTTCTCAGASAGTTGATGTTCTTATCAGGTTTCACTTAACTCACGCAGAGAGGGCAAACCATGAACAGGTCATACACAAATTTGAGAAATCCTGAACTCTGCATGAGTGTGTTTGCTTTCAWAAGACTTTTCAGCATGCAGTTTATATGTTTTTTAGATAGAGACAAGATGAAGAAAGGGAGAAAACAGAAGTCGTCTGATTGACTGAACCCCAAGGGATCAACCTCAGGCTGGAGTGGTTAACTGCACCCCTGACTGGGACCCTTGTGCCAGATMATCTGGGGAGCAAACAGAGGACCCAGAAACAACTTTTGACAAGACAGTCAGAATTTGGCAGGCAAATGTAGTTGGCTACTTCAGCCTGAAGCTGAAGGCAAGCAGAGAGTACAGTGCAGTACGTGCACTGGGGCGTCTGAACAGCATAAAAATAGTCAAGTGCCAAGAAGAGTCACAGGAATCAAAGTTGGAATTGATAAAAACTAGCACTGATATGAACACACTATGGCAAAATATACAATCCAGAAAGTGTTCAGCATTTAAAAAAGGATTAATTCCGAAGAATAACACAGTTAAAAAAAAATCCAAGGATTTGCATAGTGCTCAGCTTAGAGAAGATAACAACACCACCATTAGCTCACAGGAAACCCTTTGCAAAGCTTTCACCAGGATTATAGCTCAGGGTGAATGGACAATTAACTTMTGCTGGACATAGAAGAGCACTGGCTGGGAGGTGACAACTAGTCTAGCCTTCTGCTCAAAGCAGCACTGTGACCAGTACCACATCAGTCTGATGTGGCTTTTTCCATTCCAGTCTGGAAAACCTGTGATGTTGGGGATTCACAAGTGACTTTCAGTAAACCACCTCAGGGCTATGCTGCCCACCCTGACAAGCTGTTCTCTAAGGGCCATTCTGTAACAACAGGATGGGAATGTGTGCCCACAGTGCTAGAAACTGTGATGTGAGCATGGCAAGGGAAGAGGCAGAAAAGATGACTAATAAAACTGAAAACGTAGGAAAATAATCTTTTTATAAAAGGAATTTCTGATCAAGCATATCAAAGACACATAAAAGCAAATCTTAAATATTGATGTAACTACTTGGGTCGCACTCTGAGAAAAATCTGTCTTACTCACCAGTGTCTCCAAAGATCATACTGGTGCTGTGCTCATCTAACAGGTCTCATTTGGAGAATTTCAGTGTATATGCCATAGGTATCAGTAAAAACTGGAAATTGGTACTCTTACATAGGCCAGGATGCTTRGTCCTTATGTGTAAAAGCTTTCAGAACTTCATTTCTGAGAGGTCATTGTCAGTGCAGAATGATTGTATAACATTCATCATGATGACCAAAATGAATGCTTTTCAAGACTAAAGGGATTTCATTTTCTGTTAAGTTTTATGATTTGATTCTTGAATGTAATAGTGGGAAAAATCTGGCTATTGCAAAAGGATTTGGTAGAGCACTTGACAATAGCTGTAAAATGAAATCCAGGAGAAGATTTCATACATTTATCAACGGGCTCAAAAAATAACTCAAATGAAAAATGGATTCTGATTGACATTGACATAGCTGGAAATAAAAAAGAAWTTAAATTTAAAGAGGACACATCTAGATTAGATATTAGGAAGAAATTTCTTACTGTGTGGCTGGTGATGCACTGGAACAGGTTGCCCAGAAAATCTGTGGATGCCCCATCCCTGGCAGTGTTCAAGGCCAGCTTGAATGGGGCCCTGAGAAACCTGATGGAGTGGAAGGAGCCCCTGCCCATGGCTAGGGGGGTTGAAACTGGATGATTTTTGTGGTCCCTTCCAACCCAAAACAATCTATGATTATATGAAATGAGACTAGGCTTGTGGTGTGACATGAAAAGTGCAATCACTGTAGATGTGTTTATACTCTTGGATAAAACCAAGTAATGTAGTCATGTCACAGATGATTGTTCCCAACACAAAMGACAATACAACAAAATATGTGATCATGTATAYCACAGCTATTATTACCAGATGTAGAAACCTTGACATTTTGTTATCTGAAAAAGGCTGCATATGTTTGTTGAACAAGACTTTCAAGCATGGAAGCCTWGTTTAGACAAGATAGTCCTGTTATCTTTCATGTGGTTTAGTGGAAAATGGCACCAAAATAATAAACTTAGTTTTGTTTACAATGACTATTCACTGCTTCTATTATAGAACGTCATGCAGAAAGGAAAAGTTGTCCCACATTGCCAAACAAAAATCTGGAAAAGCACCTCAAAACAGCCCCTGAAAAATACAATACAAAGAAAGAATTTCTATTGTGTGAGGCTGTCTCCTAAAATGGGCACAAAGTATCAACAGCAGCTGAGCTGTTGTCCCTACCTCAGAAGTCACGCAGTGATGGAGTATAGAATAAAGTGTTTTGTCAAGGAAAGGTGTCACACAAGCTTCAATCATTCTTGCTTGAAGCAGCTGAAAACAGAAGGGTTTGGACATGAACAGAGAGTTATCACTATGCAGAAGTTAGTTATTTTAGTTATATAACATGGGCTATAACAATTTGACCATTGTGTCAAAATAGTTATTATYAATTACTTCTTTCACTGGAAAGGGGTAAATAGGGAGACGTGAATCTTGCAAGGTTCCAATAGCATCTGGTTGAGACAGGAGACAGAGATATTTGTGTTGCACTGAATTGATGTGCTAGGGCTAAGATTGTCAGTGGGTGGGCTTGGTSAGGCTCTAGATGCTGAACAATTAGTGAATATCTAAATWATGCAGAGACAAAAGTTGAGTTTCCTGGTGGATCTGATGCTTCCAACAAATGTGTAAATGGTTAATATCCCTCTGGAGGTTAAAATCAGCACCAAGGAACAGTGTCAGCCAGGGTACTCAGAGGGCCCTGGCAGTATCAAGTCCACATCTCTGTYCAAAAACATACACAACTTCGGGTCTCACAACTATCAAAGAGATTATATTTTTGTAATAATAACCTGTTTCTTCACACTCAGAAATAGGAGTGCAGACATGGGAATGTGACACTTAAGTATAATTTAACTGGAAAAACAAACAAACGAATAAAAATTAGAATAAAATAATTTTTAAAAAGCTTACATCAGCAAAAAGCAGTGTTGGCTTGCTTTTGGAGGGGTAAAATACTAGAACTCCCCAACTGAAGGAAAACATGCATGAGCTATAGTAGAATTTATAATTATTACTAAACACTGTAAAAAATGTACCAGTGTTGCAAGTCCACCATTCCAAGAAATGGYGGGAAAAGGTTTGATGGAGAAAGAWGACTATAATGAGGGAGGTGTCTTTAGGTGGGATTGCAGGGGTGGGGCTCCTTTTTTCTTTCTACCTTGTAATGCATACATGTGTGGGATGTTGTAACAATGAACATATGTATCAGTGCATTTCAGTTTCTATTATTCCAATTCTGGGGAAATAAATAATTACATAATTGATAAACCAAAGCCTTCAGATCATCACTCTTTTAGACACACTTTTCCATATGCATGGAATGAGTAGTTTTCCATAGAAATCAGAAGCCATTGGACAGCAAATTCTTGAGAAACACTGTAAAATATATTATGTCTAGATGTCAATCCAGATTTTGGAGCACAGGTTTCTGCATGCAGATGAATCCCCCACTTGAAAAATATTCTCACATCCAGGGAACATAGTGAGAAAACTTGACACATGCTTTAAAACTCTGCATCCGAGGCTATATCAGCACAATTTACTTCAAGGAGTCTTCAGACCAGAACACATACTAAATGTCCACCTGTGAAAAACTCTTTCCCCCCAACGACTTGATAAATAGTTTCAAATATTTACAAATATTTTTCAAACATTAATCAACTGTCCAAAGACACTCCAGACACTCAACAGCCAGAGAACAGGGCCCCATTAGAAAGCTGGAAGTGCATGAGGWGTGCTGTGCACCACTGGTCCCATCAGAGACTGTAGGTGCATGCTTGGGGACCCACTGCTTCCAATGAACCTGGGCGAATGCCCAGGGAGAAATTTGAGCAGATGAGAATCGACACTGTTGCCAGGTTGCAATCTATCTTGTAGCAGCCCGTTCCCTGGATGAGACATAAATAACTGGCTGTTCATACGCTGACTGATCATCCCACCTGCAGATGCTGTAAAGTGTCTTAAAAAGCTTCTGTCCACACCTTTAAACTCCTGGTCTAATTTCACAGCTGGAGCTTTGGCTTTCTGGGCATAAGGAGCAAGCAGTTAAGAGCAGGACCCTGACAGTCCATTTTATCGTAAGGTACAAAGGCAGTCCAGCCAAGACTTGAGTCTTGCACAGGAGCAGCTCCTAAACACACCAATCTGAAGTGAACACCTGCTCCAGAAGGCATACCACTGACTTGCTCCACCAGTCCCCCTTAGCATTGCTACCTTGCCCAGTTTTTGTGGTGAATCAGACTTACAGATCAAACCAAAGCACTCTTTGTTCTGCCTGCCTCCACCTGCACATCTACTGAGATGTGTTCTCTTCAGTTACCTATTTAGAGCAGAACCTAAAAATGCAAAGGGATGCACCAGCACTTTGACAGCAAACAGCAGCTCCTCGTGCAGTCTCAGTGCACTGGCATGTGAGAAGGACCTGAGAAACATTCCTTCCTGGGAAGCCTGACTAGGGATATATACTTTTCAGCATCCCTCAGATGTAATAGGGGAAAGATGTAATAAAAAGTTATGTGGGAGGATTTCTTCATTTTGATTCAAAAGCCATCTGAGTTAATGCCTAAAGGAGTTAGGAAGTCGATTAAGTATCATATTTAGAAAGTCAGTTTCATTTGTATTGGTGGAGACAGTTGATTGGACTTTAGTATGGTCTTGCACATGCCAACAACCTGCAACATTGCTGTTAGCACTAGAGAAGCCCCTTGCTGAGTGTTTTGGCTTAACATGGAAAAAGCCATATGGTCTGGACACAAATCTAGCATATTATAAAAAAAAGTCAAGCGATACACAACATTTCCACACAGACATAGCTGATACCTCTGCTGTGAAAAAAAACCCCTAAATGTCACCCAACCAATAAGGTRTTTCTGAGAAAAATGTCTCCAAGAAAGGAAAGGATCTCTGGGCCTTGGAAACTCTGTGCTGTTRGAGCTCTACAACTCTCTCAAAATCCTCACCTCCCTCTAGCCAGCAGTCTATGTGACATTTTGTGAAGAGAAAAGAAAAAAAAAAAAAGCCTTACTTATTTCTGAGTGCACAATAAAAAGACCTGTGCAAAATTGAGAAATCTTTGTGAACTGGAGTATAATGGAAAAGCAGACAAAATTGTTTTTCCTTCTTTTCTTTTAGATGCTCAGGAGAAGCACACTGGAGCAAAGTAAACCCTATAGTAATTGATCCCCATGGAAGCAGGGAGGCACAGCACAGCCAGAGGGACACAGGGCTGCAGGATGGGTGAGATTGGGTGTGACTGTTGAGTTGTTGAGACCATGTCAAAAGAATTCTTTCTCTCTACTTTCTCTGCCCCCTGTTCYTGTGAGTCAGGCTCTTTGAAGCCCCTTTCTTTTTGCATTCCAAATACAGAAATAGCCTTGGCCAATTTTAAACTAGTTAGCTGTGTCCAAATCTGTCCTTTCAGGTTGCTGAGCTCACTATTTTTTAAAAATATTTGTTCTCTCTCTTTTTTTCCCCCCTCTCCTTTTGTTTTTATACAGTTCTGGCATATAAGTAGTTTGAGTAAAAACTCTGTAATATTGTATGTTCTTAATCCTGTTCTATCACTTTTCATGTTGTGGCTGGTAGATACACTTGGTAGTACACATTTGATCTACGCTATTTTTGTCTAGTATTTTTGGTCTTCTGGTTACAGATTGGGATATTTCTGGATATTGCTTTCCTCAAAACAAAATAATAAGAAGAATGATAGGTCCATCCTCTCCCTCACATAAGGCTACCAGGTGCCAGTGCATCGAGGAGCATTTGTGGCTCCAGGAGCCTAGCATAAAACCAGACACTGATGGTGCACAGCAGGAAATCATTAAGTACACTTAAAGTAGCTGATAAGGTGCTATAGAGCCGGACARTATGACCAGTACTGTAAAATTCACATTGGTTTTAAATCACAATTTATATTCAGGGGACTATAGATGACTAGAGATCAGTAATTGCAATGAAATCTTTATATTGCCATTTTGAAATTACATCTATTAGTGGGCCAGAGCAATTAAACAAATTTTAAAGAACAAGAAATCTGTCAAAGTATGTATATATATTTGTATTGGCAGATACRGTCTTAAGTTTAGATTGAATATAATTATTTTCTCTCAACAGTATATGTAGATATGTACTTCCTACACTGATTTGTGAAAATGTCTTTGAAACGTATTCATTGAAGTTAATTATATAGGTCTAATACTTCTCTTAATTTAATGCTATAAAATTAATGGCCCTTCATTTTTATCTCTAATGCAAATGATCATGTCATTTCCAACTGCATGCAGCTCTTTCTCTCATATGCTGAATATGATTAGTTTTCCTTTATCAGAATTAGAGCATGTGATTCTCTGAGGTTAGGCAAGAGCAATGTCTCCTGGTGTTATTTCAGAGCTTCTGTTATGCTACAATATTCTTAACAAACAGGATTTCAGAAATGCACACTGCAAAAATATTAGACAAGTGAGCTCTAGAGGCTGTGGCCTTCAGTGAGCACAGGCAAACCAACAATGGCAACTCATAAATCGCCAGAATCTTCACAAAAGATTTTCTAGACATTAGAGCAAACACTTGCAAAAACAAGAGGAATACAGCTACTTCTGGAAGTACAGGCTGTGTCATTTGGAAATTCTTCCATACAATTCCAGCTGAAGGGAGCATCTTGAACGATTTCAATGGGAGCCAGATAAAGCTTTCAACAGCCTCTTTTTTAATCAATATTCCATATTTACATGAGAGAGACTTTCTCAAAAGCCAGACAGGTATCTCCTAATTTTCTAGGAGTTAGACATCTAAGCTCCAAGCCCAGAGACATGCACGCTTACAGCAGATATTAATTTTCCTCCATTTTGGTTGTCAATCCACTGCTTGTGCATGAYGATGACAGAGCACACATCTTCCATCTGAGAGTGAAAAACAGGCATAACTTTAAACATGTGCTTCTAGCTTTCAGATATTCTGCTTGCAAACATGGCAGACAAATGCTGCACTCATAAAAGTAATTTGTGATTGGGTGATTTTAAGATATATTCTCTGTAGAAATAAACTCAAGAGTGTTTTGTATAATGGCAATCAAAAAAAATATAGTCTTTTCTACTACAAGCAAGACAGGGGAGCTTGAGAATGTAATTTAAAATGTAATAAAATTAGAGGAAAAAAAGTTTTCTAAATTGTGCCTTGCAGGTATCACTCAACAATTATTTTCTTCTTTATCAAGCCTAGATGTCAAACACAAGTTTGGGAACAGAGTATGCTTATATGCCAGTGGTGAAGCAATATTTTGTGCCCAAAGCATTTGCAATGAAATTTGGTTTTCTTTGCTTCCTTTCTAGCATGTCTGAAGTGTCTATTGCTGTTGAGGCCAGAGCTGAGCTGGCACTAATGACTGTATACTCACCTGAAACATATAAATATCCTGATTAAAAGCCTCCCTCACAACTCCATAGATATACATCTTGTGGAGGGYATCTGTCTGTAAATGCCAGGTGCATTGTCAAACATAAACATAACTTTTGCATTTGGCTCTATACAATGCCAAAATCCTTTACCTGCTTTTTTGATTTTCTATTGCAATTTTTGATGTATTATGTTCAGATTTCTAGAAATTGAGTAGGTCACTGTAATCAGCTTTTGTTTGGATGAATGATACAATTCTTGTTATCTTCTCCTTTCTGCTTTTCAGATGTGTTTTGAATGACATATTTCCATGTGTGCATATAAGGCAACCCTGTTGGTAATTATGCTCTTAGAGCATAAACGTAACACAGTAAACACCTAGGCAGAAACAGAAGACAGTTGATAATGATATGTCAGGAGTGAAAAAGCCTGCTAAATACCACCAGAGCTAAGAGGTAATCTAAGACTAAATATCGAATTTTTATGTGGGTTTAATTCTTCTAAACAAACAAGSCTTTGGATCTAACACTTTAGTACTCTGGGGAAGAGAAGATTCAGATCTCTCCTCTGTAAAGCAATGCCACACTATTAGCAAGGAACACGTATTTTTCTAGTGCACCCAGGTTTTGTACTAATTACCTCTTCATTGAAGTCTGTGTGGTTCTCAGAGGGCAGAGCTTCATCTCACATTGCAGATTTATAAAACGGGCAAAGCTACAAGCTGAACCAGAATGGTAAGAGCAGCAGGTTTCATATAAGACACATACAGCTGAGAATCTCCCGGATTTTCACAGAGAATTTCAGATTTTTCCCTTCTCACTTGGAAAGGCTGCAGGCCATCAGTGAATTTGAGAACAAYTTGTCTTGGTGTGTGCAACGTGTATGAAAATGAGCTCAGGAGAGCAGGAGAATGGTGATGAAAGTACTGCTGCATGTGTACCATACTGCTTTTTAGACCGGATATGGGAATGTAACGGGTCTTGTTCCAGGGTGTCCTTCTTAACTGAAAAGATCTTACAAAAATTGTGATCCTGAGACTGACATTAACATCCTGTAGGGATGACCTCAGGTCTGAAGTCATGGGTCACAGATCTGCAYTGCAAGGATGCACTGCAAGGAAAGCAGTGGGGATCACTTCTGGATCTCTTTGYAGAGCCTGGAGAAAGGATATCCAAATTAAAAAAATAAAGTGGAGAAAAAATGGTAGTGGTGATAGAACAAGAGAAAAAAGCAACGAACCCTTTCCAACTTAATTTTAAAATCTGTGGGGAGCTGCCACTTTGTATTAACATTAGGTAAACCCATTTCTCTGATGCCTTTGTCCTTCATGCTCCTCACAGAACAGTCTTTAGTAAATTGCAATGATTCAACTCCCAGATGATCCTATTCTTATTTTTATTCTTAGCTGGCTATGGTGATCGCTATATGGAGAAAACCTACAGATTTTGAATCTGATTCAGTCCTTTTGTGATCTGTCCACTGCTTGACTGTTGCTGCAATGTCCACCTGTGAAAAATAGGAATTGCCATGGGCTTAGAATGTTTCAGTAGTAAACACTAAGGTGCTACCCAGAGTAAATCTCTGTGCAGCAGCCTGCAGCACTGCCCTTCAGAAAAGAAAAGACAGACCAGAATATGGGGTGGCAGCGTTATTTTTTTTATTGCTGTTGGACACTATCTTTGGAATTGCACCCATCCAACAACGCGGTCAATTTTAATGACACAGATGATTTAATTTTATCTTGCTCCTCAATAATTGTGGAGAAAACTGTGATGAAGASAGCCCCAGTTTGTAGAGCATGTTTATACAGACTTGCAGTTGTACTGCAACAGCAACCCTAGCCCTGCCGTGCATCATCACTCTGCTCTCTGTGCAGTGTTGGAAAGCCTGAGAGAGCCACACTACCACAGGATGAGCCTCAACTCAGGGTGTTGATGGGTCTACATCCTCTCTGTCCTCCCCTAGACTTCAGTGAAAGATTTGATGAAAGAAAGAGAGTTATGACGGATGTTACTTTGTGTAGCTGCTTTGCTCATCCTGCATTTTGTGGTCAACATGCTTTGAGGCTGGAATAAGAAAAATCCTCTGCCTACCAGCTCATTCTGTTTGGTGTCCTGAAGGTCTCTCTCCATGAATGGTCATGAAGGTCCAGGAGGAGGATCGGGGGCAGTGTGTTGGTTTTGCAGTAATTGCTTTTCGGTGAGGAGGGAAGGAGCCCGCCGCGGAAGTGACTTTCTAAGAGCTTCCTCCATGCCTGACTAAACCAATCAGTGGCTAATTTGAATACTGACAACCTGYTAAACCACTTAAAAGAGCTGAACACACCTCTGTGAACATACCTGTTAAAAGGAATGAAGCCCAGGAAGGCCTTTTCAAGAGGGCAGTTCCCCCTCCTCCCGGTGCGGTGGCCGGGCAGGGAGGGAGGGGAGGCCGCGGGGCCCTTACCGAGGCAGGGCCGGCCGTGCCTGCCAACGCCGAGCCGACACAAAACCCTGTCCTGCAGCCGGCCCGGGCTCAGCCAGCGCCTGCCAGGCCCGGGAGCACCTCTGGGCTGGCATGGGCTGGGCTGGGCTGCTGAGAGCCTGCCCGGCCATTACCTGCTGCTAGCGGGTTCCCATGCGGCCGCAGCATGGCCTCTGCAGAACCCTCCACAATGAACAGCTCTGGCCGCCGCCCAGCAGAGCCCACACGGCCATCCGCAGGCCCCGGCGAGGTATTAACTCTTTTACTGCACAGATAAAACCTGCGGGCATTAATCCCTCTCGAGTGAGAGAAAAGGAAAGGGTGAAGACACTTGGAGAGGCAGCGTGAAGAAACAAGGTCAGTAAAGAAGGAATCAAATCCCAGATGGGAGGAGAATGAGGAGATGCCTTAGTCCTAGGCTGGAATTCTTCTGTAAGGCCGTGGGGATGGACTATGGTACACTAGAATATCCCTGTAACTCATGCAAAGCATGGGAGGATAAAGTGTTCAAACTGTGGACGTGAGCAATGGCATCCGTGCTGAAGCAAGCAGATGTTGAAGTACCTGTGATCCAAATGAGAGGCTTGAACAGAGAGACAAAAAGGATGAAGACCCTTTGGTCCCAGGGAAGAAGAAGACCTCTGTTCCCAGAGATTAAGATGATCTTAGACATAGATCAAGAGAATTTTGGTTCTGAGCAGCTCATCCTTAAAATTGTACCCCATAAGACAAAGACTGAGCCCTTGAAAACAAGTTTTTCCCCAAAAAAGTTGTGGGGAAAGTTGTAAGTTGRGRGKTGGGATTTTAACASTGCAAACAGATTTTCCTTTCCTGGGTGGCTGATTCATTGTGACATTGAAGCCACGAGAGAACTGTTTCYTGTGGAGAAGTCTCCATGGCATGGCAAGARAAACTCCTCTCCCTACGTGAACTAATAGAAGATTATTTTACAGGTGGTAAACTGATTGAAAGTCCCAGGTTTTGGCTATACATTGTCAGTGGGAAAGAAAAGAGGGTGTGGGAGGAGGAGAAGTGTTCTGAAGGTTTATTCTGATTTTTTTTAATTCTGTTAATAAAGTTTTCTTTGTGCCCTTTAAAGTTTGAGCCTGCTTTGTTCTTTTCCTAATTCTATCTCACAGGAGAAAATGAGTATATAATTCTAGTGGGTGCACTGACATTTGACCAGCATTAAACCCCCTACATTTAATTGGTGTGTTGGCTGGSAAMCACAGAYTGGTGGAGCAAAACCMCTACAGGCAGAGAGCCCTKTCGGGTGGTGCACCATGAGATAGGTTCATAAGTGAAGTTCTGTGTTTGGCTACAAGTCATGATGACCCCAGGAGCATTCCTTTTTCATTTGCAGCTCTTAGTCTCAGGACTTCTTATTGAATTTATCAGAAAATTGGAGTAATTTGAACAATAGCTATAAGAGTTATTGAAGTGGGCTAGCTAAAYGAAACAGCAGTCTTTGAAACTATTTTTAAAAAACTACTCTTCTCTCAGATGAGTTCTAGCAAAGAACTATATCCACTGAAATAATGGAGAATTATCTGCCACTAAATCAGAGGAAAGCTGTTTTAACAAGATGACTGTGTCAGCCCATCTTCTCTTGCTGCCTGTCAGGTATGTCAGTGGTGTCAAAAAACCTGGGTAATTTCTTATTTCTTACAAGATCAGTCCCTGTACAGCAACTGGTAGTGCAGGAGAGGGAAAAAACTGGGCCTGCCCATTTTTGCTAGCAGCAAAGTTTTTGAGCAAATCTGCATTTATTTATGTACTTCACAGTAGCAGTAACCATAACCTCACACTATAACTATGCAGCGACCTATCCTCGAGGACAAAGAATCATTTTACTGGTTGAATTCTATTACTTCATACTGTTACCCAAATACTGCCTGGCTCCCACTATCTTCAAGTATATTGTTTGGGTCCTGGTTTCTAGTTGGAGTCCTTCTAGAAAGGCTTTTTGTCCTCCTACAATAGATGGTTTAAAACTTTRAGTATTGTTTACACTTTTAAATATGCAAGCATCTTAGTAAGCATAGAGACATATATCTGTATAATGTGGTCTRTGGTTATCTCCTGAGGCTGTTCACACATTCCTTTCACTTAATTGTTCTTCTGGMCCAACATGGTCCCTTACCTATACCAGAAGAAAGACTAATAGTGGTAGTGGTCAGATGCACACTCCAGATGAAAAGCAAAGCAAAATAGAGAACTTGGGGGTTTGGRTCTGTATGGTGTTTTCAGGACTGGAGTAAAGAGGGGAAGTATGTCCAACAGGCAACCCAAGCAGGGCTGCTACAAGACTGGGAGATTTTGCAGCCTGTTGGAGATGCTCTGCCTCCAGTCCTGGAGTCATGGGACCTCCTTGCAGTGTCCAACCAACCCTCAGTTTCCCATTAGCTCTAGATCTAAGCTGAGGCAGACTATACCTGTGCTTTTCTTTGAAGAATTAATARGTTTAAGAAACATGGGTGTAACCAGACTCTTTTTTTTTTGTTTGTTTTGTATTATTTTCTGAATTGATACTGCAGTCCAAAAAGAGCATGAAGTTGAAATGAGAGAGGAGTGCACAGAGAAACTAATTACRATGGTGTGAAAGAAATTTTGGGACTAAAGGTTACTTAAACAAGTTACAAATATCTATTTTGAAAGGAATTGTCACCTGTAGGTCCCTTTATGGTCTCATTTACACCGTTGGCATCCCATCACTGTGTCAGCTGTGCGGGATTTGTACCATTTCCAGGAAAGTTTACCCTTCCACTCACGTGCTGAGCAGCTGATGGTGTGGCAGTGGCAGCTTCTGGCCCAGTGTTTTGTAACTGAACCAGAGAGGGTCCCATGCAGCTTTTGTGTGCAGATCAGCCTTCACACCTCAGTTCTGGCTGTGTTGCTGTCTGGAACAATGGTTTTCTCTGATCCGCTACTTCTCAAAGTGTTCAAAGACCAGGAACTCCACTTCTTGTGTGATTTTCTGGGTGCTGGCCAACCTCATAGGTATCTTTATACCACAGGCTGCAAGTAACATGAGGCTCTTTTTTGAGTTTACTGATCTAGCCAGCCACATGCCAAGACACTCGCTTGARGTATATTTTCCTATCTCATTTTCCTTAGTGCCAGCCCTATTTTTCTGCAATGTCCTCTCCCTGCCACCAGTGAGACTCCCCTGACACCTACCATTACCCTCTCTTGTGCTATGAGCTGCTCACCCTGGAGCAGTTTCTTTCAAACCACCTCACACAGTATTCCTTGAAAGGGTGACACTGATATCCACACAGATAGGTTTCTCCTGTGAAATTCTGACATCCAAATGAGTTAAAATTTCTTTCTCTGCTGCTATCTCAGTGACTATGCAAGTTGTGTCTGAAGCAATAATTGACAGGTTTTGGCAAGTGCAGCTTTTAAGTAACTGTTGAGGGTGCAAATGCCTAAAATAACTATATGAAACAAWAAATATAAAACACCTTGAAGTGGAATCAAATTACTTACACTAATCTTTCATATTAAGAGATAAAAATTTCAATTTTTGCATAAATWTTTCCATCTTACAAAGAGGGAACAWGYGGATCCTTGCATGTCATACTTGGGCATCATTTAGCAAGGCAATCATCTGTGTGCAGTAGGGATGTGTGTGCATAACTGATGGCAGTATTTAGGCCCATATCTACCATCTCATTGAAAATTTTGTTAATTTAAAAATAAAACAAGTCTTTGGGAATTTTTCAGGGTCCTATTAATTAATTTCAAGAGTTCCATTAGTTTGATGGACAAAAGGCTTTACACTGTAATCATCTGMCAGCTGGTGATTTATAATTTTAAGTAGATTTAGGAACACAGTCTCAGCCTCTGGCTTCTTTGCTTTACAGAGCAAGAGTCAACAGCAGCCTCCAAAGACTCTCAGACATATCAGATTGGATGTTCTCCCCCAGTTTCCCACTTGTTTCTTAATCTTGCCATGAAAAGGGCACCAGATTTCCCTGGTGTGGATACTCCAGCTCTGGGTCAGCATGACAAAATATCTTTCAGGAGAGTCCATAATGTGCTGTAAACTACATCACACACTGTTTTGGCTCCAGGAAAAGGCCAGTCATAGGGAAGGAGRTCAACAAGCTCTTCTCAGCTTGTTGGTGTCTGCTCAGCTGTCAGAGTAACACCTTTGCTTGGCTGGGGACTCCATCTCACAAGGATTTCTTCCAAAGTGGCACTCTGAGAAAAACATTGCTGGCTGCCATATTTGTTTCATTCCATTGGGTCCTAGATATGGTTTGCTCARTGTACAAATAAAACTGCCTTCCCTGAGTCCTGACCTTAAAAACTCAAGTTAATTTGGCAGCCAGTCCAGGTTGTTTTTTCTTTTCTCTGCTAATGATATGTGAAAATTCAGAAGTTTCCATAGAAATGCTGCTTTTTATATTTCATTTTTCTTCTTGATTTAGAGACATGGTCAAACACTGGAGTTTAGTGAGAAGTTTGCTRTACTCTGGAAGTCAGCACCAGGGACCAGGACTTCGTTGATGCATGAACAAGGGAGGTTAGAAATGTGGCTGGCAATGCATGCCGTCCTGCTCCTGATGAATTCAATAATCAAGCCACTGCCATGCTAGGGCCAGCWCTGAGTGGAGATTGGAACAGCTGTGGGGGAGGAGCTGAGATTAACAGACACCAGTGCCAGGATATGAGACATGGAACAGCAAAAGCTGCAGGAAAAGACAGAGTTGTGACTATAGAGGAGAAAGTGGACACCCAAAGTTGTGTGAAACCTTAAAATCATAGGATCATAGAACACTTTAATTTGGAAGGGATCTTTAAAGGATGTCTAGTCCAGTCCCCCTGAATTGGACATCTTCTATTATGGGATATTTTCAAGTATTTGAGGTGATTCAGTGTCCCTTCCAATATGACYTTGAATGAGCCCCAGGAATGGGGCATCTACCCTCTCTGGTCATCTGTTCCAATGTTTCACCAGTGTAAGAAATGTATTCCTTATATCTAGTCTGAATCTRCCCTCTTTTGGTTTAAAACMATTCCTTTTCCTGTTGCAAYTGACCCTGCTAAAATTCTGTACCCATCTTTCTTATAAAGCCTCTTTAGGTACTGTGGAATTAAGGTCTCCTTGGAATGTTTTCTCTTCAGGTTAACAGCTCCAACTCTCTCAGGCCTTCTACATAGCAGAGCCCAGCCCTCTGATMATTTTTGAGGCCTCCTTTGGACTTGCTCCARCAAGYTGATGTCCTCCCTGTGCTGAGGACCACAGAGCTGGATGCAACACTTCCAGTGGGATCTCACCAGAGCAAAGCAGAGCAGAGGGGCAGAATCCTCTCCCTCAACCTAGTCAGTCTTTGGATTAAACCAAGGATATAGTTGGGCTGTGAGCCTGTGTTGCGGGTCATGTCCAGCTTTTCATCCAACAGCACCCCCAAGCCCTTCTAAGCAGGGCTGCTCTCAGTCCCTTCAACGTCCAGCTAAACTGATACTGGGGTTGCTCCTATGCAGGTGAAGGATCTTGTTCTTGGCCTTGTTAAAACTTATGAGATTTCCATGGACCACTTCTTCAGCTTGTCCAAGTCCCTCTGGATAGCATCCCTTCCTTCAGGTGTGCCAACAGCACGACTCAGCTTGCAGTCATCTGCAAATTTGCTGTAGGGGCACTCCACCCAACTGYGTCACTGATGAAAATATTAAACGTTCCTGGTTTCCAGTATAGATTCCTGAGGTATACTACTTGTCACTAATCTTCATTTGAATGCATATTTTTCACAACTCTCTGGCTCTGTCTGTTGATTCAATTCCTTATACACCAAAAAATCCACCCATGAAATCTGTGTCCATCCAGTTTGGAGTTAAGGATGTTGGGSAGGACCACATCAAAGACATTACTGAAATCCAGATAAACACAACCCGTAGTTCTTCACTTGTCCACTCATGCAGACACTCCACCAGTGATATTCACTGCAGCTCTGGTTGCCTACTACCTTGGTGTCACTCATCARCTCACTTGCACTGGTGATCATCCAATCCCCTCTGTCAGGGCTGTCCATTACCTGGCTTAGGAAGTTATCCTCTGTGCATTCCAACAGTCCCCTGGATTGCCTACAGCTCACCAGAGATGCTGGGGGTTGAAGTCCCCTAGCAGAACAAGGGTATGCAAGCATTATGCCTCCCATAGCTGGAGCAAGGAGATTTTGTACTCAGTAGGTTCTCTGTGATCCCCCTGATCATGAGGCCTGTAATAGACACAATCCAAAAGGTTCCTTCTGTTACCAAATTATCTGATTCTCACCCCAAAGCTCTCAATCTGTTTGCAATTGTTCCTCAGAGAGAGTCCTTCACAATCCATTCATTTCTTATGTAGAGGGCAACGCACAGAGAGCCCCAGGAAGAGCCCTTCTGAACAGCCTGTAGCCATCGATAGTCACACTCATCATGGGATTCATCCCACCARCTTTCAGAGATCACAACTTGTTCATAGTCTTTCAGCAGCACAGTGGCTTCCAGCTCCTCCTGTTTGTTACCCACTGGTAATTGCACCTACTGGTATAGAGGCACTGCAGCTGAGCTTTTGGAGGAATGCTCTTTAATCTTTCTGAGATTTTTCACCAGTGTTCACCTGTAGGCTTCAATTACCTCAGGAGCCCTTGGGTCTGTAAGACTATTATTTTCTTCTAAAATAGGGTATCTATACCAAAGTGTCACTATTATCCATAATATATCATAGACATCTTGGCAAATCTTTGCAATTAAGAGGTTAAGATGAGTTGTACCTTAAAAATGAAGAATGGTCAAATAGGTAGTTTTCCAGGTGAAGAGAACTTCTGGCTGCTGTCTATGACCTAGCAGTATTTACCTCTAGATTCTTGAATTTTCCAGTCACCAGCTTTGGAGTGCCCATTAGATTAATTAGCTGTTCAGAGGGCACAGATCCAGTTTAGTGACATGCCACCATCACTCAAAAAATATAAAATAAAAATATTGTTTACACATTTATGTTTAAAATACCTGCTTAATCAATTACAATGAATGAAGTGAGTACCTAAGGAATTAAACTGGACTCCATTCATTTTAACTCTTTTTAGCTAACTCTGAAGCAGTATCACCAAAACCAATTATCAGCTGTATGGGTATTGCTCATTTAGGCAGCTTGATAAGCGAATGGACAGGACAGAGAGGTGCATCACCTTCACTAACTGAGATACATTAAATAATGACAATACATTTATACTGTGTCAGGGTTATCAGGTCTGAGATTAACCCCAGCAGTGTAAAAGTCTTTCTTCTCACTGCCAGTGCTTGGAAGAAGGAATTGGAGAATGTCTGGGTTGTGGTCTGAAGAAGTTTATTTTAAAAATCTTATCTCTAAATTCACTCTGACCAGCTGGAAAAATGGA
The DNA here is from genome assembly GCA_902810485.1 of Alauda arvensis. Classification (NCBI taxonomy): domain Eukaryota; kingdom Metazoa; phylum Chordata; class Aves; order Passeriformes; family Alaudidae; genus Alauda; species Alauda arvensis. The sequence goes on along the minus strand of CADDXX010000086.1, from coordinate 1,265,940 downwards.
ATCTCTCCCACCCACAATGACACCTGGACTTTTATAATCTAAACTACATTAACAATGTTTTTCTCTAAACACCAATAACTGAAATCCATGTCATGCAGTGAAATTGCACCTTCACATAATCCTAAAAAACCATCACCCTTTGCAAAGAGGAAGGGGAAAAGGAAGACAGGAAAACGTGCTTTTATCGCATTGATCTGCCTCCATCTTGGCCCCATTTTACCTATGTAGCAAAATCTAAAAACCCTACTTTCTCACCCAGTGACATAACAAAAATCAAACCTTAGTGACCTTCAAATCCTCAGACAGCCCTGGCAGTCTTTCCCACAGGCTCAGATCAAAGCCACCACTGTCCCTGACACAGGCTGAGGGGGACCTGCGCCCCCATCCTGGCTGCTGCCCATCCAGGAGACCCAGAGAGGTACTCTGGTCTCCCCCATACTGAAGCAGTATCACCAAAACCAATTATCAGCTGTATGGGTATTGCTAATTTAGGCACCTTGATAAGAGAATGGACTGGACAGAGAGAGGTGCATCACCTTCACTAAGTGAGATGCATTAAATAATGACAATACCTGTTGTAGTGCACTGAGAGGAGATGTGTCACTGCCTTCCAAGATAACATTGCCATAACAAAATCAGTATGTCCTTGCCTCCTACCTCAGACATCAGAATCTAGGTGGTTAAAGTTATATGTTTCCTTTGAAGTCAGTGAAGGTACAAGGACACTAGATTGAGGAGAATCAGTGCCCTAAAATGTTTGTGGTTGTACAAAATAGAGGGGAAATCCTGGAATGGAACAAACAATCCAAAGAGAAGATTTGAGCTTACCCCAGTCCGGACCAAGAGCATTGCTTTTCCCTTCTTTGTGCCATTTCCTTGTGCTGAAATTCCTTGGAGCAACAGGTTGAGCATTGGAAGCAGGCATGATCAGAACAGAGCCTGAGGGTCTCCTGCACAAGATAATGAGCTTCTGCACAAGATAATGAGCTAGCTCAGACCAAAGCTGCCTAAACAGCTCCCCACACCTCCCTTCTTCAGCTACCACTAACAGAAATACTTGAATTCAGGTGTGCACTACTGCACTTGTTCTGCTGTGGTGGGATGCTGGGTGCAGTCACCTGTTCTGCTCTTGCAGCTGCTTGCCTGTGGCCTTATGAATCCTGATTCCATTTTGGGTTACAGACTTGCTGCCACTTTTGGTACGATACATTTCCCTTGGGGTCATAGATTCATAGCCTGCAAGACTACCTCTTGTGATGTTCCTGCTGTGTGCCAGCTTTGTCTCCCATTCTAGATGCTGGCAGAATAAATTTTTAAAGGGAAGTGTCAGGTTCTCAGCATATGCATTGAGGTTTTTGATGTTGTATTATATACTTRATAGTCTTGTGGATTCTCACATGAGTTTCAAAACATGCCAGTGCTCCAGCTTTGGGTACTCAGTGGGACAAAAGSCTAGCACATGGCATCCATGCCTCATTGCTCACATCCAGCCAATGCTGTAGGCAGACTACACTCCTGTCCACATAGGGCGAGTTGGAGTGAGCCCGAGGGGTGGAAGTCCTGTGCTCCTTAGGGTTGCAGTCAYTACAGAGCTTCTCCCAAAACTCCCCTGTGCCCTAAATTCACCTCATCCCATAAGCACTGCTGGGTGCTTAGTTTCTTTCCTCCAGAACAGAGCTGAGAGCTGTAAGCAGAAAATACAGGGGAAGTTCCTGTTGTGTTCAGCTAAATTAAAAACATTAAAGCACAGAAGGCCAGGAAATTTCTTGATTACTTGATTTATTCAAAGATCTGTGCATCTGGGTTATTTCTTATCCTGAATGACTGTAGTGTATTTTCAAACATTTGTCTTTCCTTTACACCTTAAAGTAAGCAGCATCTGTTAAGGCACAGGGTGGTTTTAAATATACACYGGTGTTACTGGGGAAATAGGATTTATATAGGAAAGGAAGTTGCACCTTCTAACTAGGATATCTAATAAAGCAAGAGAAAGGCTCTGTTCCTCCATTTGTTTAAGTGTGTCCCTCAGTTTCAATATTATTAATTACACAAATTATTGTACACCAKTTTAGTGGCAACTGTTTCACTTTTATTCTTTGGCTTAACTCATTCATTTGCTATTTCCCASTGGAGATCCAAAGTGTGGCTTTGAATGCAAATAGTCACCATGGGCAGTTTCTGCAAAACAGAATAAAGTTATTCAAAGGAACTAGTGGCTTCATTTTGATCTTCTTGTTAATCTCCTCTCTGGAAGAAAATTGGAAGACACTTAAAGTTTCATCTACATAACACCCAGCGCTAGGGTTCTGACTTGTGCATATTGGACAGAAAATAAAAGGGTTAATTTAGTCCTCTAATCTATTGTTATAAGCCTAATTATTTTACATGTCTTCATTTCATTAATGAATTGGTGTTTTCTCCATGCATCTCCTTCCCCATTGCTTTTGTTTAAACCTCCTGGTGGGAAGGGATAGATTAATTTTGTTGTGCCTTAATGAAACTGTATGCTACATTAGATTTAACCATTTGGCATGCACTGCCAACATCACCATTATGCATAATGAATTACTTTTTGTGAGTCCCAAACTAACACAGATCTTCAATGTTCCTCTGTAGATATTGCATCTAAACAGCTGGCAGATACCATTACCTTGAATTTACTTGGAAACCTAGAGCTTGACACAAGAAATCTGTAGACATTTTTCCATAAAGAAATGGGAATTTCTTTAAACAAATGCAAATGCTTTCAAGAGAASATGTGGAAAGTTCATTAAACTTTGCTGTTCTCTTCCATTAACTGTGTTTGAAATGTGTATGCACGTGGGTGTGTGCATGCCCTGGGCCTACAGCCACATGCAGAACCCCCACTGAGGAAGTGTGTGCTTCATGTCAGGACCAGATAAGTTTCCTGTCCTCTGAGTAGTTTGCCTGTGAGGATGGAGATTAACATTTGTGTCAGCTGCTGAAGCTTTTCACACGTGAACACTTTTCCTCAGCAGTCAATCTGAGGACCCTGACAGGATTTCTCTCACACAGCTTACTGCCAGTAGAATGACATAGGGAGATAATTAAACATGCAAACCAAGCTCCTTTCTCCTAGGTCCAGTGTCTGCACACCTTTGGTTTCTTTGTTTGCTGTTCATCAGAGGTGCTCAGCCAGTTCATCAGCAGGGCACCATATGCAGTKCTTCATGAGTTAGGAAGTTGGAGGCTTCTTTCACCAATTCTGCAGGCACCTGGTAGAACCTTAGGACATGGGGATCCCAGATGCAATCTACCATAGCAGAGCCTTTTCCTAGGARCATGATGGTTCATCCAAAGAGAGGTGAATTAAATTTGGTCCATGCRCCTGCTCTTGCACCTTGCTCCAGGACCAGTTAAAGTGTGGCTATTGCAGCTCAGCCTAAAYCACACCTGTCATCCCATCCACTGGGGACATCTCACAGTCAGGACAGTTGCAAAATGTGTTTGTCCAGGAGTAACAGAAGTCATTCAAACCAAGAGACAAATGTGGCATACCCCAGCACGTATCTGATATTGGACAGTTGGTCAACGTGTGCTGAAGAGCCTCTACTGGCAATGTCTGCCTCTTTATTCACCTCCTCCACCACCCACCTTCAGCCTYCTTGTACCCAGCTCTGAACCCTCAACTCTGTCTCATTCACATGTCCCCTCTGAGCTCTTCTGTTTTTGCTGGGCACAACAAATTTAACCCTGAGGCAACACTGAACTCTCAGGTAGAGACACAGGACTCTGAAACACTACCTATATATCTTTTCCATGCCAGTATAGCTGTTGTGAACACCTGTGCGTGTGCTAAGCTAAAAAAGGTTTTCAGGTAAAATCTGACGTTAGGCAAAACAAAGCACAGGGAAAGCCAGTTCTRTGAACTTTTAACGGATCCATGTTCTGAACTTATCAATGAAAGCTAGGAATATTCTGTTCATATTCCCTGCAGTTTTTAATTACAGRCACTGAAACTCATATACTGAATACTAACAGTATTAGACTGCGAGCACTGGACACTGACTATAAAATTAAATTTAACTTSTGGAGATCAACTCCTTTTTTGTTCAAATGTCCTTGAAAATTACAAAACTGCTTGGCAACACCAAGTCAAGCCAAATACTTCCTTCAGCTGGCAAGGTTTTCTTCTAATACATTCTTTGTTTGCCAATGGAAAATATTGATGACAAGGACTGCACATGAAGGGAATTAATGAACAAAATCTTCATTAAAATTACAGTTAGGTCTACATTGTAAAGTTGTACTTATTTTAGGTCTGTGAAAGCAAAGAAATTTCTTGTCAAATCTGAGTGTCTCAGCTGACACTCTCTACTTAAACTGGACTGCTCTGTCACTGAGGATTTGGAGATAGGTAATTTCAGGACCCTCTGTTAGTGCATTAATGGTGCTCAGGATCAAAGAAGTAACTGCCTGCTACATTTCCTGATCTGAAGAGAGGTCTGCTGATCTTCTTGCAGCTCCATATTGTTGTGTCTGATGCAATGACTCAAGCAGCTAACTCATGTATTCGTGAAACTTTGCACCACAGTTACTGTAAAACTGCTGTAAATTTTATCTTCAACTTTAAGGAGACATTGGTGCCAGATGAAGAACAATGAGACATGAACTTCTGTGACCCCAGTGTCAGCAGAAGGGCTTGGCACTTGGTTTAGCATCCCTTATCCTCAGAAGCTGTAGAGGAAGTTGGTGAGCATCCAGTGAGTGCTGACTCACAGTGCAGATGTGACAGGATGCAGAGGTCTGAGTGCACAGTGCTGGTGTAACAGCCCAGCTAAATTAAATTCTTAGTCTACAATGCAGACATGATCACGTTTTACTTCAAGTTAGGGACTGTTCCTCTGGAGAAAAATAGCAATAGCCTAATTTCCAAGGCCCATCCAATGAGAGCAATGGTCTCAGAGCTCCCAGGAACACCCTAGATACCACGTGGAGGAGCACCTAGGTGTTTATGCKGCACACAGAGCAGTCCTGAGAGACACATAGAACATATGCTTCATCCTAGAGRTAATCAGCTCTAGGGGAGCCAAGAGTAGTGCTGAGTGTCAGGATATCTTGGTTATTCTCAGTTTGGTGATTAGATTTAGAGTTGCAGATTGTGTGATTGGAAATTTCAATTTGACATGCAGAGGGAACTGACTTAGATATGTCTCTTTGGAGACTGGAGTTCTCTTCCTTGGCAGAAGAATGAAAAGCCTAGCTCAGTAATGACCATGGCACCTTGTGGAAATATTAGCAACAGTCTTTGGAATAGATACTCTTAGAGATTCTGGCTTTTGGCCCAATACTTCCTTCCTTTTGTTACAGAGCGCTTTAAACAGGGAAGTTTTCCTCTCACATTTTCCTTATGAAGAGGTGTGATGTATGACTCTCTATGAATTAAGGACTTGCACTGTACTAAATAAAATGCAAAACATAGCCCACCATCTCATTGAGATGAGATTGTAATTTTATGGGTTTTGGACCTCCTTACAGTGTTCATATCATCAAAGTCAACTTGCTTCATGGTATTAGTTATGGAGCAGCAAATCCCACACACGGACCATGAGGAGGTTTCAGAGTGACTGTTTACCTGCCTCATTGGTTTCTATAAAACAGTGAGGTTCAGGAGTCCCATATTTCTGGTCAGATGTTGTCACTGAGCATCAGCTCTTACCTTCTTWCTGGGGGTGAAGTGAGGGGCACTGGAGACAGAGGCAATGCCARTGAYRATGCTGATGGCTCCAGGGGTTGGGCTCTTGCAGGCCTTGCACAGAGACTTTTAGCATTATCACTACATAGATGCTGTCACCTAGAGGGACACATAAGCACAATCTGGTGTCCAGGCAGTTCAGTTGCCCTGAGTCATCTTTCCAAACCTCACCAGCTCTTCACGTTGCCCCCAGTGCCAGTGTGTGGGTGACCTKGAGAGAACAAGTCTGCCTTGTTAAAACAGTCATGTTTGTGTTACCTACACAGTCTGACAGACCCAGAGCTGCCCCAGATCTGCTGTTTATTTTCTGCTGTAACTCAATCACCCCAAATTTATTGTTGCGCTGAACAGTGGACCACCATATCTAGCTTCAATCCAAAACCAGCARTGAAYGGAATGRGCTCACTCTATCTAGCTCTTTGTGYCAGGCTGCTAACATAYAAACAGATAGTGAATTAAAGGCTAAAGAGAGCCAATAGTAAAACATAGATGGTGAATCACATTTTTTCCAGTCTTCAAAGTTTCTCTAGTGTGTAGGGAGTATTTGTAAGAATGGGACAGGAGTGCTGGAAAATGTCTCCCAGARCTTTATTGCCGCAATATCAGTCTCAATACCGGGTTTAAAACAATAAAAAATATGGCAATCACTCATGTCTTGCTAGAAGCAGCCAGCAGCTAAAGATCACTTTGTTATATGACATTTTAAAAGTTTTTCAACCAATAGCATATTGCTAAAGCTTACAGACAACTATTTTAGCCAATTACCAATAGCACACATACACCTGTTTCAAACAATACTTTCTTGTTATGGTTTGAATTAACAATACACAATATTCCATTATTAAACTTAAAACTTTCTTCTATCTTGCTAAGCATATTTCTCTGTGGCCTCAATGTTTAT
>CADDXX010000086.1:1221079-1255298 GCA_902810485.1 Alauda arvensis | reverse complement strand
GGGTTATGTTCATATGTGTGTGGACTGCTGGCACAGACAGAAGAAGTGCTCCAACACTCCATGGTCAGCCTTCTGGGAGGACCTGAGTCAGACTTAGGCTATGACTCAGCATGCAAATACAAAGGTGCTGACTTCTAAATTAAATGGTGGATGGCACCTTTGGTGCCAGATAGAAGGTTATGGAATGCAGGATGGGTGGAAGGGAAAGCAAGCAATACAAGAAAGAGTATTCTTCTGTCTTAAAGGCAACTGTGCTCTTTAAGTCCTTAGAGTGGCTGATAGCAACATAGGTCATGAAATGTTTCCAGAAACAGTAGAGAGGAGATAGAAAGAGAGCTTCAGCAGCAGCAGCAAAATAATAGTTCTTTAAAAACATGGGCTTTCACTCTATTCTGTGCTTATCAGATAGCAAAGTCCTTCTGTAACTTTGTGTTTGAGACAGGCAACTGTGCTCTTTAAGTCCTTAGAGTGGCTGATAGCAACATAGGTCATGAAATGTTTCCAGRAACAGTAWAGTTTTACACAGAAAGCACTTGTGGAGACCAGGCAGGGATTTGGTTAGTGCTGCAGCTTGGCAGYCAGCTCCCAGGGATGGAGGTACATCAGCCACAGCTGGCTACTTGGATGTATGTACACATTATGGAAGAAAGGGGGTTTACCATCAGATTGCTCTTTGGGTGAAATACCCTCATTTGAAATGATCTTTGGCAGCAAATGCAGAGTCAGCTTAAGACAACACTGACTGAACAGAGTATTTTTCTTTCATCTTCCAGCCTCTCCAGTCTGATACAGAGGACCACAAAAGAAATTAATTGGATGAGTTTCTTGRGGATGTTCTCTGATCCTTCCTTTTCCTCTGTTACATAACCCCTAAGTTATGTGTTTTGGCATTTTCAGCTATAAATTCCTAAGACTGATTCTGTGGAAAATTGCATAATCAGAGGACATGTTACCTTTTTCATTGCTCAAAGTTAGGGAAAAAAACACCCAAACAAATCTGGGCACTCTGGTATAACAGAGACAATGAAGTAAACTACTTTTACAACATCTTCTTAAACTCTTAAATTATTGACAAGAACAGAAATTGAAAAGTAACACCTTTAAAAAAATCCTTTGATGTGTTAAAATGATAGGAACTATAATTTTCCGAGCTGTGTACAGTTGTATGTACAGAAAAGTAAGTGTTCACTCCATTAATTTTTTAATCTTTCTCCAGCCTTAGTCAAGGTGCTATTTTTCAGGATGCATCATTTGTCTGTTTTTCAAAAGGAAAATGTTGGGAAAAGAGAGAATTAGAGTTACTAAGGGCTAAATCATAATTCCATTAAATTGACGTTTTTTCCATTGTCTTCAGTGGAACAAAAAYAGTGAAAACCAAGACCAAGCTGATTTACCTTCTGTAACTGTTGAGAAAATCAAACATGACACATGGTTTGTGAATAAGAGGCTGCTTGTTCAGGTGTCCATATTCAAGTGACAAATATTCTTTCATTTCAGATAAGTATTTCAAAACAGTAGACAGTAATCTTCTCATCATTTACCCTTCTATCTATAATATTATCCCCCAGTTAAAACAGAACTGACATAAAAAGTTTWGGGCAAAACCTAAACTTCCTGAATTAGAGTTCTTTGGATTGATATAATTGAGAAAAGGAACAAGATTGAGTGTAAAATGATTTGTTTATTTGCACTGTAATAGTCTGATCTTGTAATAGTAAGTCCTWGTTCTAGGACCTAGATCTCAACAGAAAAGGAAAAGAAAGACAAAAAATAAGTAAAACAATAACAAAAAAACCCATTAAAACCACTCTGACACCTGAAGCTCAGCTGGATGTGATTGTGTCAAGGTTTCTCAAGCCTAGAGCTACTCCAGAGGCACAGCTGTGCTGAGGACTGCCCTGCCTCAGTCCAGGCCTTGCCAGCTGAATTGTGGGTCCCAGCAGCCATCCACATACCTCATGCAATTATTTTGATGCAAGCATGTTAGAGGCCACTGGATCAACCAGCTTTGGTGCTGTAAAAATCTGTCAACACAAAAGTTGACTCACTTCCATCTAAAAACCATGAGTGCCATAACAGAGAGTGCAGTAGCTAGTAGGGGGCAAAGTTAGCCAGGCAAGACCAAGTGATGTTGTACAGACCTGGACTTCTGTAAGGCCTGTGACATCATCCCACAAGACTTCCTTACCTCAGAATTGGAGAGACGTGGATTGGAAGGGTAGACCATTCAGTGGATAAGGAACTGGCTGGATGAATGCAGGCAGAGAGTTGCAGCCAATTGCTCTGTGCCCGTGATGAGTGGTGTCCCTCAGGGCTGTCTTGAGACTTTGGCTCTTCAGTGCCKTTATCAGTGACAGAGGCAGTGGGACTGAGTGCACCCTCAGTGAATCTGCAGGTGACAGGAAGCTGAGCAGTGCAGGTGACACTACAGAAAGATGGAATCTCATCCAGGGGCAACAGGACAAGCTTGAGAAGTGGGCCTACAAGAAACTCATAAAGTTCAAAGCTAAGGGCAATGTTCTGCACCTGGGTTGAGACAATACCAGACACGAGTACAGCCTGGAGAAGAACTCATTGAGAGCAGCCCTGCTGAGAAGCACCTGGTATACTGGTGGATGAGAGGCTAGACATGGCCCAGCCATGGGCATTCCCAGCCCAGAGAGCCAAATGTGTCCTGGGCTGCATCCAGAGCAGTGTGGGCAGCAGGGCCAGGGAGGGGATTCTGCCCCTCTGCTCTGCTCTGCTCTGCTCTGCTCTGCTGAGACCCCACCTGCAGGACTGCATCAACTCTGGGGTCCCAGCACAGGATGGACATGGACCTGTTGAAGCAGGTCCAGAGGATGCCACAAAAATGATCAGAGAGCTGGAAATCTCTCCTGTGAAGTCACACTGAAAAGTTGGAGTTGTTTTACATGAGGAAGTGAAGCCTCCATGAAGACCTCTGCAGCCYTCCAGCACTTGAAGGGGGCTTATAAAAAATGGGCAGAGTGACTTTTTAAGTGGGCAGGCGGTGATAGGCAAAGGGGTAAGGCTTTACACTAAAAGAAGAGAGAATTAGATTAGATGTTAAGGATTTTTTTTACAGTAAAGGTGGTGACACATTGGAACAGGTTGACCAGAGGTGTGGACACACCATCGCTAAAATATTAGAGGCCATATTGGATGGATCTTTGAGAAACCTCATCTAGTGAAAGGTATGCCTGCTCACAGTAAGGAAGATGGTTTCAAACCAAACCACTCTGGAATTCTATGAMTCTCCCAATGATTAGAAAGAATCAGGAGAAGTCAAAATAAATTATTTTAATTGCACTATAACATTCAAATATAAAGSGATCAAATTTTGCCACTCAATTCCCAAATGCAGGCAAAAGTGGTGTTCCACATTTGCAAATACTTCTGCAAACTGGACCAATTACCTTTTCCCTCAGTTAGCATTTCTTGTGTGAGCAGACTCAAAGGACATTTGAAAACGTTCACAGCCCAGACAACCTGGGATAGGTAAGGTCATAAAATGCATGCAAGCAGCAGAGTAGCAGAAAAATACTGGTTGGCACCACTGGCATTCATTTTCTGGTTTTAGAGAGAGGTGCAAAGTTTAAATTTGTCAACCACGAACACCTTTGATTATTGAGTGAGCGGCCTACACAAGAGGAATATTTAGAGCTGTGTCCCACATACAGCTCCTYAGCAGCCATCCCTTAGAGAGAGGGAATCATCCTCCATTGYTGAAGAAACAACAGTCTGCAAAAGTTTGGAAAAACATGTTTGAATATCATAATTTAATTTTGATTTGTTCTTCTGAAAGGTGTTTGGAATATTGGCTAATATTATTCTTCTACACATGCCAGGCAACAATACCTATAATTCCAGCAGAAATCTTTGGCAAGTATAGAGGGAGAGGTGAATATCCTGTAGAGTCTATGAATATTCTATGGATAGCCAAGAAATCATTCGCCAAATGAAGGTGTTTGTCAGATCAGAACAGTCAGAGCTGATTAAGTCATACTTGTTTTATTGGCATGCTTGTTTTATTGGTCTCAGCACCACACAGATTTAAGCAGAACCTAATTTCATAGGACATGTGAACAAGATTTGACTTTTTTTTTTTTCATTAAGTTGATAAAATTCTATGTTGGCAAACAAGTTGTGATTAAGCAGATCTGACTGTATTTGATATAATGGCATTTTAGGATTTTTAACAAGGTTCTCAGGCTTTTCAGTGTATTTTTGATGACCACTTCTCTATGATGAAGTTCTGCTGAAGGTGATGACAAATGTCCTCCCAGGGCAGAGGATTTTCCCTACTCAGCTGACCATCTGGACCAAACACAACAGTCAGGTCAGTGAYAGATGTCACTGCATCTATGTCAGCTTCAGAATCACAGCAAGCATRAACATCAATAAGCTTTGTTTGGGATTAGAAGTATTTGACAAGATCTTAATGACAGACAGGAGCTCCACAAAGTGTCACTACTCCAATTTTTCTCTCTCGCAGCTGCCTCATTTCTCTGTGGGCATTTCCATCTACCTGGTAACATCAAGTACAAATACACAAATTTGTACAAATTTGGCACAAATCTCATAAAGTAAGTCAGGAAGTTACTGAGCMAAGAACAAATGCAATTTCAAAGAAAATCCAGCAATGTAACAATCTGGAAATAAATCYCCTAAAGTTTGCACAAGCGTCATACCCTCTGTTTGAGTTATGAGTCATAAACTCTTGTCCACAGTACCAAGTTATTTAAGAAGCCTGCTTCACCAGATACTTGAATCTGGAGTTTTTTCTAGAAAGTTTAATGGGCTATGTGTGGGAGACAGATCTTATCTTCTGATTACAGATGGAATTCAACCCAAATCAACTAACTGRCAGCATTTGAAAGAACAGCAAGACTATAAGGCAGCAAAAGTTGATGAAAATTCGACAGCATTGCTAACAGTGAGTCTAAAGATGGAATATGAACACTTTGCAAGAGAGAAATAGTACATCTCCTTAGGCAAGATAATGGAGAGAGTGGACAAATTTTAGGACTTACCTTTCCTTCACCTGGTCTGACCAAGCAGTAAGAAGCTGCAAGTCAAAACAAGTCAGACTCCCAAGAGGCAGTGGTTCAGCCTGAAAGACATGGCCTAAAGTTCAATAAATCATCCTCATTTCCCATCCACTCTTAAACCTCCTCTACTCTACAAATGAAAAAGATTTGTTTAACTCTCTGCACCTGGGAACTGCCAAGTCTCTCTATCCTGGCTATCAATCAGCTTCTCCTCTCAGTACTTTTGCCTATTTTGTTCATTCTTCCACCTCTGCTCCTTCCCAGCAGACTCAMATGCAAATGCTTTGTGAGTGAAAAAAGGATGAGCAAAGATGGCACAGGCTGTCATTTTGCTTATTTTCATAAAGCATTTTGAGAGGCAATCTCTGAGCCCTTTTCCCTCAATCCAAGTGGAGTAAAAAATGGTGAATGAGTTGGGAATTTACTGAAATACTTGCTTAAAAAATTGCAATACATGGTGTTTTTTCTTGCTTAGAACTTCACATTTATCTAATCTAGTGTTCATGATAGCTATTGCAGCACAGCTGAAGATGAGGCATCCACTGTCTTCCTCAAGAACTGGGGTTTGACTCTTCCTTTTTCACACTGCTGTCACATGTGGAATAAGTAATTACAAGCTGTGCTACATGAGCCTCTGACTAACCATGCCAAAGTCTTCATGGATGTATCTTGGAGTTTGGAGTTTTACAAGGTTACACTGAGACAATTTAGCTGGTGCAAACACTACTGGCCCTCATGCCATGCACTCCCACTCAGGCCAGATATAAAATGAAATTAGGAGATGTTACCACAAACCCACATAGAGCAGTATTACATACTGACTGCCAGCTGTTTATTACTCTACAGAATGTCAGGACTATCTCCCTAAGCTGGAGCAGGTGCTGAACTGAAACAAGGTCCTCCATACAGAGGGATAGTCAACCACCTGAACCACTATGTTTTAAAGACATAATAACAGGTGATGTTATAAGGCTGAAGGTCGACAAGATTTGATGCAGTCATTGGCAAAAAATGAACCATTACTCTTTAGGAGCTYTCACATATGCCAAGCCCAGATAATGGTTTTTAAAAATACTCTTACTGTGTAATGAGAGACAGACTTGTGAAGTAAATAGTCCTTTAGTATAATCCTCTCAGAGGCTACATATAGCATGACATTATTCTATGGCATGTCTTTCACAYGAATTGCATCATCTTTAATTTGTTGCACTGAGAGATCCCTGTGTTGTGTTTTATTGCCAGTCATGAGGGTTTATGTCCTGCCCTGATTCCTAAGGGGCTGCCAGTCTCCTGGCTGACTCAGCTGGGACCTCTGCAAACCTTGGTCCTTTGCTTCTCTATGCCAGGGAGCTACGTGTCCCATTGGAGGAGAGCAACCCCATTTCTCCCATCTCATTCTCTCAGTGAAACTGCAAGTGGATGGCTCAGTAAGCTTTTAAAAGAAGGCCTCACAAGGCCAGTCAACAAAACAGAAGGAAGGGTTCACACCTAAAGTCCAGCTGCCCATCACACAGGCTGTTTGGTGAGATTTGAATGGAAGCAAGCTGTTTTCTCAAGGGAAAGAATACCAGAGCATCCTSTTTGTTCTTGTTCCCTGCTACAGTTGGAGATTTGAGGCACATCCATAAAGCTTTTGTCACCTGAAGGTGGGTGTAGACCAACAGTATGCTATGATGCTATGGGATAGACTTCCACTTATTGTGGTATAGCAGGATGTGAACGCGTGGGAGTGTCCTGGATACATTTTGATGAGGTGACTCTCACCATCTCACCATATTCTAAGTGTTGCTGGAACAGCTGAAGCCTCAAATGTAGTCTGAGAATAAACTATTTGTTCTTTCCTGACAGGACCAAATATATGTCTGGCAGGATAGAGATATACTGAGRTCGTTCTCATGGAAACCAGGTGAAAAAATAGCATGGAAAGTAGCTGAAGGGGACACTGGAGAAAATGGAATAATAGGGACAGGTAGATGCTAATTGCCAATCAAATTTAATTGARATAAACAGCTGTTTTTCCACCACTGCTAATAGGAATGATTCAGGATAAGTGTGAAGATCAATGACTATGCACAACAGTTATGCCAGCAGTGGTGAAGTGAGACAGTTTTTGTGGTTTTGGTGCAGACAGAAGAACCAAAGGAGGGAGAAGAGTGAGGCAAGCTGGGAAGATCAGAAGAGGGAAGTCAAGTTGGCACAACAGAAGTGCCTTAGTTCAGAGTCAGCTGAAGAGGATATGGGGCACCAAAGAAAAAGGACAGAGCAACTGGAAAAATCAGGACACAAATAACACACCCCACAGATACAGGGAGCTGGGTGATTCAGAAAGGTTTGATGTAGTGACGACCAAATTGCTCAGGCCACAGAAGTCTCCTTGAAGCCTCAGACAACATCTCAGACCCACCTGGGACAGTGTTCCCATTAAAGATTAGTTAGGTTAAAACTCTCCTAACCTACTGTCTTTAAGATTTAGGTGCCCTCATCACCTAATAGAAGTAAGGACTCCATGGCAAACAGCCACCACTTAGTGAAAAATGTCTGAGTGAACTCCAGATCCTCTTGAAATGACCAGTCATGGAAGACGGTGCAAGTAGGGCATGCCAGSCTGGAGAAATGAGGTCCAAGGTGGTGCAGCTGGAAGGAGAGAAGCCTACTGCAGGACAGGTACCTCTTGAATAAGCCCTACTACATRTAAGCAAATGAGACCACTGGACATGACTCTAGGTATGTAGAGGTGGACTGGCAGTRTGTTTGACAGGGTGGGAATGGAAGGTGGGTGAGGCTGGACCCCGAGGGAGGGAGSAGAAAACTCGGGCARAACTGGACAGGGCAAGGGAGRGGGGAAGGGGGGGACAGGGATGTTCTATGGRGAAAATAACTTTAAACAACAAACCCACATTACCACACACTCCTGAGGAGGGATGGAGCTGTGGTCTCCACTGTTTTGAAACTTGTATTAAAGCTGGATTCCTATTTCTGCTACAAGGTGCCTTCCAGCTCTTTTCAATCATCAACATTTTTTCCGATTTGCCCAAGAGTAGCTCTACTCAGAGACAGACCACTCAGGCTCTGTTCTTCCAAGATGAGAGGTCACTTGCTGAGATTGAGCCACATAGGACTGGACATATCTTTGTTGTATAGTTCTRTTCCCCAGCAAAAATAATTCGTTTCATCAAGGCCTTTCTGTGAAGGTCTAATAACTCTAAACCAGAGCTTTTGCTGCAATACCAATGTCATTTCAAGAAGTCACCTCCCTAACTGGCCAGTGTCTGCATCAGCTGAGGCTTGTGCAATTTTCTGTTTACAGTGATCCTGCTTTCCCTCAAAGGGAGGAAAATGAAGGGGACAGCTGTATCCACAACTCACTGGATGTGTGTAGCAGCTGCAGCAGTCTGTGGGTCTGCCCAGGTTCGCAGGCAGACAAAAAGAAATTTGATCTATGGGACTCTGCATTAGCACACCACATAGAGGAGAGCAGATACCTTGCATCCCTCTTCATGGTCATTTATACACAGACAGACCTGACCACAATCCACCTACAAGTTATAAAATATTGCTCAGGCAAAAGTGAATAGCATTTCTTGGCCAAGGTAATTAGATTTCAGCAGTCTCAGCCCACAGGACAGCCCTGTCTACTCTGCAGAATACTAAATCCAGTAACTGAAATCAACAAACAACACTGCAAAAAGTCTTGCTTGAAATAATATATATTAATATAGGAACATAATAAATAATAAATAGTCTTAATTCTACTGTAAATAATATATCATGGTAGATTTGTGCAATAAATAATACRTAAATCTATAATCATCTTTTGAATTAGTATAAAATTAACAACTGTGAACTTAACCTATTAACATGCTCCAGAAGAAACCTACAGAATCACTATGGCATTGTGATAGTGTAGCCAAGAGTAACACTGGGAGCACTACWTGAGGATGCAAAGGAGTAGAGAGTTGCCTGGTGCGTCAAAACAAACAGTAATGTACTTCTCAGTTTTATGTTCASGTCTAAAGGTCAGTTGATCTACTGGGTGTGCTGTGTTTTTTTTATTTAAAAAAGTTGATTTATTGCTGATTCAAGACCTTGAGCTAGTTGTTTTCTAACAACTAAGATGAAATAGWGCAACACACRCAGCTGCCAAATTTAGAATAGAATKATCRTTAYTGTGATAGAACTGTGCAGAATTACTCAGGGCTACATCAGGGAGAGATGTTTTGGCTCCATTCCYAGAGTCCTCATAACACCTTTCATCTCAAGGCACCTTACAAATTTGGGCCAATTAATATGCAGGCAGTCCCTTTGGGGTCAGCCTGTTTTATTTGTTCTGGTTTCCAGAGGGAGAAACTGGTATCTAGATTTCTGGGGCAGATTGWTAAAGATTCCCACTCTTCTTTAGAGTGTGCTAGTATGGAATAGTTAGTGAAGCCATTGTGTCTATAGCCAGACTTTCTGAAGATTGTCATCGAAATGTTTTGCACTTTTCAGCAGGTTGAGCCACACAGTTTTCAGGGCAAAAGGACTGGGAGCCCTAATGAGAATAGTGTCTGAATGATTAATTCAAAATTACAGCAGGACATCACTAGAAGAAAAGTCTATGTGGCTTAAAGCACTCATGGGTAGTTTTCAAAACTGACCTATGATTTTTCAAARGCATTTAAGCTAAAATTGCAGGTGTGTACCTGGCAATATTTTTGCAARCATGTAAGACAGGGAAGTAACTAATGCCTTTCCCTCAGCCAGAGCTATTRATTGTGGAAAGGACCTGTGAGAAACACGGAAACTAATCATCTGAAAACACCACTTGCCACCAAAAGCCAGGTCTAAAACACRTGCTGCTCTCCTGAATGAGCAATGAATTCTGTGACTTCTAGGTCTCCAAAGCAGCAGAGGAAATGAAAATCTCCAATATTGTTTTGGGGTGTTTACTTCGCAGCCATAGAAAGAAACAATGTCCCTTACAAAACCAGGTAGGCAGCAATAAAGGGGACTTCAATATTGTGATTCACAGAATCTCAAATCACATAAAACCAGAAACAGGGTGCACTAGACAGAGATCATTTTAAAGCAGATGAAGGAAAACATTTCTCTACAAGACACGTACAATTAGTTGCTACAATAGATGGCAGAAGCAGACAGTGCCAATGAGCCCCATGTGGGGTTGGGCAAATTAGAGGATGGAAGATCCTCAAAGCGCTGCTAGAAGAGCTGTGCAGGGAGGTACCTCTGGAGTCCCTCCCACCACAGCTCTCTCTTCTGGGGAAGTGTGTGGAAATCTGCTTGTAGGGGCAGGGGTTGGCCAAGCAGGCCATGGCCAGGCTCACAAGCCATCACAAAAGACACAGTGTAGGGAGGGATGAATTGTCTCTTGGATCCAGCAAGACACTTCTTATGGCCTCATGCCATGGTGCAAGGCAGGTCTACAGAGGAAGCACAGACATACTCCCTGCAAGAAGGAAGMAGCTGTGTCTGGATACGTGTGCTACCCCTCACTCAGTGGCAGAATTTGATGAGAGGACTGCAGTGTCAGAATGTAAGCCACACTGCCTGGGGAGGCTGCAGGAGCTCTGCTCATGACTGCTGGAGCACTCAACACCCTCTGGATCTGCTGCTTAAGCTCCCACCACAAAACAGGCTCTCAACTTCCAATCCAGATTAATGTGTTGGAGCATAATAGTCAGTGCCGCTCTGCCTCAGTGGGAGATTCAGTTCACCTTGCTCACATGGAGCTTGGCTAGTCTGGACACAGTCAGGGTTACCTCTGAAGAGAGCCAGGCTCATGTTCTCCCCACCACAGACTCAGATCTGACACTGGTGAGCTGAAAAGCTCTTGAAGCTGGCTCTAACCAGCCTTGGCTGGCTGAGGTCAGTGAGTGAGTTATCAAATCAGCTCAGTCAGATTGCTTTGCCTTGTCTGTATGCCATTCTCAATTAAARCTGGAGAGGTTTTATTCTGTATGAGACAAAACCAGACCCTGATGCCAAGGGTCARTGACAATTACATAGTAGATGAAGGAGGTGCCATCCACAGCAACCCATGATCTGAAGATTGCTTTCTTGGAATTTCCTCTTAGGTATGATTCAGACAGCCAGTCCTGGGGACAGTAAAATGACATTTTTCGCTCAGGAACGATTTCAAGTAGACTTTGAGATTGCTGAGTCTCTCACTGCTGGATTTGTACASCCTTATCATGTCATCAGCTACAGAAAGCAGAAATGAAACCAAGTAATTTGTCCAAGTAACTCTCRTTCCAGTGTCTGAGGAAGCAGAAACATCTCGAAATTCTGTTGCAGAAGGGGAAGGCTCAAAATGATCACCTCTGCTGCTGGYTCAGTGAACACCCCAAATATCCTGATAGGTTATAAATTGCTGTATTATCATCTGTGAAGACTTAGAGCAGTCCAGCAGGCGGACACCTGGCCATGGGGTGAAGGGCACAGTGCCATAGTATGACATTCATCAAAGATGGGCCTGGCAGCTGGGACACCACTCAGAGGCAGCGACAGGCATCAGAGCAACAGGAAAACAGCCCTAAAATGGTGTATTTCTGCAGGACAGGAGTGYTTGTGGAGCTGGGGAAAAAGCAACATGGAAAGAAGAACCATGGAAAGAAGACCCATCAGCCAAAAATTTCTTCAATGCAATCTTGAGGAAAGTGAATGAGACATGGAGTTTTGCAGAAAGATGTCAGAAATATTGAAGTTTGTAAACTGAGTGATCAAAGCATGAGAAATTTGAACCAGCTCTACTAGAACCAGTTTTGTTCAGTTCAGTAAAGATTTCTTGAAGGAAAAGTCATTACACTGCTGATCCTTGGCAGCACCACCTTCTCTCTATACCAGATCCCATGCACCATGAAGGATGGGATTTGTTTGGTCATTGTGAGTAAATGCACACTACACCTGGCTTTCTTCCACCCCCTGCCTGCACTCAGGAGTGTGATCACTGCACTGTTCCCAYGGAAAGCAGGGGCTGCAGACCTGGGCTGCCCGTGTGGTTCCTTGCAGACAAACTCTGGGGAAGCAGGTATGCTGTAGCTGTTGTGCCTGAACAGGCAGACCCAGGACTTCCCCAAGAATTAGCACAAATTGCAGGCAAGGCCCAGAGCCCTGTGCTTTCAGGTTTCAGTGATGAATTAGCTCAGCTGCTTGARATAAACTGTAGCCTACTGAAGTTGTGGGAACTTTGCTACCAAATGAATGGTGCTGAGATATCACCTGAATGCAGGCATTTTTGAGGTAATTGATCTTCATTTCCTGTGAGCTGAAGACTTTTGAGTGTATTTTGAAAGGAAACCACCTTTGCAGGGAGAATGTAAGAAAGGGACAAAAAGAAAACCTTGATATTTGTTTCATTTGAGCCTGTGTGCAAGTTTACCATTAACTTTTAAGAACTCCACAGCAAATTACTTATTTCTGAAATATCTTAGGATATATGTTAAGATCCAGTTCTAATTTTTCTTGCAGTAATGATGGATTTTTCTGAGTATTGTAGCTTGCTTATACCGGGTCCGTTAAAATGGGTAGCAGAAACATTATGGTGTTGGTCTTACRTTGCAGTTTTGCTCCTTTGTTAATTTTGGATCTAGTCCTAGATGTAGCAAAATCATTGAACTTGGTTTTGCTTAGGTCTCTAATTTCTGTAGCTCCTCTATTACCATGTAGCAGGGCACCATAGAGGCACAATRAATAAATAATACAACACTGAGGGCTGTAACAAATCACAAAATGTATTACCAAAAATTAAGAAATATATGTCCCTCTTTAACTTGAATAGAGATTGATTTTATAATGTGGAGTGCTGAGGAGGGCTGCTGGAAATTATATGGGGGCATGGGGACATGGAGCATACACTGTAATGGGTGATTTTCTCCCATTAGAAAAATTACTAGAAATATTWAAAAAAAMMCCAGTGAACAGATGTATTTCTCAAAAGGAAACTGAGCCCCTTGTTYATGGCCCAGGTWGGGAGCAGTGCTTGCTTMATCCCTTTGCTTCAGTAGGATGGTGCAAAAACACCAAAACGACACAAGCTGGTGCTCRAGGCTTACTCCTTACACCTTAAACTCTGCAGTGGGATACCGAGGAGGTTTCAGAAATGAGGCATAGACAGTGCCCTCCCTTGGWTGTTGGGACACCTCTCAGTGGATTTTCTCAGACCTTGGGAGAGAGTCCTAGGTGGGGATGGAAACATACCTGGGACATGATGTGCTGTGGATCTGGTGTGGGTCTCAGCAGGCCCAGCTTCTTTGCTACATCCTTGGCAGAGGTTTGATCACTGCAGGGCACAAGGAGGAGCAGGCAAAGGTTTGTTTGCTCCACCTTGTGCCCCACAGTGATCAAATCTTTGCCCAGGYTGCAGCACAGTGGCAGAAATATGGAGCACTGCTGAATGATCAACAACTCTTTCTTGTTTTTCAATGGAAGGAGGGAACCATATGCTCGGTGCCTCATTAAAAGGCTTACAGCAGAGTCAAGCCCTAATCTCATTAAAAATGCTCTTTCTTCCTTGCCTCAGGCACCTTTTTATCCTTCCCCATGGGCAGGAGGAAAAGAGTCACTCRGGGAACTGGACAATTCACCTCTGCACAGTGAAAGGACCTGTGACAGATCCCCACCTTGCTGGATGTAGCCTCAACCTGCATGTGCTTCTTTCAGTGTACAGATTCCCTGCTGTGAAGTCACARAGCTGTGCAGAGTCATTTTGAGTACAGCTGTTTTCCATTGCTGAATTTTAAGAACTAACACCCTGAAGTTACCCTTACACCTCTTTTTTTTTTGTCAGCAGAACTGTTTTAATGTAGCATTTTACCCACCCRTTGTCTCTGACTCCTTCCAGTCAGGGAGGATTTCCAGCCTGCCTGAATAGCCTGCTTCTGTGCTGAATGCCACACCTAGCAAAGAAATTTTCCTGAYGTCTACTCTGACCTTCTAAAGACACAGCTTGCAGCCAGTGTTGTTTTCTGTATCATCTTGCAGGAAGAGTTTGGCTCTGACATGATTCAATATCCCCTTTAAGTGATGTCATTCCTCTGTAGGTGGTTGTAGGTGGTCATTCCTTTGCCCCACTCTCTTGTGATTGAACATCATCTCCTCAAGCCTCTCCTTGGCAGTCATATTTMTCCTGGTAGTCTTCTCCTAGACCCCATTCCCAAATCCCTGCTTAGCTGGGCTCTGTCCTGGGAGAGCAGTGCCACTGAGTGGAGGGGGATGAAAGCATTCCTTGATCAAAAGCCTTACTCCATCTGATGCACTTCAGTGGGCATCTGGCCTTGCTGACAGCAAGTGCCTCTACCTGCAGTCCACTCCAAGTCCTTTGGCCCACTTCAGCAGGGCGGTGACACAGCCTGGCACTCCCCAGCTGTGCTGTGCTTCTGACTGTCCTGCCCAGTGGAGAGACCCTCTGCTTCCCATGGCTAAGCCTCATGGGGCTACTTGTGGCTTAAACCTCTGGTGCCTGGATTGACATCCTCAGGTGTCTTAAGGTGGTTATAGATTGAAGTGCTGCTCTTCCCTGCCTYGGCTAATCTTCTTCATTTAGTGTCACCTGCAGATTTGCTGGGAGACAGGGTTTCCCTGTCACCCTGYAGGACACTAATTAACATACTCAACAGTTTCAGTATCACAGAAATTAAACCCCTCTCATGGCTGGGCTTCAAGAGGCTACATTTCAATCTGTCACCCATGTTGGAGGCTGAAGAATGGCAGCTCAGCCTCACAATTCTCACCAGGAAAGTGCCTAGCTTTACCRAACACAACTCTTTATTTCCCCATTCCCCTCCTATTCCTATTCAGCCCTTACCCTCTGCACAGTCTTTTTCTTTGTAAGTCAGGGTTGGGTTCTGCATCCCTGTAYTGAATTTTCTGCTGTGAGTGCCATGCAGAGGGTGCAGTGTGGTAGTGAGGGTGGTCTTCTGTAACAAGGACTAATGCCCCTAGGACACTATTTGCCCCTTGACAGTTGGGGCACTATGCTGCTCTGCAGGTTCATTTGAAGGGCAGAAATGACCTATTTTATATGTAACTACTATTAGCTTGCACCTCTGTTTGGTCTTCATGTTAAAGTTGGTCTTGTCAGTTCATGTCATGGAACAGTGCTGAGTTGTAATGCACATAATTAAAATGGGGGATAGTGACATGGAGGACCTTTCAGCCAAGCCAGTACACCTCCTATTCACTCTGCTATATGATCACGAGCTGGAAAACACTGACATATAAATACCCTAAAGTACCACTACCTGCAGGCTATTTTTGTTCTTCTGTTTCTATGGACAGGCCTGAACCAGCTTTAGAGTAGCTAATTTGGCTATTGCARACGTTGCAGTTGTGTGTGGATGCCACCTGACACAAATTAGTCCTGTGGATATTCCCTCATGTCCTGCATGGGTTTCACAAAGACACATGAACTCCTTCACTGCCGCAACTGCAGTGGTGCCTTCTGCAAAGCTGGCTGGAAGCTCCATGGCTACACAGAGTAGAGGTGCCACCTGAATCTCTGGAGCAAGGATATGGCATCCCCGCAATGCAACACAGCTTTCATTTCATGTTCCAGAGAAGTGGCCAAGAGACAGCAGCTTGAGCTGTGAAGGTTCTGAGCAACAGCCACAGACCTCACTGGACTCACTGGAGAGTTGGATAACTGGTCTACACAGCTCCTTCCTGCTGCCCCTGTTTCACAGCTCCTTTTTCATCCCTTCTTGCAAATTTTCCTGTGGTCAAGCTACATTTCTTCATGGTACTGCAGGCATATTTAATGTTGTTTATGCATATGGGTTTTCATACTATTTACCTAGAAATAGAAGGATTAAAGGGATTGCTTTATTTACTGCTACCCAAATGGTCTACACCAGCAACAGCTTTTTTATGTATTCATAGAGCCACCATTTAACCACTCACAGACAGTTCTTATATGCRCTAGAATTGGGATGTATTTTGTAGRATGACTGCCACTGACAGCACACCAATCCTGGCAAAACTCATGGTAACACATTATGGCAACARCTCATCATAAATTTCTCTTTGTTATGAAACCATTTTGCTTTGAACTTAGTGTGTTGCAACATTGAAATAGGCAGCATGACACAAGCTTTTCAGAAGCCTRATGTGACATGTATTTCCCCTTTTCTCTTTTCAGCTCCCAGTCCTGCAGGGAGATGCACTGAAGGGATGGTCTTTGTTATTTTGATGTTGCTAAAGAACAAAAAAGAATATATTACTCTTTRTGATGTGAATAATAACTATGATATTTGAAGGGCATTTATTCAACACATGAATTGCATTTCAAGGCTTCAAAAATAAACATCATTGGAAGTTAAAAATATACATTTTCAAKTGTATTTTTGCAAGGTTTTTATTTGCTTAAACACCTTTGTTTTTACAGGAGATGATATTTAGCTGTAATGTGAAAGCATGATAYACTCTTTGACAGCTCATTCTCAAATTGATTAGCTGCTTAGGTACAAGGTATTTATCTAAGGGGCTGCCTTGAAGGACCAGAGTCTCTCAGGGCAGGGTTTCTTCATCTCAACAATGAAAGAGCAGGATCAGGATGATTCTCCATGTGATCAAGGACAGGGGTTGTCATTGCAGGACCGGTGTCATGCTGGCATGTCCTGCCAGCTTTTGGCCACAAGAGCTTTGGGACTTTGACAACAGCATGCTGTGAGCTGCCTGGGTTAACCAACCCAGCAAGCTTCTCATGGGGCATACAGGATCTGTAAATACTGTGAATGCCACCCAGTCCCCCAGTCCTGACACGCAGGGAGGAAGGGCTGTGACTGGTGGAGAGGATCCATATGCCCTCCTCTGGTCCTTGCTGTGGTGTCAGGCTGCCGTGTCTGGCCAGCATGGGGAGGTCAGGACACAAACATGGCAGGGGTGCAAAGGTGTGAGGAGACACAAACCTATTCACATCCTGATTTCTGCTCCATGAGGATCATCTCTATCTCAAGATGTCCTGAGGAMATTGCTCCTTCACCATGGGCACAGTCATACATGGACATGGGTCTAAACAAGAAGAGCTGGCAGTATTGGCTAATGCAGCTGCAGCAGTCAGTGCTCACAGTGAGAGTGGGAAACAGAGGTACGGCAGCAAGAACAGGCTTTTTTGTCTTGCCTTTGTCCTTTTGCACTGTAACCACTGGAGCTGCTGTTACAAAAGACTGTAGACCAACACCAATTTTTAAGCACATTCAACTGGATGATCATGGCTCCAAAAGCATCCTGTTGATCTTCCAGCTCTTTGTGTTCTATATCCCAATTCATACCCTGAAACCAGACATAGGCACTTTGTACTTCTTTCCTTCCACCTCTTCATTTCTGCTCTGCAGTTCCCACATGACAGGACAGTTGTCTGACAGCTTCTTGTGTTTTTTTCTTGAATGGGAATCCTTTGAGTCCCGTTCTTTAGCTCAGGGAGCAACACACAGAGATATCCAGAGGTTTCCCATGATAAAACCAGCATCCAGTCCTGCTCTGTCTGTGCCACACTCCTTTTTCTTTTGCCCTCACTTCTCTGTCTCACCCTGTGATTTCCGTCTCCTGCAGCAGCTCTGGAGCCAGCAGTGAGGCTGCCCTCATACCCAGATGCAAGTGGTGGCCCAGCAGATCTTTTCAGCCTGCATGGGAGATGGAAGCAAAAACAAGGACATTTGCAGGAGGCTTTTCTTGGGGGCAGTTTTAAGCTCACTTTTGTGCTTGCCTGGCTGACTGTGGGGAGTGAGCCCAGACTGGCATGAAACAGAGAGACCAGAATGAGAAGGCAGCAGATCCTGTCCTTTGTTCTCTGTCCTGCATGATGGCTAATTGCCAACTCCCAATTACTTTCCAGTATTTTCCCTTTTAATATTAACACCGGTTTTAATTAATAAAGACAGTGTCACTTGATTTATCAGAGCCAACATGGCTAGTCATTCTGGAAGTAAAATAGGCACAATCAATTCTTTTTCACTTGTTTTGCATTCACAAACCCACTMTCCTTATTGGGCTCTCTGCTTCTTTACAGTTTCAGGACGGAAGAAAAAAATTTTTAGCAAATTATCTTTGAGGTTTTTTGGAGAAGCATGCCTTTCTGGACCTCTCTATCATGGAGTGACACATAAATAATGCTAAGTAATTTGATCCAGCAACTAAAAGCAAGGTATTAATTACACTAACAAATACCATGGGCAGAAAATTAATTCTCTCATAGCTASACTGGTACTGTAAATGCAGTATCATAGGTGATTAAAAACCAATTGTGATGAGCCAAACTGTCTCAGGAAACTAAGAGAACTTTGTAAACATGCTGACCAAGGACAGTTCTGGACCTTAGGTGTGAAGGGCCTGAGACCTTGCTTTACAGTTTAATCTGCAGTCACTGGGGACATCAGCAGGGGATTGCAGAATCACTGAGTGAACAGATTGCATCAGTATTTGCCTTTATACATCACCAACTTCCCGTTAGCTTTGGTGAGTCTCCTCAAATGTAATGAATGTAATGTTGTATGGCATCTGTGACTTCTGAGGGCAATGGTGAGGAGGAACTCCCTTAAGTTACCAAGTAGGAAACCTCATTTCTGAAGTTAACCCATGTTACAACTTACAGCCTTTATATAAATTCTGACTTTTTTTTTTCTCTCTCTCTCTCTCTCACACACACACAACAAAAACAAAATACAAAAACTAAAAAACAAAACAAAAAAGCTGAAAAACTAATTCTGATTCTCCTTTGTGCTATTCCAAAACTGAATTTCCTAATAGGCTGTAATAAAGCATGCCGAATTTTTTCCTTAACCTCAGAATACTAGATGGAAAAGGGCAGTACCAGCCATCCTGGCCAGCCTGATGCTATCACAGGCAGCCACATCATCGAATCCATCTCATTAACTCACAGTACAGGGAACACAAGAACTTAATTGACTGAGAAAACTTACTGCAGRGTGGTGAATGAAGAGAGAATGAGGACAAAATAGCAATTCATGTATGAATAGTGGAACAGAAACAGAGCAGCCTTTATGGTCATGATATTGTCATACAATACACGAGTCCAACAGGTCTGTCTGGAATGTTATGCCTGCCTTCTGGCTATTTACACATCAGTGCCATAGAAGTGTGTTTGAGAGGTACACAATAAACACTGMCCTCTGAAAGCTGTTTTGAGAGCCATGAAATCAATTTTCACATGAAGCAGCAAGGTTAGGGTTTCATGGTCAGTCAAATCTGCCTGGTCATCCTGGTAGAGCAGACCAGGTAAATGTCTTGTGGGCACCTTGCCAGCAGTCTGGTGTGGCCCATTGCAAGTCCCATCTTCACAGGACCCACATGCACTTCTCACTTGTGACTGGAGGCAGAGTGAGGGTTCCTTCCCTGCATGTGTGCTCACCCTGCTGCTGAGCAGGCCAGGGTACAGCTGCTTGTACTTCCTCTGACAAAATGCACACCAGGGAAATCAGGCTTTACTCACAGCTTGGCCTGTGATGGGTGAACAWCCTCTCCTTTTACCATCACTTTACTGTTCTATTCCTATTATTTGGCCCTTCCTAGTCTAGCCCCATTTTCACAACAGAGCTCTCCTCTACCTGTCAACAGAGATGGCTAATTAGAAAAAGGTGTTTTTGTGAACCAACTGGCTCAGCTGGATGCCAAGTTGAGAGCAGGAGTGGGCTCTGTCAGCAGGCTGCAGTGACTCAGCAAAGTGAGTCCCTGCTGCACAACTTGTACAACAAGGGCAACCTTTTTGGTGGAAATGCATGGAAAAGATTTGAAAAAAACTGTGCATAATTCTTCCAACTCATTAAAATGAAACCAGTACTTTGGAACAATATTTCAGGAAGAAGAGCTGCTTTAGTTTTCACAGGTTTGCAGAACAGGAAGTATTTGTAACTCTAAATAAACTGTGAAAAGGTATTTTTAACTTGTTTAATTACAAGTGGCATTCCTGCAGCACAGCCAAATGCTAGAGGTGGCCAGCTCTCTGAAAAATGATCATTACTGGACTGGCACTATGGGAGCCCTGCAGGGGTAACTGTRAGCCAGTTTGCACTCTCTTTTATCATTAAGTCAACTTGAACAGCTGAGCTCCCTGCTTCATTTTAAGTGGCTGAACATTAAGGATTTTACTCAAAACAGTATTAAAAGCAGGAATAACTTGGTTTTTATCATCAGACAGATTGTCTTTCCACTTAAAAATAATAAAAGAACTGTTACCTTTGCCATAAAGAGGGTATCACCTTCCAGTTCTAGTTATAAACCACATACATGCACACATACGTAAATTCCAGTTGTATGGTTTGAGGTGAGAAGTGCTTCTTCCAATCTCTTAGAACAAGACATGACAACAATTTTAAGTCCTTTTCTCTTTGTGGACTAATTGCTGCTGGGGATTCCATGAAAGTGGAAGGAAGGTGTTAGTGAACAAAACCACTTTTTTCCACAGGGGAGCTAGGAAAACAGTTCCTGAATGGATGGACAAAATGAGCATTTCTCTGGAACAATTACCCAGGCTGGGTGTTTTCTTTTTCAGCATCCATCCTTACAGATTTTTCTTTCCCCTTCAGACTTAACGAGATTGTAATTGTCTCCGTTTTAACGAGATCGTAAGCTGTTAAAATTACTAAACATTGGACCAGAGTCATGTTTCTTTAACATCTGTTAATTCACCTTGTATCTAAAAAGGGAACTACTACACTATAACAACACGACCAGATCAGTATGCTTCTAGTACCTCTACTAGAAGGTAAAGTTTTAGTAGTTTTCATATCATACTTGTTTTCTACAAAAACACGGCCTGTTATTCAAATAAGGCCTTGTGATTTGTAAGTTTGCCACAACAATGGATTTAAATTATAACATCTTCTGCCATTATTACATCTGGTTACAATCATGAAGAATTASTGAGAATGAATATATTTTGTACCACTTTGTCCTCATCATAGTTTAATTATGTTCTCAAGAATGGATTAACTCAATGCCGCTTTTCAAAATTTATCCTGAGAAAAAAAAATTAAAGTAGTTATGCAACTTCAGCAGGCAGTATTCTCTAGCTATTTTGGTATCAGTCTAGAGATTCTATTAAGAAGAAAAATAGTAAGAAAATGTATAATTCAGCTTGAGAGAGAATGCAAAGGGAATGAGTAAAATGGTGTAGATGACCAATTCCTTGTGACTGTCTCAAGGTCAAAATATCAAGTCCTGTTCAGRTGCTATAATTAAAAATCTAATTTTCATTTATTCACTGCTTCCCAARTGGAGTGAAAATTATTATTTAAAAATTAATATTTGAAAAAATTARAGCTCTGCCATTCAGATTCCTTGCAGATTTATCAATTTCTGCTCATAATGAAAAGCTGAAATAAAAATATATAAAAATATACAGATTATATTGAAAGAGCAGTATATTGTATTCACAACTGATGTATACATACTCATCCCAAACTACCAGGAAGACATACTTCTGTCTTTTCTTGCAACATGCTGTCTACTACAAGTTCAGAATACCCACCTTGCCTTACCTACCCAACCTATGGGAGAAGCAGAATGTGAAGAGTAATTGCCAGGTTGCATSCAAGACAAAACTGGATAAGAAATTCAAGTTTTGTTGCTCTGRCCTTTGGAAATTAGCTCTGTCTCCTCAAAACCCCAACTGTGATAYGAATAAACTAGAGCAAGGGGAAATTTTTTTCTGTCTGCAGACCACTTATTTTAATCTGCTGCATTTAATAAGACAGTAATCCTAAGAATGACTGGATACACCTAGTTGGCATTTTCTGAGAATCATATTATTGAACAAAAAGTGAAYTTTGCTTGATGTACTCCTCCAAGAATCCCTTTTGCACCAAGAATTTGTCTGGACAGACTGGAGATCTAACTGCTGTGCCCAAGGCCACCTTTAATCTCTTAAGTGTCTGGCTCAAGGCATTTGCCCAGCCTGAAACTACATRAACTCTTAAGTCTTGTAAAACCAATGAAACAAAGGTGTCTTTCCCCATAGACAGCATCAAATACCTGATTTTTAACTCTTTAAACTATTAAAAAGAGTTATGGTATTTCTAATGAGTAATATTTACTATGTTAAATTGTTATGCCCTGAAATTGCACCTGGCTTGCACTATATGATTTGAAAGACTTATAGATCCTRATTTTCAGTGCTCTCTGGATCAGAGATGAGGAACCACCAGAGAAAAATAAACAGGCACTGTCTGGGCACTGCCAATCCTCATTATGCCTRCCCATCTCACCCCATCCCATCCCAYCCCTCATCCAGCCAACCCCCAAAAGATGCCTAGCGCCTAGGGCTGTCAGGGCACCCCTGGGGCCACCTCTGGCACCCCAAGAAATACTCAGAGCAAACAGAGGTGTCCAGTGTAGCCCTTCTGTCACCAGTATTCAAGGTGTTCATTGTGCTGGGCCCAGATGCAAATATGAGCCTGAGTCTTTGCTAGAATAGAACTTCATCCAATTTTCCAAAGAACAGGAAAATGTTTGAAATGAGCAAAGATGCTTCATTTGATCTTGCATGCTTGATTGATTTGATGAAAATCTTAATTTTTCTAATTTTTTTCTGTAGATATTCTCAGAAGATATTTTGGYTCATCACACAATTTGTAAAGAACAGATGTGGCATGGAAATATGAGGAATTCTACTGGAAGTGATCCTGTTTGAACTATGAGCATAAATAACACCCCAGCTTAGTCCTGCAGAGTCTGGACCCTGCAGAGACTGCTGCACCCAGGGACTCTCTCCATCCTCTAACCTCATACATGAGCATAGGCCTTGCTCTTCCTGCTCACCTTTTCCCTGGTGCTCTGTACATCTGAATCTTAGCTTTGATTTCGTCTTTAATAAATATTTATAATTAAGTAAAGACATTAGACTTTACTGGAGGTGGGACTGACAGCAATTATGAGAAAATCAAATGTTCCTCCAAACCATTTGTGAAGTTAATAAGATACTAATACAGGACCAAAACTGTGACTCAAAGTGGGAAGTGCTAAAGTTCAGTTAGTTAAAAACATAATCCAACTTTGGCCATCTGTCTGCCCTGTAGATTTGCAGACAGGAAGAAAGGAGAAAAACCTGCCTAACTTTGTCAACTGCTACTGCATTCATATTCTGCACTGTGTCTGGACTGACATCAGTAGAGTTTTCTGCCAATTTATGTGATTAGAGTTGCYAAAATTCTTATTCACACATAGACTAGACTTTTGTCTGTATTAAGTCCTATTTTTAATTAGTTTTTTAAATGAAGAAAAATTACTTCCTCGGGAAAAGGAGCATGTAAAAAGACATTTCAATGCATAATTTTCATTAGTATTTTACATACATTTCACGTTATTATTATTTATTTAAATCTCTGAAAACTCTCTAATTCTTTTCCTGGTCTGAAAATCTTGCCTAAGATGATTCTGGCCAGTCAATTGGTTGGATTGCAGGAGTCTGGTATGCTCACAAATAAGCCCTGTCATAAATTCCCTTGTAGTCCCTCTACACATATTTTAATAAAGTTTTTGTAGTGATTCTTCTCTGTCTCCAGCTTAAACATCAGCAGACCCTTTAGGGGTGCATAAAAAGGAAAATTATGTTCCTRGAGCAGGAAGTGGAGTTTCCACAAGTTTTTCTACCCCTAGAACATCAGAGTCACCTGTATCTGCCAGCTGTGGTGTGATTGACAAACCAGATCAGTCACACTCCTCATCATTACAAGGTGATGGAATTGCCCCAGACGGCTGAAAAGATGCTGGCACCTGGGAGGAAARTTTTTTTCAAGCGAGTACCTCTGTACATCTTTGGGCAGATGGGTCTCTCTTTGCAGGGCCTGGCTGCTACACCCAATGTGAGAGTTTTGTTACAAGGCCTGTAAWTAGCAACTAATGAAATACCCCCCATCCCCAGCCTCCCCGTAGGCCAGCAGCAGGTGCTCCTCTTTTCAGACGTACGCGAAATATCTGCCAAATCACTTGGCACATCTCAGCGAGAAATGTGCCAAATTACCTGTCACAGCTCAACTGCCTTTTTAGAGGAAAGACAAATGCTCCCGCCGCTCGGCTTGCGTGGAACGAGAGTGCCCTCCCGTGGAGCCGTGCTGCCGGTGGGGACCCCGCCGGGACCGGGGCGAGAAGCCACGCTCCAGCCGCGCTCCAGCCGCGCTCCCGGGCATGGAGATGCTCCGACCGCCAGCGGCGCGGGGGAAGCGCGGCCGCGGCTCCGGTGCGCGGCTCAGCCCGGAACGGGAGCCGCCAGGGGACGAAACCCTTGGAATCTCAGGATTCCAGACGAATGATCGATCTCAGCAGATCGCACTCAGCAGAGTGCGTCTGAGAGCAGAACGGATTGAACTTTTCTGGAGGACAGAAGAGGAGGGAGGTGTTTTACTGTTAATAACAGCTGACGGTGACTGATGAAASTGGAGACATTCTCTTTA
Source organism: Alauda arvensis (assembly GCA_902810485.1). NCBI lineage: Eukaryota > Metazoa > Chordata > Aves > Passeriformes > Alaudidae > Alauda > Alauda arvensis. The sequence goes on along the minus strand of CADDXX010000086.1, from coordinate 1,230,847 downwards.
ATCTAATTTTTTGACTGAGATGTTTGAGACGTCATTCTTGGATATTTCCAAGATTTTTCTTCCCTTTTATCATGAWCTCAGGCTCCCTCTTTGGAGATTTTAATTATCTTGCCATATGTTCTTTCAATATGAATAAATGATTGTTTTATTTATAGCCATCTTTATGAAGCATTCTTCAAAAACCTGATCTAGCAGAAACTTAGCTGCCAGTAACACTTGACAGTRTTCTTGCTGTGCTCCCTTCTTCCAGCTAACAACCCTCATATGAACAAACTATGGGTGATAGCAAGACAGGGTTGACAAAAATGTCACCACACCATGCCACAAAGCTTTGGCTTTCAAATCCATCTGAGTAAAGGAGCAGCATCCCCCAGGGTAATCTTGTAATTATCCACAGCTCTGCTATTGCAAATACAGTAAAGTCTCTAAATAAAAAAAAAAATAAAATAAAATAAAATAAAAAAGGAAGACATTTAATCCAGTCTTATGACAGTACCAAGCAGGATCCTAGTCTGCATAGCCTCCTCTGCCTCAGACACCAGCAAAGTCACTGAGCACTTTCTGATCACACATCAGGCAATGTGACCAGCACCTGTCCCATTTGTTTTCTCCACATGTGTTTGGAGGAGAGGTGTCTCCTCCAAGTGATGTTGCTAAGCCATTTCTAGCCTTTTCTTAGCCTAATGTCTTCTTGTACTTCACTTCTGACAGTCAATTGCTAACTGCCTCAGATTGCAGCTCACTTTAAAATTCCTGCCATGCAAAGTTACTATCTGCTATCACTGCCATTACTATAGCAGCTTACCTTTCCATGGCACCTGTCAAACCAAAGCAAGACAGTGAAAAAGCACTGAAATACTACTTTCTTGGGCTTGGAGAGTGGCTGATGCAGCACTGCACACTACATGACTGAGGGAGAAATGACATTTGGACAAGCACACAGGGACCAGTTCCCCTAATGAAAACACCTGGCAAGTGCACTGAGAAGATTGCGGAGTGCAGGACTGTCTTTTTTCCAAATTCCTTTTCACATTGTGCAATGAGGAGCTTACTTTCTTTGGGAGGTGATGTTCTCTGGTGCTCCTACAGAGAAACCCTGTTCTCTGGACTTTGCTATAAAGCACAACCATCCCTTCTCTCCTCCCATGCTCTCAAAGGCATATCAAGCAGATATGGATGGGCTGTGGCCAGGCTTGTCTGTGYGCATGTGAGAGTGTCTGCATGAGCACATGTGTTTGTGCACATTGGGCACTCACAAGCTGCTCACAGGACATCTACAGTAGCTTTTAGCAGGTACCTCCACAGCTGTGATTCAGCACTTGGCAGCCCATGAAATAATTTCTCACACTCACTCTCTCTGTACTGAAATGCTCAATCTTTCCAGTCTTAGATCACTTACCACGCTATCTAAACGCACCCTGTGACTAAAGGGATGGCAGTGTTTTCCCTGTGCACTCATCCTGCTCTCAGGAAGGAGCTATGGGGCAGCTGAGAGCAGCCCAGTGAGGATGAAGGTCCAGCCATGGGAAACCTTGTATAACTGTCTCTATGAACTCTGAACCATACCAGGTTTGTAGTTATTTTTCTGTRATACCAAAAGGCACAACTATTTTGGCTGTATACAAGAGAGAAGGAGCAGAAGTGGGAAGGATCTCACTATGGGAGACTTTAGCCCCAACTGATGCTACTGTTGAGCCCAGTAGGTCAGTCAAAGCCCAGACTTTACCAGCAGGACCTGATGTTTAGAGTGCCTTGAGATGCACAGATCAAGCCAAAATGTCTGGCCATTCCCAAACTGCGTCTGCAAAGGATGGTACCTTTCCTTCCATTTGGGTGGGAATACCCAGGCTCACAATGCCACTTGCAGCAGGCACTTTTTCAGCAATTTGATTTTCTGTGTGGCATGCCATGCATGCACTTGCAGAGGGATAATTCACAATTTTCACTGCAATTGATGAAATAGCAATAGGTGCAGCATGGTCCTCAGGCACTTGAGCAGGTGCAGCTCCAAGCTGTCCCACAGGTATATGCTGCAGCAGGAGCTCTGGCAGGGAAAAATGAAAGCAGGGAAAGGCAGGCACTTTTCACAAGTGAGCAAGTCAGTGATTTGCTCATTGATTTGCTGGTTTTAGCTCTCAATTAATGGAGAGAGGGAGGAAACTGCACCACAGGCCTACAGCACTGAATTGGGAGGCAAGTAAATTATGTGTGATGCATTATTACAGGAGGCCAGAATGTCATGAGCCTCTTGCAGATGCATCAGCTCCTGAGGGTTGCCTGCAGCCTCAGAARTKACTTATAAAAAYAGCAAGATGGCRTGATCAGAGGTATTTAGAAAAGCAAAAGGTTTCAATAAAGATGAAAACAACAAACTATACAAAACRAAGGAGCATAAGCCATGTGAGGTGCAAGGAGWCYCCTGCACCTGCTATGACACCCCRAAAATGCACTGAGGATCTTTGTGCASTCCTTTAAGTAGGTAACAATCGATYGAGGAGGGTTTTTTGGCATCCTGCCCAATAGAAATTGTAACAGGTCTTGAGGTACAGTCTAACTRTCYSACAGGCGCCTTTGTGCYGGCACTTYGCCAATTATAGTGAGAAGCRTCCAAGTTTCTGGTTCTTTTTYCTTATAAGATCAGGGAAGAAGCYTAAACTCTTTCCTAGTATGGGAACACCTGTTAAGTGGAGGGTGCACTGCAACAGATGTGCTTCAGCTGAATGCATGTACTTGCTTCCTGTGCTCCCTCTGCCTTCCTTATCCCTSTCTCCTCCCCACTGCTAAGCAAGGCTGGGAAGGCAAGGAGCAYAAGCCTTCCTCCTGTTTGTGCAAATACAAACAAGCAACAAGGTACCTGAATGGGTTTTTCCACATGTCTAGCRAAGGTTTCACAGTGGTTTGCCTCAACCAGAAGCTGATGTCAGCAGTTAACTAGGCTTTTCTCCATGGGCAAAGGTACAGACTTGGCAGCAAAAGGGAACAAGGACTGTTCTTCYATATCTTCTGCTCTGAGCAGTGTGKTGWGTCATTGACAGTCCACAATGATGTGAATGGCATTTGGTTTTTCTTTAAACYGAAGCTGAATTTCTTACACAGACACACACATACACACTTGCGGGCTTTGGATCTGTTCTGAAAAACTCAGTACATTTTCATCTCCTACCAGTCCTGGTAAGTGCAAGGATGGAGAAACRGAGAAAACAGTAAGGCCAATGCTTGCAAACTCCAGTGTCAGTGACAGAGAGAAAATGTAGAATCAAGAAATATGGTTCATAGTGAGATTTGGTAGCATATGGACATTAGACTATCCAGAGTGGMTACAACTACTGCTGACAAATATGTTTTTAAACCATGCCTTCCAAGTCTGACTGCCAGTGAGCAGGATCTTCTGTCTCAAGTGCAGATCCCAAACGTAAATGGTTCCTATTGCTTCTCTTGAAAACCTGGTATCAGCCATAATTAAAGATGGAGTCTGAGATGAGATGAATCTTCTGTCTGACTGAACAAGGCAGCTCCTCATCTTGTTGTGCCAGACCCCAGGTCTGTGGAGGCAGAGTAAATGAAACACAAAAAAGTAGATTTAAATATCATAGTAGCCTTTAGGCTGCAAGGCAGGAATAGACATTGGTAACTAAAAATAGTGGCCAGAAGTGCATTTGACCACAGTGAGAATTCACAGGCTTGAGGTGAGCATTTTTAGCCTCCAGGTCTCCTTTGGKTGCTCCCCTGAACCACGGGGATAACCCCTGCAACACACTGAAGGTCCCCACAGCTGTCATGGGGGTGGATGTGAGACGTCAACTACACCGAAGTTTGAAACCATTTCAATGCAGAGTAGAGCAGCTTTCAGGAGATTTACACTTTGTTTGGCCCAAATGGGAACAGTCCCCCTTACTCCCACACTGTGGAATGGCCTGGGCAAAGGAAAGCATGACATTGCTGGAAAAGCAACCCCTGTTAATACACATTGCTCTTGCTCCCCATCCTGTAATAGCTGGGAATTTCTTTTGTGCAGCTTGRTGAATTCAGCACTACTGAATGTGGAGAGATCAAATTCAGTGTAAATCCATTCCATCACTTAAGGCTTGTTTTTGTCACCCTTTTATTTTTGGTCCCAGACACATGARGTAGTCCAATTACATGTGAATAGATTTGTGGTACCCAGAGCTATTTCAATAGTGACATACCTCTATTGCTTCCTGCAGAACATGTCAAAACAATTTATATATACATTTGAATGAGTCATTTGTACAAACACTCTCCTTCAGGTAGAAATTTGACTTTTTCCATTGCAGGTTTTTATTGTTATACAAACACATGTCAGTCACTGCATGTTAACTGCATAGCTATCCCTGAACTTTTTTTTTAAAGCTAGAGAAGTCATTAGAAAATATTCCTGTATTCCCTAATTGAAACCAAGATTTCGTAAACACAGATATTAAAATGAAACTAATAAAGAATTCCAGAAATTTCTTCAGAGAGTTGACATCTTTAAAGAGGGATGTTTCTCTYGTAAGTTGTCCCTTCCCAGCTGCTGAACAGCTGAAGAGCTGTCATTACGACTACCTTCATGAAAGTCAGATGAAACAGAGCTCCAGCCCTTCCTGCSTGCATGCACAAATCTTTGCTCAAAGGAGTAGGCARAACAAGCACATTATTCTCCAAGGAAATGATATAAACATGGGACCCATCTCAGTGCAAGAATWGGAGTTAAAGGASTAGTTTCACACAGCATGTGTTAACYRGGGAGGAAGGGCAYAGGKTTCCTGACCTTGCTGAACAAGTTCACAGTTCTTGTGCTACACCCTTGCTGAAGGCTGGCAGGAGGTAAAATATGATGTCAGCAGGTCTTTAAAAAATGAACCAAAGAAGGAATGTGAAATAGGGCAAGGGGCGGTGAGAAATGGCCTCCCCTGCTGATCCCTGCAGAACAATATCTCCCAAGGGGCATCTGGGAAGATTTGGTCTCTAAGTCTCTCTGGCWGGACAGCAAGAGTCAGAGCAGTGAAGAAACACAGCCTCTAAAGCCAAAGAAGGAACTAATCCTTGCAGTTYCTGTGCAGCTAAGTCTTATTGTGAACTATAATAATTATACTGCACTACACCTGTTTCTTCCAGTCTTCTCATGGCCTCACTTTGCCTGTTGAGGGYCTGATCTTGCAATCATTGCTCAGGCTTGAAACTTAGTGCCAGAACTTGTCCTTTTTCCCAGCCACTCAGTTGTTCCTAAGTGCAGTTTCTGCCAAGTACCATTTCTCGCTTTACCATGCAATATCTCCAGTATCTGACACTGGCATCCATCCGAGGCTGCTGAGAGCTGGGATACAACCTGGGATGGGCTGTGACAGAGCAGAGCTTGGATGGATGGACAAAACCTTCAGCAACAACTGGTCATAAACAGATATGGCAAGACAGGACTCTCTGGGATATGACACTCAGATATCTGCCCAATGGTGTGCACAGGTGGGCCTTCTGTGTCTCTTTCTCTGGCTGGAACAGGTACATAGCTCTAGAGAGATGGATGCAGGGACACAATGCAGGACACACTTCTACAGAAGCATCCCTCTGTTACACAAGATCAGTCTTTTGGCTTGAGATTTGCTGGGCTGCCCCAGAAACTCACTGCCCTGTTTCAGAMCCTGGGCCATGGGTCACTTTGTCCTGCTATGTTCATTTCGCATGGCTATCCCTTATGGCTTCAGTCCTATGATACTAGCTGTGCATGGACAGTAATCAGTTTCCTGAAGTTGTAYTGACAATCTGCTGAACAGACTGCACCTGCTCCATGCAGCGACTGAAAACATGAGTTTGATACTCAGGTATCTCACTGCCTTTTCTAAGCGCATTTCTTGGAAACTATAGGYCTGTCATCCTCACTTCAATGACTGGTAAAATTATGGAGGCAATTATTCTGGGAGCTGTTGAAAAAACACCTGAAGAACAACAAAGTCTTTGGTCATAGCCAGCACAGTTTCATGAAAGGAAGTTCTCCTAGTCAAACCTAATTTCCTCTTATGACAAAGTAATCCACCTAGCTGATCAAGGGAAGGCAGTTGATGTAATCCTTTTGGATTTCAGCAAAGCTTTCAATACTGTCTCTCACAGTGTCCTGTTGGAGAAAATGTCCAGCACACAGCTGGATAAGGACATCATGTGGTGGGAGAGCAGCTGGCTCATGGGTCAGGCACAAAGGGTGACATCAGAGTGGTGACCTGTCACTGGGGGGTTCATGGGGCTCCATGTTAGGCTCTGTGCTCTTCAACATCTTCATAAATGATGAGGTGCAGACTAGGAGGGATATGAAGTTCACAGATGATACACAACTGGGAGGAGCTGTTGACTCCCTCCAAGCCAGGAGGCCCTGCAGGGAGGGCTGGGCAATCATCAGCCATAAGTTCAAGAGTAAGGGAAAGTGCCAGATTCTGCACCTGGAATGGAGCAACCCTGGATGTACAGACGGACTGGGGAGTGAGAAGCTGGAGAGCAGTGCCATGGAAAGGACATGGGGACCCTGGTGGATGGCAAGTTGAGTCAGCAATGCCCTGGCAGCCAGGAGGGCCACCCATGTCCTGGGGACATCAGGGACAGCATCAGCTGGGCAAGGGAGGGGATTGTCCCGCTCTGCTCTGGGGCAGCCTCAGCTCCAGTGCTGGGGGCAGCTCTGGGTGCTGCAGTATAAGAAGGACAGCACTAGAGTGTGTCCAGTGGAGGGCATGAAGATGGTGAAGCTGTGTTAGGAGTGCCTGAGGTCACTTGGTCTGTTCAGCCTGGAGGAGACAGGGAAGGCTTCATTGCAGTCACAACTTCCTCTTGATGGGAAGAAGTGGGGCAAACACTGATCTCTGCTGTGTGGTGACCAGTGATACGACTGAGGAAATAGCCTGAAGTTGTGTCAGGGGAGGTTTAGATTGGACATCAGGAAAAGGTTTTTCACCCAGAGRGTGGCTGAGCACTGGAACAGGCTCCCCAGGGAGTGGMGTGGTCACAGCACCAAGTCTGCCAGATTTCAAGATTTTGGAAAATACTCTCAGGCACATGCATGATTTTCAGGGCTATCCTATGTAGGGCCAGGTATTGAACATTGAGGATACCTGCGGGTCCCTTCCATGTCAGGACATATCAATGAGCCTATGAACTCATGTTCTTTCCTGTTCAAGTATTTTCTCAAGTCACACTGGCAGATCACAGACCTTRTAAATGCAGGAAGAACCAAAAGCACCCAATGTAGTCCTTGGATAAAAAGCTGGGCAAATTGATGCTATAGAAAGTGCTCAGTCTCAATTAGATTCTTATTAAATAGGTTGGGGTAGAGTGACCCTGGCAGTAACTTTCCTTTATACAGATATGTCATTACTTCAAACAATAACCTCTGATGCAAAGGAAGGAGTGAGTCACCTCCAAGGGGCTCTCTGAAGAGGTAATACACCAGAGGCACAGAAATTACTTCAGCTTTTCCTCAGAAATAGGATGGAATTGGGTTCATGCAAGTTCCCTCTCCAGCCAAGGGCTGCACATCTTACCCTTACAGACACAGAACTCCAGCTTGTTCCAGCCCACAGTGGCTGCTAGCCATTACATTTGACACTAGTCACYAAGTCTTGTGTCCATCAGCATCTTCCTGAGTCACATATCACCTGTACAGCATTTCTTGTGCATGTCATGGTGCCCAGGGACATTAAGTGCCTGTACTGGCAGCTGCTTTTTCCGCACCCAGAGTAAAAGTCAAAAGAGGAAGAAAAAAGAGCAAAACCCACAGCCATTGGCAACTGCTGTCAAAATTTAACTTTCAACATTTATCATGACATGGGGATGGGGCTCAATATTTCTCACTTYAGAAATCTGCATCCCCTAAAATGAGGGACTGAGCCCTGCAAGGTGTGTTCCCCCTCCAGCCTCCCTTTGCACTAAATCGATGCTACTCCAGTGTACAGTCTTGTGTTCACCTCCAGTTCGAGGACTCTAATGAGGTAAAAATATCCAGAAGAGGGGGAAAAACTGGTGAGAGAGCTGGAAGGAATGTCCTATAGGAAGTGTCTGAGGACAYTGGTCTTGTCTAGTTTGGAGAGAAGGAGGCTGAGGGGTGACTTCATTGCTCTCTGCAGCTTCTTGAGGAGGAGAGGTGAAGAGGCAAGCACTGATCTCCTCTCTGGGTATCCAGTAATGGGACACATAGGAATGGTTCAGAGCTGTGCCATGGGARGTTCAGGAAGTAGTTCTTTACCAAGAGAGTGGTCAAACAGTGCAAAAGTTTCCTGGAGAGGTGTTTGATGCTCCCAGCTTGCCAGTGTTTAAGAGGCATTTGGACAATGCCCTTAATAACATCCTGCAGCTTTTGGTCAGCCCTGAAGTGGTCGGAGAGTTGAACTGAATGAATAATTTATGCCACTTCCAACTGAAAAAGTCTGTTCTACTGTATACTGGAGAAGCACTGAAGGGATGTAATTTTGAAAATTCATGGGGTTCCCATTTAAGGCCCTAATAGTCATCTAGAAACAAAGAGGAAAAAAAACCTGAAAAGCTATCTACTTGAAATGGGAGTCAGTTCTCCACAGTTAGAGATGAGCCAATATCATAAAGTGGTTCACAGATCCTGCCAAGCCTGGTGCATACAAAATTAAATCAATTTTCTTTTCTTTAATCTGCATAATCTAAACCAAACTGAGTGAGCCTCTTGTAACCTGATTCTCCCCATTCATAAACGAGAAGAAAACCTGAGATCTTCTGCCCAATGATTCTAAAAGTTCAGCACCACAGCTAAACTGCAAACTGCAGCCTACATTAGTAAGAATCCAAATGACTGGGATAAAAACTAAAATCTTAATTACCCTGGCCCTTTYTGACCCAAAGGCTTTGTGTTAATACAAAAAACCCATGTAGTGTTTCCATTTTAGTGGTTTTGATGACTTTGCACATCTTTCTGTACCTTCTATTTTCTCCCATCCAGCACAGAAGTATATGCTTTTACATGATGAATCACAGGATACAAATCCAGCCAACAATTTCCATTGTGATTTATTACAACTCCCATGAACAGTGTTGGAACTTCATGARTAGCAGCATTTAACTGAGATTAGGCTAGTGTTTTTTAAACCATATACTGTTTTCTTTTCTACGATTATGCTCTGAAATATGCTTTTAAACATAGGAAATACTAGTAAAACTTTAAAAAACAAATAATTTATAATGAATATTAAGTTAAATAATCTAAGCAGGCATTTTAAATTAATTCTTTGCATAAAAAATAGACGTTAAGCACCAGAGAACAACAACTCATAGAATCATAGAACCATAGAATCACAGAACCATAGAATCACAGAATGTGCTGAGTTGGAAGCGATTCCCAAGGATCACCGAAATCCAACTCTGTCCCTGTGCCGGACATCCCAAGAGTCACACCTATGCCTGAAAGCACTGACCATACGCTTCTTGAATTCTATCGGGTCTGGTGCTGTGACCACATCCCTGGGGAGCCTGTACCAGTATCCAGCCACCCTCTGGGCAAAAAGCTTTTTTTTTTTTATATCCAGCCTAAACCTCTCCTGGTAATTCAGGCCATTTCTTCAAGTCTTGCCTCTGGTCATGAGAGTAGAGAGACCAGTACCTGCCCCTCTGCTTGCCCCTCGGAGGATGGTAAAGAGCTCAGTGAGGTCTCTGCTCGGTCTCCTCCAGGCTGAACAGACCAAGTCACCTCAGCTACTTCTCACACAGTTTTGTGTCATGGCCCGTCACCATTCTCATGCCCTTCACTGCACACTTTCCAATAGCTTT
>CADDXX010000086.1:1140370-1205612 GCA_902810485.1 Alauda arvensis | reverse complement strand
GGGGTAGCTGTGATAGGTTGTATGGTTTCATCCTTCAATTTCTTTAGCACTCACCTCATTTTARGCCCATTAGCAGCTTGATTGAAGTCAGTGGAACAGTTCAGATACTTAAAATKACTTATGTTCTTAAGAGTTTTGTTKAACAGAAGCCTTAATGARCATAGTCAATGAAGGTGGGATCCTCTGAGATTTGGACCATCTTTAATCTCGCAGTTCACATTGCAGAGTCACTGGAATTCAGCAGAAGTCCTTGTTGTCAGCAGAAGGAATGTCACCTCTCTCTTTCCTGGAAGATGGTCTTCACCACATCCCTGGTGTTGGGACCTGCAATCCTATAACTGTGCAGTGTGCCAGTTTGGACCTGTTCCCTGCACATGGCTAGGCAGGCAGCAGGCAGAAGCAGGGTGCTAGGGGTGGTGATAGAGGTGGTAGGTGCTACCACCTCCTCTGGCAGCAGGACCTGTTTGTTCTAGTTTGAAAGGATCGTATAACCCCAGCACCACCAAATCAAGGAAAAAGCACTTGTAAAACCACTGGACTGATTATCTGATAACTAAGTATCCAACAATTATGTCAKAGGTCTAACAGGCTCGTCAAAATTCTTTACCAGGGAAAGCCTGGAGACTTCAGCATTTTCACAAACTGCCATGAGTACGTTCAGTCCAAACCTCACATGCAAACAAGAGCATATACAACTAAGAAACATAATGTGTGTACCACCTAGTGGCAAAGGTCTGGGATTTTGATGTATTTTTGCTAATTAAACAATATGCACATTCTGGGAAGAAAATCCTGTTAACCAGGTGTGCAATTGTTTTGGATTTCTCTTCATAAATGTTTAAATCCATTAGCCTTTTTCATGCTAAAACCCACACTGATATTGTGAAGGATTTCTAAAAATGTTTTAATGGTTCTGGACCCCTTGAGTGCCATGCTGATATATGCTACAATGGGGAAGGAAATTAGATAATAAATGTGACAGAACCAGRGAGGGACATACAAAATATTGCAATCAGGTATATACAACAAACCCAGTGGTTTTAAGGTCAGTGCCACTGCACATTTGGTTCATTAKAGCACATTTCTAGGTGTCCAGCAGCTCAGACAAAATGGAATTAAATTAGGGGGAAAACCAACTATGTTTTCTATTGGATCAGAAGAGCTGATAGTGCAGTAAGAGAAATCCTGTTTTCTGTGTGATAGCCCCACAACTGTTTGATTCATGTGTTGTCCTTAGAACTCAAGGGTGAATGCCGTGTTCTTTTGCATCTTTTACCATGAAATGTGAGTAGACTTTCAAGTGGAAAGTGCACCAAAAAAAAACCTCTGAATGAAAATGCCTCCAGTCATGGGAAACCGATATTGATCGATGATGATCATGAGATCATCATCCAAGAGAAAACAAATCTTATAATATTGTAAGCATTTTAACTGAAAAATGTTCTACTTGAAAATCATTAGACATTAATTTTTAAATGCTGAACAATAAACTTTTCAATTATAAGAGGCATTAAAATSATACTCATCCTTCACAAGCATCTAGTCACTCCATTCTGAGCAGGTAACCTCATGCCCACACTTTGTGACCTTTTCAGTATCATTGACTAAGCAGAAAAGGACCCATGAACAGACAAAATGATATGGCAACACAATGTCACTTGGGTTTGGAAATGGGCAGAAGCACAGCAATTTTCTCTAGATGGGATGAGGAAACCTGTGGGCAGACCAGGCAGCGGGGATCCCCTGGCTCTGCTCAGCACCAGCGTCTTACTTGAGGTAAATCAGTAAAAAGTTCCTCCTGAGACCAGGCATGAAGYCCTGGTCATGGTGAAGTTGATACCAAAACCTCTGTTAACTGCACTTGTGGCACCATTTCACCTGGTGCTTCAAGTGATTTGCAGCACTCCTGAACTGGATTCTGGATTGATATGTTTATTAATCTCACACAGCAGCTAACAAAGTGAGGCTGCTTGATGGGACTGCAGCATGCATTGTGTGGGGATTATTCTATACYGGTTTCATCATTTCAATCCTATTGYTGATTGTCATGTGAATATTACATTAATTTCAGCTTTGGAAAGCTGTTGATAATTGCAATTCATGAAGTTGCCAGCTAATTCTATATCTAATTACATTTTAAAGAGCTACACACCAATAGGGGTGGAAAAACCCATGGCAGATACAGTTGGCATTGTAACACCCTGGGCCAGGGAATCAGTGCAAAGAACTYCTGCACTAAAGAGAGCAAAAACATAATAAATTTAACTTCAGATTTGGGAAGGATGCATGGGTTTTACCTTAGATTGGCAAGAGCCAAGCTCTCTACTGAGAGCCTGTCTGAAAATGATTTGTCATTTAATGACAAAAATAATGACCTGCATTAAGTCATTAAAGTACAGATCCACTAGTGACATATGTGTACTTTCTTCTGTATCACTGAATTTCAGATCTATCTGAAATAAAACTGCATTCAGGTCTCTGCCCTTTTCTTCCTGCCCACTTTGTTATCTCCCTTTTCTGSTATTGCAAATATGGTGATTTCAGATCAAATGACATAAAGCACCTTAATGTCAGACTGAAAAACAACACCAAGTATTCCATTCATGTAAAGAGGCACAACCAAAGTATGTATTGATTTAAACCACAAGATAGCCATGCAGAGTGTAGTGTTTTTCTGAGAAAAAATACTACATGAATGTACTTTACTGAAGCTGCCACTGCATGATAGGAAATAGCTGGATTGATAAGTGTGACTTCTGAACTGCTCCCTTCAAGTATGGGAGAAAGTTTCCATAGGAATTCCACAATTCACCTCATATTCCTGTCCTGGAAAAAATATTCTTCCAGCTGAACAGGACTACCGGTTTTGTCTGGACAAGCACCCTGAAGTGCCAGACCATAAGGCGTCTTCCTACAAATTACCTCCAGTTCAAGGAAGCTTGGAAGCATTTCTCAAGTCAAATGTCAATACTGTCATATGGCTCTGTCAGGTCAGCAATATGTACCTTCCCAAATATAAATAAGTGGTTTATAAAGTTTTGCACTTCTCAATTAGATAAGTACATTTATTTTGTTTGTAACTGATAGCTTGTTAACACTCTTGTATTGCTTGGAGTGTTGGCTCCAGCTGGTTAGATTTTCACACAAAGATGTGAATCCAAACCTCAGGCAAAACAAGAACTGTCTGTCATACCTTTTACTGATTAACAAATAGTTCTTGGCCTGCTAATGCCATTCTTAATTGGACTACACTGTGAGTGGCAATTAAGACTAAATGCCTGCTTGCTGAGAGCTGATGAAAAAGAAACTGCAGCTTTAGGCATTCATGTTCTCCAGACAAAGTGCAATTGCCATACTTCGATGTCAAAGAAAGAAACTTAATTTTTTAATGACTTGTTATTCAATTTTTCAAGTCACAGCAGACAAATTGATTTTGGGTGGAATTATATTTTTTTAATTCTTTTTTTTCCTGAGACCACTTTGTATATTTAAAGGCTTCTGACTGACAGACAGCACTGGAGGTGGGACTCTCCAATCCTAGAGCAAAGCAGTGACAGCTACGGTTGCAATAACCTTGCCACACTGACTCACCTGTAGCTTGACAAAAACATCCCAGGGCTAGAACGAGATTTTTCTAATGCAGTCCATGCACTGCTAGTCTGTCAGATAAATAGTGGATGCATGACTTAGCAGTGTAAATTAAATCTATGTAACTATTCACATCTCTAAATAATCCTGAGGCTCCTAAGAACTTATGTAAGATCCTCCCTCTTCAGAAATAGACCAATATGAGCCTCATGCCCTTCCTCTATAGTAGTTAAAATAAATGCCTGCAGTGAACTGAAATTATCGGTGGAGGATCACAGGTCCTTATTTGAGAGAAACATCACATTCACTCTCTTAAGGCACCAGAGGAAGGAATTTTGCTGCAGTTAAAGGACTGCAGCAAATTTTATATTCCTGAATGGCTAAGCCTGAGGAGGACCTCTGACTCTCACAGCTGGCAGTCTTCTGCCTGTCACTCAGGCTAAAGTTGGGATCCTGACAGTTTCCCAAACAGTTTCCTCTTCTAACCCTGCCAGCATGCATCTTCCAGCTCTGATGGCAAGCCATCTGCCTCTCACCCAGCTGCTCCCATTCACCAGGGCACTTCTGAAAAGCCAGTGCCTGGACACYTTCTCTGTGGTTTAGCCACCACAGCACTCAGCAGGGCCTTCAGCTGCCGAGTTCTCAGCCTGCCTGAAGGAATTTTGTCACTGAAAGCCTTCTGCAGAGCTGTCCAAATGGGAATAAAYCCCCTTGTGGGAGATAGACTCAGTGCAAACTGTCTGGGTGGTAACAGTGAAAAAGGCAGCTGTGGTCTCAGCTGCTTGGTCTGATTCCAGACAGGAAATCTGCCTGAAGAATCCATCAAGAAGATATCAAGTTTTATGGGAGGGAAGCCTATATTTATAATGGYGGATCAAGAGTTCAGTCAAAGTATCAGCAGTAACCTCTAAATGTGTTTCTGAGCTCTGAATGACAAGACTTCCACATTGGCTTGAACATAAAGAGATCTGATAGGTTTTCCAGGAAAGAAAATTGTTTCTCTGACACATCCTTACTGAAAAAAACATCTTTGTGAGTCCCAGTGCTTACATAACTTCTATATGGACTTCAAAAGCCTGAATGCCTAAGGATTTGTCTAAACCCTATCGCATGCCAGGAATTTCAGCAGGAATTTTTCTTTGTCTAAAACATTTAGAAATGGACAACAAATCAGTTCACAATGTTATCTGTATGTACATTTACATTTACATACTTTTAACTTCTTTAATCTATTCTCTCCCTCCACCAAGATCTGAAAGTGCCTTATGCACCATTGCAGGAAGTCTCAGTATCATTAGCATCATTTCGTCACAGAGTATTATCTAGCATCATCACTAGAAKGACTTAGCCTAAAGAGATATTTCTAGCAACAAAGTTATTTCATTATTCCATTCCCCAAAAGGTATTTCTTTACAATTTACCTACTACTTGGCAAAAATACTGCTGAACACCTACAAGAAATAATCTTAATCCAATTTATTTTGCAGATGCTGWGTGCCAAGGCTCTCTGCTGCTCATGCAGCTAGAGATCAGACTTCTGCATATTTTAAAGAAGCAGYAAGTTGTTTGCCTTGGTTGTGGTAGTGATAGAGACAAACACAGTCCACCTTTTCGGGGTGCTGTGTGCTTGGGACAGGTCAGAGCCTATGTGACAGAGGTGGAAACACAAATGTCTCAAAGAAGCCAGGTATAAACCAGTAGCAATGGAGAAAGAAGCTGCTTCACTGTCTGTTCCATTGTCCACTTGTGCAYCTGAGGCCAGTCAAGGTGAAACAGAAGGGATCAARCAGAAAGCAACTTCTTACASCAAATGATGCACACTGRGAACTAGACTCAGAACACACTCTGTCTGCTCTGACTCAGAGACCAGATGCAGCTAATTGGCACAGTTCCTTAATTAGCACAGRGCTGCCATCTCTGCAGACAGTGCAGGAGAGTGTGCAGTGYGCTGCAGTGGAGCACAGCACCTGTCAGTTGGGAGCCCTCTCCTCCCATGAYGATGCCCTGGCTGGGAATGTTGCCCTTGGATAAAGAGAAAGGTTGGAGGCCAGAGGGGAAACTATGAAATGGTTCTTCCTTAGGTGCAGGGACTCATGCAGCTGAGCAGCTGTCATGGTTCTCTCCAGGCTGTACCATAAGGAGGCTGTCCCTGGTGGACTGAAAACAGGAAAGCAAATGTACAGATGGTTTCTTACACTTGTTACCTCCTTACTGCAAAAGAAAAAACATGATGYTTCCTTTGACCTGCTTTCACCTCCATTCTCTAAATGCATTCAGCAGGGCAAACCTTTCATGTCCTGGAATGGGCTGGTGTTTCCACCTCTAACCCACAGATTTCACTGTCACTTCAGTACTGTCATATGCCAACCATATGCTCACAGATCAAGCATATTTGACTGAAAGTTTTTACTAAACTCATAAAGTAGCGAGCTACCTCTTCTAAAAATAACATAACATAATATAGATAAGGCAGCAATTTTTTTTCTTAGCTACCAAAACAGCCCTCAAAAGGCAAAACAGCAATTTTTTGTTTTTGGTTTCTTGGGAAGAGGAGACATTTTGCATTCTGAGGTTACACTTGCAGAAGCAGTTGTATGTTCTATTGTCCAAAGGGGGCCATCCAAAGTGTCCTCTGCCACCCATCCTTTTCATGCTTACTACTGCTCCTGCAGCCACTGAAGCAAGGGAGTCTCCCGATGCTTATGGTGATGGGTAGGGGTGCAGAACAGTGATGCTTCCAGGGCCTTATTCAGGGCCCTGTCACACTGTGGGGAGGCCATGGGGATAACTCTAGTCTAGTTAGGTTATCCCAGGCATCTCTCCCTCCCAGAAACACGGCAAAGAGATGCAGAGGCACTCCCATAACACGTATCTTGCAGGCCCACTTCTTTACACTGTTACCRCTTGTCATACCTGCAACAAGTCCAGTAGAGCCAACTTTCAACATTAAATTACATCTCTCTGCTGGGTTATTCTGGGTTGATGTTGCTGCACAAAAACAGAATTTGGCCCTTATTATATTTTTATACAGAGGATGACAAATACCAAAAATGCAAAATTTTTTGCTGGTAAGGGCTATGCTGTCCTTGAAGATGTTAGGAAGACCCTAGGGGAAAGCTTCACACTGAAATAAAATTTTAAATTGTATAAAACCTCTCCTGGGAAGAGACTGGGAAGGGTCACTACACATAATTTAAGTCCCACATCTTAAGCCCATATAGCTTCCCCTRTTTACTAGTCCATGTGCCATTACTGTAGAAAGGTTTTATACACAAAAAGCCAGTCTTTGTAGCTTGTGCTTGCATTTCGAAACTGAGACACAGAGCTATGCTTTACTAGTTTTTATCCAGAAGAGATAATGTTGCCAAGTTAACAATGTGGCTGTAAGCTTTTCATTAATTTTACAATGTACTTTGTCTTAGTGGGCAATGTAGATCTGAAGTTCAAAATTTTCATGGAAAGAAAAAGCCTGTTAGAAAGTCAGCAAGTTGTGACATAGAGCAACACAGATAGCTCCAAATTTTACTGTAATTACATAAGCTGTGTGCAAATATATGTGCACAAGAAACCCAATGAACTTAGATGAGGCAAGTTGTATTTTTAAATTTTGGAACATTCTTGGTGGAAAAAAATTCYTCTCTCTTGCTGCAGTCCTTTACACAGACACAGCTCCCAGTCCTTTTGTGCTTCATCCCATTTATGCCACTGAGGCTGCCCACATGCCTAGGACTGGAAGGGCATTTGTGTAAGTATCTCTGCAAATGTAATCTAAGCAAGCAGGCTTGGTTTGGTTTCCAKCTCCTCCTACTCATGGGCTGGAATGGTATGTACTGAGAAAATTACCTGTGGCTGCATGAGAGTGTGCTCAAAAAAATTCAGCAGGCATTTTCCATAATTCAAASAGCTTGGGATGCTTTCCCTCATTTTGAAAGGTTTGGGTGATTCTGATGATATCCAGGGAAGGGAAAACAAGGCTTTGGAGAATATGAAGGACCTGGCTCATGACTGAGTTMCTTCAGATCCAGCAGCAGGCTGGCTGTTTCAACATCTCCTGAGTACCCAATTCCTAGCTGTGAACCAGTTTTCAGATGTGTTTTTTCATAGCCTCCTGAAGAGTTCACTGTAYTCCCACTCCCTACTCTTTGTAGTAAATATACAAAGTCTAAGGTATGTCACTCTAAAAGCAATGTGTCTCAATTCTGACATCAGTCACCTGCCATAAAAACAGTGTGGCACAAGTGAGAACAATATATTTTTCACTGACATATTGTGAAGATTGTTTCAGCCTGATGATAATAATATGGCAAAACTAGAGATATGATTTCCTACTTGTTTGAGAACAGTGGAAAACGTAGATTGCTTAGGGAAAAGATTAATTTTTTCACAKAGATTAAATTGAATAACCTCTTTGGGGTCCATTACATATCTCTTCTCCATGTTTTATAGTTTTCATTCTGCATTTTAAAACATTTAGTGTCCTGGGGTGGGCTAACTATGTCACTTCCTGGGTGGGCTTGTCCTTAGGCAATTAAAAAAAAAGCACAGAACCTCCAAAACAGATGGAACTTACACACAGAACAAAACGTCCTTTACTCTCACTTTTTCCCACCCAAATTCTGTTTCCCACAGAAGAGACTTAAGTATGGAATCAAATTAGAGCTAATCAACCATAGCATTTTGTAATTAATAAGACCACATCCTATATGGAATGATGGAGTTTGTYAGCTATTGCCAATCTTGTGGCTTTTTCACCCATTTATCTGGGTCAAACTCTCTTTTCTATGGAAGAAAAATAAGTGAGGAATAACTCYACTGAAAGGCATGGAGTTATTCCATATTTATATACTGTAGAAATAAGTCYGGAGTTGTTGTTTTGAGGAGCAGATGCAGATTCAAGACAATTCAGTACTGTGACAGCCTGTTACAATGGAACATTGGAGGGGCTTTGTGCTGTGGCTCAGGCTGTGTCTCCCCTGAGAGCTCCCACTGATGTCACTGCATCATTCCAGCATCATACTCCTGCTGRCCTTGGGCTGTGCTGGAACAGCAGGAGATGAGGTTCTGGTGACTCCCTTTGCTAAAGCACWGTCCCTCTAAAACTCTAGGAAGAARCATAAAAAATACAGGAGCTCCCCTTACACCAAATTTCCCATGTGAGCAGTACCCAGTTTCATGTCCCTCCCAGCACCTACAGAGAATTCTGCTGCAACCCTCAGACGGCAGGGTGTCCCAAAACAACACTGCCTGTACCCTGCATCATGGCCTCCTTTGTTAAAAGAAAAGAAGGGTAGTTATAATAGGAATCTCTCTTCTGAGGGGAATGGAGGCCAGACCCAACTCACAAGAAAGACTTCTGTCCCCCAGGAGCTGGGGTAGGGGATATTACTGAAAAGCCTTCCAGTCTAGTAAGGCYTTCTGATTACTATCTGTTATTGSTTGTTTAAACTGGCAGCAGCCAGAAATAACAAAAAGAARTCTGAGGGCAATCAGAAGAGACTTCAGGGCCCTGGGATGATTGGTAGAGGAATCAAGAGCACCAGTATTGATTTCAGAGACGGGAGTGAAAAGTATCTGACAAGAGATTAAAAAATCTTTGAGAAATAYTTAGGCAGAACCCATCTGATGAATCTCCAGACAGCTGAGTAGTCAAGTGGCATCCACTTTGTTAATCTTTTTACCTTGCTTTGTCCAGACCCCCATTTTCTGGGTACATACCATGCCACTGTATTGCAGTGATTTTATTCTGGTGCTTTTTTGGATTTTGACTGTCTTCGAAGAAGAAGCAGATCAGTGGAGATGTCACAATGTTTATTTTAAAACAATTTGTACTTTTTTGTAAAACAGTTGGGAATTTCACTAAATTTGCATTACCTAAGTGMTGTCTTAGTACTTCTCCCAAGGCTGATCAGTCTAAAACATTCTACCTGAGTTGTTTCATGGCACAGTTTCGGTAATTGCCTGAGCATGATGACAATTTTTTTCTCTTTTTATTTATTTTTTTTTCTCCTRGRAATGTCACTCAAGGACTCCTTAATTTATGGGGAGGAAAAGAAATAGGCATCTATTGGTAAATCAGATCGTATCTTTCAGACATGATGCACAAATGGCTTCATTAGTGACAGAATTATTGAACACTTAAACCAAACACTGAATAAGACCAAAGCTGTAGAAGGTTTTGTYCCTTGCTTATTTCTATGCCCCTTTAGCTTACTTAAATAATTACTTTCTCTAAATSAACATCTGATTTCTAATAGCAAGCTAGGTTGTGTTCTGTTGGATCAAAGCAAGCAAAAACTAAAAGAACAAAAAAAAGCCATTGCACTGGTGTATATTTAAAATGCAATACACTATAAATAAATATGTACAGAGCAATTGCTTTTTATGCAAGAGACATGAGCGAAGTTCCTAGAGAATCATTGTTCTGAGATACCAAATTTCTCAGTAGCTTCACAGTACTTTTCAAATGGATAGAGCTATTCCCTTTAATTAGTAAAATACTCTGCAAATCTAATTAGTGTCCATCATTTTCAGGAATTGTCTTACTGAATTAAATGGGAATGCTAATGGAAGCACGTGTCTTAAAATACTTCTAGGATATCATTCTTTTAAAAAACAACATAATCTTTAAATCAAATTTGTTGTTTCTCCTGACGTTTTATGCAGATTTCAGCTGTGTCTACCACCCAGCCACTGTGAAAAGCCCTGTCACTCTCAAGGATGTGCCTGGAATCCCAATGCAGAAGGCAAATGCTACCCAACTGTCAGTTGTATTCATTTTTGCAAAGCCCTTGCCAGAATAGAAATCTGCTTATTTGGAGTTAAACACACTACTGTGCTCCTTAAATTCTAGGGTGGTTCATTTTCCCAACTTATAGTTTTTATACTGTGATAACTGTAGTTCCTTGTGTGGGTTGTTTTCAGCCATTTCAGAAAGGTCAGAAGAAGCAAATAATGTCCAGCCATTCCTCCAGTGGGGCTCTCCTGCACAGGCATTCCCAACTCCCTTCAGTATCTCCATCACYAAGCAAAAAGTCAGAAACTGAAATGGAGGTTTCATCATAGAATTCTGTTGAAAGGGGCCCACAAAAATCATTAAGTCCAGTTCCTGGTACTACACAGCACAATCCCATAAATCACACTGTTTCTGAGAGCATTGTTCAAATTCTCCTTGAAATCTGTCAGGCTGGGTGCTGAGACCACTTCCCTGGGGAGCCTGTTCCGGTGCCCAAACACTCTCTGGGTGAAGAACCTTTTCCTAACAGCCAACACACACCAGCCCTGACACAGCTTCATGCTGTTTCCCTGGGTTCTGTCACTGGCCATGACAGAGGAGAGCCCTTCTCTTTCCCTTACAAGGAAGTTGTTCACTGCAATGAGGTCTCCCCTCAATCTCCTCCTCCCCAGGCTGAACATACCAGATGCTCCTTGTAAAGCTTCAGCTCAAGACCTTTTCATCCTCTTCATGCCCTTCTTTGGACAATTTCTAGCAGATTTTTGTCCTTCTTGCATTGCTGTGACYAAAACTGCCCCCAGCACTGGAGGTGAGGCCACCTCAGTGCAGAGCAGAGCAGGACAATCCCCTCCCTTGCGTGGCTGGCGATGCTGTCCCTGATATTCCCAGGACATGGGTGGCCCTCCTAGACAAGGCACTGCTGACTTGTGTTCAACTTGCCATCAGCAGAGAGTTTTTAACATAAAACTGAATGTCCCTGGTTTAGATGAGTGAAACTGGAGATAAGTTGGGCTATTAAARCATATCAGTATTAACTTTAGGGAAAACACACCTGAACCAGCATAAAATCTAGAGACCAAGACATTCTGGGCTTTATCTGGATATTTAAGTGCTTACTCTAAGATAACTTGTTTTGAGCTAGGAAAGGGTAGACTTTGGTCCTCTGAGAAATACTGCTCCAATTAACAGAATTTTGTTATTTCCCCAAGCAGAAATTGCAGATGTGTAAAAAATAACATGAGGAAAGACAAAATATGGATAAAAAGTATTTCTAGATTGAGAATAGATTTTTTTGAGGAAAAAAAAAAAAAGAAACAGTTATCTTTATTTTTTGTTATTTATTATCATTATCATGGGTCAGTAACCATCACCAAAACCACAGAGTGATATTCCAGCAACTTTGTGTTTAATGTGTTTAGGGAGGAGAAATAACTTCCTACCTCTTCCCATTCAGTCTGCTGTCTGCAGTAATGCCTGCTGAAGACTACAGACATTAATTATAGCTGTACCTTCTTTGTTTTTATGGCACTAAAAACTTTCACACAGCTGAATTTTTGTTACGGGTTGTGACTGCAAAGGGAGGCAGCAGCCATGAAGAAGGAATTTGCCCTATAAGAACACCACTAGTGGTCTTGCACAGGCATCAAGCACTCAGGCAGGGTCCTGCAGCTATTGGCACACTCAAACAAAGTTTCCACAGAAATTTTACTCAGAAAACACTCTACAGCAGAACTGAGGTAAGTGTAAAGATAATGGTAATTATACAAATATAAACAGGAACTCCTAAAGAAACATAAAGTGTTACAGCTTTTTAGTTGACAAGCAAAATCCAATTACTCAAATTTTTTGCTGGTGTGATTCCAGAAAAAAAAATTACACAAGTTTTCCAAACTGTTATTCCAAAAGAAGTGAAGTAATCACACAACAATCTAAGCTAAATTTCCCCTCTCCAAAACCTGAAAACATTTATAAGAAATGGGTTTCTGTAGCATGCAGAAAAATGAGAGAGAACTAAATGACCAAAGGGTCTGACTGAATTASAAGGGAAAGGAATGATGCAGGGGGAAGGGTCTGAGACCAGAACAGAAAACCACAGAACAACAGTAAGGGCACCAAGAGGGAAGGGGGAAGATAAGCAAGAGGTAATACACATCCTTGATCTCTAAAAATTCTGATGAAGATGTTTCCCTGAAAAGAACATGAGCTTAGCACGGRACATCAAGAACTATGTTGAATCTGGACAATTGTAGATTTGCAGGAAAAAATTAATACCTGCTGYGCTGTTTCCCTGAAATCTCTACACYTCATAAATTCAAGGTGTYTCAGATTGGWCATGCTTGTGGTGCCCACAAAGKTTAAAGAAGCTCTTTCTAAACAGACTACCTGACTGGCACCTCATATCATGCAGGCAATTATACCACGGATGTTTATAAACCTTCTGATATACAGAAAACCCCTAAATCCTTTTTGATAGAAATAGTTTCTAAACTGAAGTGCAGTTGAGGAAGGAGTACAACTGGAAATGTGAAGACAGTGTTCTTGACTTTCAGTCAAGAAACTGAAAATTTTCAATTAATGTCACAGAAGGAAACAAAATTTCTCTGGATCTCTACTGGTGTAATTGAGGGCAGCACCTGACCCTGTGCTGTACTGACCTAACATTTWAGAGGGCAGCGTGCTCTTCCCCAGCTGTAACTTTCATGATCTTTAAGTCTAACAGAAGTGGCTTGACAACTCTGAAGGATATTTTCTGGTCCAAGATGGAAAATGAAGGAAAGAGAAGGGAGGCAGCCTTGCATTGGAGGTAAGATCACCCAATTAATTAGCTCAGCTCCACTAAGCTTCTGAAGCTGGCTTGAAAACTCATATGTAACCTGAAAGAAAGTTAAAATAGCCACACACTATTTCAGAGAGGAAAAAAAAACCCTCTGTATTATGCTGACTAGCTGCAGCTGGCAGAGGTCAAAGTCAGCAAAGCCATGATACTCTCTTCTGAATCGGGCATGAAATCTGTTGTATACACTGCAATGCAGTCAACAGTGAAATTACTTCCAGTTGGGTTGCTGCTATTTTTGCTAATCTCAGCTAGAGTTTAGCTGGCTGTTTTCTCCCAAAGAATCAGTGTAAAAAGGGGGAAGATAATACACTGATGAAAATTACTGTTTCTCTTCAACRTCCTATATTCAATAGTATTTGCTAGGCTCCTCTAAATATAACACGTTTGGTGKTATATGCTGCACACAGTTCAGATTCACAGTGCTCTGTGGGAGCAGTGACCTTCCCAAATGCCTTTTGTGTAAATCACTCCCACAGTCTTTCTCATCATCAGCTGCATCAGTTTCTTCTTCTTTAGTAGTGAAAGTAAATTGCAATAGGGAATTAAYTTCCACTGGCTATGTTCTTCTTTTTCATTGAAATATTGTTCAATTTTAAGCACACAAGTAAATTAGGACTCATCCAGACTTGTAATTAAAATGACTGAAGATTCAAGGATGAATCAGATGTGTACTGATGAACACAATTTCCAACAAAAATGCTGGTTAACTGAACCTAGATAACTTTCCTCAAAACATACCAGCTCAATCCTTTTGCTGGCCCCAGAAACAGATTTGTTGTTCCTAACAGCTCCTGTGAGGAATCCTGGAGCAGTGTAGGTGTCCCCATGCAGGAGCCTGGCTCCAAGCCCTGCAGCAGGTACTGCTGGCCTGCCCATCYCCTCTGATGGTTGCTGGATGTGTCCAGAATCTCCCAGCAGCAACTCCCAGTTTTGCCCCACAGCCACAGATGATTTCGCTGTCCAAGCAAAGCTCACAGTGACAGTCATTCCAACAGGAGGCTGCTGGGTTGAAGGAGCCTCTGGTTCACATGAAATTTGGTTCAGAGAAAAGATTTCCTTTCAAAATACCTATAACAACCTATGCAAATCCATAAAGCTGCATGCCTGATTTCAGGGCAGATCCAGTATTCTTCAAAGGTATGAAAATCACTGTCTCTATCAGCCATAAGCTTTGATTAAGAGACTAAGGGGAATCTTATATCCACATACAAATCCTCACAGCCCCAATCCTGCAGTTTATAATGCTCAAGCAGACCACTGRAGTGGAACACTAATAACTTTAATGTGGATTCCAGCCATGCATTTTAAATTGCCAGATAAGAGGCTGAAATTACATGCACACAGGGGCAGGTGTTGTCTACTGTGTCTTCTATGGTGCGGAGTACATTGTGCGCATCTAACTAAGGATAATAAAAATATCATAATAGTAACAACTATAACATACCAATAGTAATTATGATAAAAATAATAGAAAACACTGTCTACAATATTCAGCTTCCATTTTCTTTGGGTGAAAAAACATACCAATTTTTATTGGAATAARCTGAGATTTGTGACCCACTATGCAGCAGGAAGAGCCCAGTTTCAGAAAATTCATCCTGGAATATTGAATTATTTTGCTGGATAAAAAAATCTTCATACAGAGTTGCTTAAATAAGAAACTTTTTATACCATGTGCAGTTTTCAAATTTCAGATCATAGTCTGGTGATGGACCTTTTCAGGACTGGAAGGACTCAGCTCAGATACAGCAAACTCATGGCTCAGCACTAGGCCTGGTCCATTCACCTCCCAACGCCTCTGGATCACCTTTCCCCAAACTCTAGAGGAATGWGGGCAGCCCTCAGTCAAATCCTTCCTCTGACCCTCTTGGTTTGCTCAGCCTGGAGAAGAGGAGGCTGAGGGGAGCCTCACTGCAGTTACAACTTCCTTGTGAGGGGAAGAGGAGGGGCAGGCACTGATTTCTGCTCTGTGGTGAGCAGTGACAGGACCCAAGGGAATGGCCTGAAGCTGTTTCATTTGGATATTAGGGCAGGTTTCGTTTGGATATTAGGAAAAACTTCTTCACCCAGAGTGAGGTTGGGCATTGGAACAGGCTCTCCAGGGCAGTGGTCACAGTGCCCAGCCTGACAGAGCTCAGGAAGTGTCTGGGCAACACTCTTGGTCAAATGGTCTGATTTACGGGCCTGTCCTGTGCAGGGTCAGCAGCTGSACCTTGGTGATCCTCACACGTCTCTCCCAACACAGAATATTCTGTGGTTCTATAAAATGTAGAGAAGCAAAGATTTGCAGGCATCCCACTCTGTTGTTAACTATTAAAACCTGAAAGCAATTTGAATTTAGTTGGTTTCAAGATAACTGTATCTYTTAACTGGCTCTTTCTCTGGGAAACATAAGGGACCTGTCATGTTTTATATTTTCTCCCCTGTAAGCACCTATATAACAAATAATTTTTATTGTAAATTTTAGTAAGATAAATAGCTTTTTACCAAGATAAATAGCTGGAGTTTGTTCTTTACAGAATTTCCTCTGTGCATTTGCTGGACCTATTTCTGTATCCAGGTTGTTAATGCTCTTCTCAGAGGCATGCAACCAGCCCCAGCACTACCACACTGCCAGTTTGGTTAATCCTCTTGCTCCTATTTGATACTTCTGTGCTCGCATATAAGGACAGGGCAGGGTGAGACCTCTTTTTTTTTATTTTTTTTTAATGTCCTGGACAGTTTTATCACTTCTTATTTTGCCTTCCTGAGATTTTAGATTATTGTAATGCTAGACTTACCTACAGCAGACCAAGAAAAACATTCAGTAAATCCAGCCTAATCCTGATTCCTGAATATTACCCCAAGAAATTCTATGATGTGAAGATCCAGAAACTTGTAAAAATCTGCTGGTTTCTGAAGTACCCCCGTCCTTAAGAAAAGAACTGTTTTTAAAAGCTGGGGTAAACTAGTATATATATATATATATATACGTATATATACATGTACGTATATACATATATATAAAGATCTTAGAAACTATTTGTATTTTTGGTCTCCATTCTGCATAGATTCAGTATACACATTTTTTTGCTTCAGGAGAATATTGCTTAAAAATATAAACTAGGACAAAATGGAGAAATTCCCTTTGGCATGATCTAGAGTTTAAAYCCAGAGAAATCTTCTCTGGAAGAAGAGACATTTTAGTTTACTTATCAACTGGAATTGCTAAGAGGGATTATATCTGGCCTTGCAGACCAATTAAAATTTGAAATCCTGGAAGACCACTTCCTTAACCACATCCTATCACAGCACACTGTGCCACATTACAAGAGATTCTAAATATGAATTCATTAGGTCTTTCTCAAGTGTGAGATATAAAAGCCTTCATAAATTAGTATTAAGTACTATAAATTACTTATATCTTTGTTATTAGCTTATTTTTATTACTTAATATTGGACCTGGAATTTCTCTTTCCCACTTGAGCCCTTGGGGGTAAGCATAAAGACTTCTATGGAAATGAATAAAGAAATGGAAGAGAAATACAATTTTTAAAAACCCAAAAACAAAACAAAACAAAACAAAACAAAAAAAACTAGGAAAAAAAACCCAAAAAAAACCCAAAAAAACCCCCAAACAAACCAGCAGCTCAAAACTAAACAAACAGGAAACGTTCCTAAGCCTTCCTATTCTTGGCAAGGGCCATGACTCAAAAGGCCACTTCCCCCAGAAACTGAGCAGTGCTGGTACTGCTGGCTCCTGAACAGTCCTCTCCAGCCACACAAATTTTGCTTTAGACAGCTCTAGATTCATTTTTGTTCTTGCTGTGGGCTTTAGTCTCAGTTTGCCCATTAGTCTCTGTTTCTGTAGCTTTCRGAAAAACCAGGTATATTCTGTGAAGCTGTTAATTGCTGACTCRCTAGTATTAGTGTGTTTACTACAAGCCACTTGCTACAAATGTAAGAAAGAACAGTTTTTTTCTAACCTATCTCTAAGCAAAGACAGATTATACTTCATAAACTATCTATAAAATTAAATTTCTTGCAAACTATTACTTCTTTAATACTACATAGTACTTCTGTAGGAACATGTTGTCCATCACAAGTCTTTAATAGGCAATAATGTAAATAGGTGAAGAAAACCAGCCTAACTTCAGCACATGTCCTAACCTTTGAGAGGAGCAGCATGACCTTAGAGGATTGAAATTATTTGTCTTTCATTAAAGAGACATCCTTTTAAAAAGCACGTTTGATAAAGACAAGCTACAATGAAGAGTGCATTCCTGTAAGCAGCACAAAACATAAAAAAATTTTCCATAACAGCAAGGCAGTTGAAGGAGAAGAGAGACCCTTTTGGTAAGCCACATCTGGTAAATCCTATAGATTTCTCTTCATCCCAGTGTTTACTGCATAACGTATATATGTATATATAGTGTAGTTAGCTCTAAGTTTTCCCCCTGTACTTCATAGCAGCATTCATCAACAGAATGCAAGTCTGTAATGGGATTACTCCCTTCAAACATTTAGAATCTCTTRTCCTTTGAAAAAAAGACTCTCCCTTTCTCTCTACAGACTATGTGTTTTTCCTCCACATTAATAATGTAAAAGAAAACAGAAYACATACTCTCATAGTGTTGTAATAKTTGTTCMCTRGTAGCACCCAAACCACACTATCACTTTCTTACTATTTAAAATATTTTCMCATTTTCTGCCTTAAAWAATTGATTGTTGAGGTATGTAGCCRTACTCCCCTGTAATACRTTGACTTGATGAAGTAGTATATGTTTCTTGTTGGGAAGGAGACATCAATTGCTTCCTCTCAAATGGCTTGCAAATATCTGGTGATATCTGCTCTGTTCAGATCTTTATCCTCAATACAGTGCCAGCACACCATCTAGGAACTGATTAAGGGATGCAGCTAACTGTCCAATGTCTGAGTATTCTTCTTACACTCTTGACTGGTATGATATTAATTAGCCAAACCATGAGTTGTTTGATCTACTGTTGTGATTGTCTAGATTAAATATTTTTATCTGACTACCCGACTATATTACTAAATTCATTTATTCATTAACTTCAATAATTTCCTGTTTCTGAGCCATTTACAACAGTACAGGCATCACATTATTGACTGGGGAGAAAGCCCTAGGTTACAAAGACCATCTACTTCACCCCAGGAAATCTGTTTAGTTTTTGATACAATACAGACTGTCAGAAGTCCCAATTTCCCTCTTCTGGATCATTTGGCTCAGGAAAACCTCAACACCCTGGCGAGCTGAAGTGGAAGCAGAAATGCAGTAAAATAGAAGGAAGTGAGATTGGGCTACCATGATCAGCTCATGGACCAAGCACATGTTCCCAGGAGCCAGTCATCTCCTTAAGGTAACAGCCATCAGCTGKAAACAAAACCTGTTCTGTAGAGTGCCAGGAGCTTTCTGCTGAAAGCTTGTGGTCCAAGACACAGTGAAGGTAAGTGTCAGTGACTCTGGCCCTGATGTACTTCATAGAATTTGTTTCCAACCTCTTAGATAAAAAGGAAATAATGGACAAAGTGAATATGATTTAGATTTATGAAGTCAAGAGGTTTAACATCATGAAACTCTTGACTGAAGGTAGTCATGCTATCCTTTGAGACAAGTGTTACAGACAGAGCATGGCACAGATGTGCTGGGAGCAGCACGAGGTGTGTTCAGCACAGGTGTGCACTGCATGGAACATGGTATGTGGTGTCCAGTGTGCAGTGCCCTTTCCAGTAAACTTATTTTATCCCAACCCAAGATCTTTACTTTTTGTGCCTTCAGTTCTCATCCCCAGCCCTCCACGGAGGGGAGAGAGGAAGAGGAGAAGGGGGCAAGCAAATGGCACATGGTTTGGAGAGCCTCAGTGGGAGCACTGAGCTGGGGAGTACCATTCCTAAACCACAACAGGGTGCAATGGTGCCAATGTGAAGGGTTAGATACAAGTATTAAATTGAGTTACTAAAGAACCTTGGTCTTGTTCATTGTGTATACCCAGATACAACCTTTCTGTCAGCTTCTGCCCCATTCATCATGCATGTGGGATATACAGACAGGGGTTTAAAGATCTCAGTGCTCTGACTGTTAATGTTTTTATTTCTTCTTAAATTTCACAAGCAAAATAAAGGGCACAGACATGCAGAAGAGGTGTCATGATAATCTTCCTAGTCACCATGGGATGTACCTTACTTGGCCTCCCTTGTATTAAGGACTGTGCAGACATGAAGAGGGATGCAACCTCTGCTTATGAGAAATTGGTAAATATTACAGAGGAAGGAGGATATGTAAGTGTGATAAAAAACATATGAGGAGAAAGGATCTGAGATAACATCTCAAAGAGCAGTTTTACCCAAATCCATGATGATATTCCTTCAAATCTCCCCCTAGGATTCACACAGGAGGATGTGATGACCTTTAAACCTTATTCTGTATTGGACAGTGATAAACTAAAATAGCCATGTTTAGCATGTTCCTTTTTCTTCTGCTAACAGCACCATAAAAGTCTTTTATCTCTTATAATCATCAGCCTTTTCAACAACTTTTCACAAGTTTTCAGTGTGACTGCTGAAGACCTCTGGCTATCCCTTATCTCCTGAGCCTCTTTTTGTAGTTTGAATTGCCATATCTTTTCTTACCTTAAGGGTATAACCCCTTCAAAGAAGGAGTTGTCTTTCCCTTTTTTTTTTTTCTGCTTGTTGCTTCAGTCTATTAGAAACCAGAAGAGACTGTATTAGAAAMTAGAAGAGACTGTGTTAATGAGACTGGGAATCCTTATTTATGTGAATGTGTTTATTCAGAAAACACTCCAAATATTCTCTACATACTTTTAACTGTACAGCAGCAGCAAGAATACAACCCAAAACATAACTACAGCAGCAGCATTTCATCCTCAGCCCCTATCACTTTATTATTATCACACTTTTAACAGTCAGACACAAATTGTGCCATCCTGTTTTAACTCAAAACCCACTTTCAACAAAATTAACTTTATCAATAGAGGGTCACACAGTTGGGTGTGTTGGGAAATGCTTGGAAGTTAAACAAGTGAGAGCACATCAGAGAGTGGGAGAATACATGACCTTTAAAAGTAAGTAATAAACTTTGGCTACAAGCTCATCACTCTGAAAAATTTGAAACCTCTACAGTAAATAAATCTTATATTCCTTGGTAAGTAAAATAAACAAACCTTATAACCCCATGCAGCCATTGCAGATGACTTTGTTATTTTGTTCTTTTTTCTGGATTTTTTTATTTGGCTGAATTAGATCTTGATCCATATATCTGCTACACTTTCCTCTTTAATTTAAGGCAGCAGTTTGAGTGCAAGGAGCTGTAGGGGGCAAGAAAGGAAAGGTATTTGTGTATTATTGGGAAATTGGATTTTCAAAATAATCACCACTAACAAAATGAATATAAGGCAGATGTGGAAAAGGAACTTTAAAAAAGAACTTTCATATGATAATGAATAGGAGGATAACAAAACGATTCACTGCAGCTGAGGAAAATGAGTTCATCTGTTCTTTGAGTGCTGAAGTATTATGCCACAAGTTTGGGAAAGGCCAGAAGAAGGGTAATATATCCAACATCCATGCAGCTAATGATCTGACTGAAATTGTKGAATAAGAAGAGCAGATTCTCTTAYTSTCTTAAGARAAAKGCAGGACTAGAGTCTAGAAAGTGCTGGGAGGATAAACATGGCTGAAGACAGGTATGCAGAGAAAGTGAGAAAATAGTTAAAAATTGCAGTTCAACTGTGAACCAGAGTAACAGAAAACAATAGTATTGGTATGACTGGTGCTTAAAAAAAAGCATGGAAGTTGGCAAGGGATTGAAAGGAGCTCAGTTTTGTGCAAGTTAATTTTAAGCTAATCATCAGCTTCTGAAGAAGAGATACTTCATTTGATCAAAGGATCACTTATGGGTGACAGAATAGTTTAAAATTGTTTTTAAGGTTAAATATAGTAATTCAAGCATGTTAGGCAGAGGATATCATCAAAGGAAAGGTCATAGAATAGACAGGGACCAAGAACTCTTCTTCAAAGGAGAAAAGGGTGTGGGGGATTACCTAAAAGAAATTTTGARCTGGTGTTAGGGAGAATGAATAGACACAAGAGAAGACAGCAGGACAGTGAGGAAAGTCAGAAAGAGTGTGGAGTGTACTCAGAAACATCAGAAAAAGCAGAGAGATAAAGGTGAGGGATGAGGTGTTTTTCTGTGGGGTGGTTGATACAGACTTTAGTCAGAGGCAGGAAGGACAGAATGAGGGCTAGAGCTGAGTATAAGAGTGGAATCTTCACAATGCTAGGCAGGGTGCATCCTTTCCGTAAGGTGTCAGCTGGCAGGGAGACAGTGAAGTGTTGAACAAACACTTTGTAAAACTTGCTGTCTGCTGGCATTGTACACTTTATGCTTGTCCATTTTTAAGCACAAAGTACTGCATGTGGGTGCTGCCCTCACACTTCCAAAAGGCCTTTATAAATGCATTTGTTGCACCACTAACTGTACTCTTCATTCTTGTTCCTGCTGGCAGACTTGTAGGTTGGACCTGCCAGGGCCAGAGCCCTCATGTCCTGACGGATCCTCCATTGTCCAACATGGTTGTGTAGTRGTGACTATCATCTTCGCTTTCTGTTAAAGTTATTTGGAGACTGATGTGTTACACTGGTACCTTGGTCATATTTTGAAACTTTCCATGACTCTCACTCATTGACATAATATAATWAACTGAACATAACTTGACAACTTCAATAAGAATATTGTAGTCTACATTATTTGAATTCACTCGGAATTCAAATGGCAGAGAGTGTCCTTATTTTTTCATCTTCTGGAATATATTTTCAACAGTAGGGAACAATTTTGGGTACTATACTTATCTATTAAGGAGTGTTTTTACAGCTATTTAGCCTGAAGGTGTCAACACATTGACCATTTGCAAGGTTTTCTACTGAGCTGTGGRTTGTAAATTAATGGTTAATTTGTTTAAGTTCTTTCTATTGCCTTACAGTGGCCTTTTTCTCCTTACTGCCTTTGTCATCAGCTCTTCCTTACATTCCTCAAAATTTGCCCAGTTGGGAACTGTCAAGTGAATCAGCTGTGTCACTTCATAATTCAACAACTTTGTGAAGAGCTTAATGATGCAAAGAACACCTAATATGCAAGATGATGTGTTTACCCATGGCTACAGAATCAGTGTGTGAAGAGCTAAAGCTGATGATGAAGAGATTCAGCCTTGCCATGAATGGGACTAAGACTAAGTTTAGACCAAGAAATGTTTCGGAAATGCTCTGATACTGGGAGGCCTGACTTTTGACATTCCAGAAAGAGCCTTGTTAAAGCAGGAGGTTCCCTAGTTATGCACACATGGTTCTGCTTTCTTAGTTCASAGTAATAATTTGGCATAGGAAACATGGAAAAGGCAGAGCTAGGCAATGGATCTTGCTGAACTCAACAGCAAAACACCTGTCCATTTATAGAGAAAAAAGGCTTTATTTCCAGGCAGATTTATTGCTGACATTGGCAGTGGCATAAGGGAGAAAATATGTGTCTTGGAAACTGTTTTCCATTAATTTGCTGTTCTGTGGATGAGAGCACTTGTGTGTTGTTTTATGGAAAAAAACAAACAAAACAAAACAAGCAAACAAAAAAACCCAACCAAAACAAAAAGAGGTGGTGACCTTGAAAGACATTAGTAGGAAAAAGTAGGATGTAGCAGARTTTATTTTACTCTTAATTACTACTTTCCTGCATTTTCTCCTTTTGTTCAGTCAACAAAGGAATTGCAAAACAATAACAGTGCATTTGAGATAAAAATTAAGCTGAAGAAGTATTATATGATAGTAGAAAGGSAAATGTGCCTCACAGTGGAATAAGATTGGAAAAACTGAAAAAAAAGTCAAAAAGGACAAATATTTTGAAACCTAAATTTTGCAAACAGATATTATTGYTCTTTATAAGAAAAATATTATCATATAAATATTTTGTAAACAAAGAAAGCAATTTACTAACGTATTGTTCCAAATTTAATTATTGAATGTTTATAATGTTTCTATGGAAACACGTGACCCACAGTATTGAAAGCACATATATGGATTGAGCATTCAGAGGACTTATAAACAATTTATTACTTCAAAATTGCTTCCTCTGTTACATAAAAGCCATTTCTACAGGGCAATTAACAGAATAATGATCAGGGAGACAGTATCTAATTGGCTTAATTAGTTGCATGGCTGGCCAAATTTCACTGTGTATATTTGTCTGAATTCAAGCTTTGAGTTTTACAGAACAGAGAYGATGACAAGTTACCACAGTGATTCTCTCATACAGTAACCTACASTTCATTTCAAAACATGAGCATTTTAAAACAAGCCTAACGTTGTGCAAGTTTTCAYGCAGCATCAAAATCACACAAAATCATACTCACAAATAAGCACTGATTTTTCTATTACCAAGGTCCTTCATTGTGCTGTGAGGAAGGGCAAAATTCYTATTCCATAGAAGACATTGGAAAAATTCAAATGGATTTGCAAAACACTTTACCTTAGCTCTGCTATTTCCTTCGCTACACAYGTTTAGCTACCTGAAGGATTTACATTGCCACTCAGCACCTTTGCTTCCCAGTGCCTTCCAAATCAAATTTTGAACAACAGTGAAATACCTAAAGGAACCTCCATTTCRGTAAGACAAGAAAAAATACCAAGTGTCTGTCTCCAAATTACTCAATCTCATTGCAGAACTGCAGTGATGTAGGAATACTTTTGTTCATGACTGTTSTTCTGCTGTGAGGCCCCAGGTAAAGTTTACTGGAATGACTTCCAGTTCTCAGTTCCACATGAGGAAGAAAATAAGCTTCCTCACTCATTTTCTTCTCCCTTGAACTCTTTAACCTTTGAAAAAGAAACATATTAATTAACATGTATAATATTATCAATTAATYATATTCTCATTGGGTAAAAGAAGGTACATTCACACAGCATTATTTCTAGTGTCTGGATTAGCCAGAGACAGCTGATGACATGTCTGTGTCCCTCATCTGGAATTCAGCAACAGCATTTCAATCAGTGCAACCAGCCTCCTTCCACTCTCTGCCTCAGAGGTCACTGCAGATGCCTTACAAATACAGCTGGTCATTACTATCCAACATAAAATATTTATAGCAAGAAATACCTTGACCAAAGGCATTTCATATAGCACAGGGCATTTAATTTTAGTTCAAACACTAGCTTGTGATGTTAATGAGGTCTTCAGTGTTTTTTCTCTCTTACATTTATCTCCTGTTATCCTCCTTTTGGGTTATATTGTGTGCTTATATTCTGAAAATTATTCTCTTGACACAACCTTGCACTAGAATTCACAAAAGAGCAATATTTTATTTTTTGTACCTCACTTCTGATCTTTATTATTCAATCTTACAAGAATACCATGGTTTTACAGGTTAGATTTTTGTTGAACCAAATTAATGAGAAGATTGCACTGCAGAATATCTAGACCAGCACTGGAGAAATTTCATTTTCTCAGCATTTCAAGTAAAATTGGTGTGGTTGCACAATTCTGCAGCAGTGATTTGTGAAGAAAGTGGTGAGGCTGTATGTACTGCAAATCTGACATGTTCCCTGAGCAACAAAKGAACTCAAGGCAAATGTTACAGTATTACTGACAACACCAGTRGTGCTTGTTTAAGCATTTGCTTCATAAACTTTAAAATGGAGTATTAAAAAAAGAAAAAGTCACACAGGCCTCTCTGCCTGGATCAGGTTTCTTGTGCTGTTTCTCTTTATTATCTTTTAAAACAAAAGCCTGTCTGCAATCGCTCCTCATGAACCTTGGTGTTCTCTTCAGTGGCACCTCCTGCCAGATGCCCTTGTCATGAAGGCAGTCATGAAAACCTTGRAGGTTTTCTCCTTGACATGAGAGAGATTTTTGTTATTACTTGCCTTCCAATATCACCTCCTGCCCTCAGTAACTGCTCAGTGAACAGACCATAGGGAAGTTTCTGACCTGAAGACAATATGTTCTTTACTGTAGCACTGCAGAAAAGGCACGTTACTGGCAGATGAGAGTGTTGGGTTTGTTCATTCATGGGGATTTGTGTGTTATTGTATTTTATCCTGTTCACGGGCAAACTCAGGCTAAGAGATCTGAAGTCCCATGGCCAGAGAGACTGGATACACTGTTTGCCCAGAGACAGAAAGCCTGGGAGAGACTCAGATACTGCGAGAGACTGGACTGCTGAAGATTAATGACTCAAACGTTTGACCACTTGCAGCAAGGTGCTGTAAGAGGCTGGATTATTGGTGCTGATAGTTCAAAAATCAGGCTGGGTGCCTTACTCATGATGCACAGAGTGGCCTCCGGGTGCAGAAGGGCCTGGGGCTACAAACTGCGTGTCCAGATATAAGGGGAAAGGCTGATAAGAGGCAAATGCTTCCAGGTGAGATAAATCCTTCCTGTCATGCCAGTGTCCTCTCTCACATGATGACTCAGCTGTGAAAATTCTCCCCCCAAGTACTGGGACATTCACTGGTAAAATGAAGGATTCACCCTGGCTGATGGGCCGTGATTGATTCAACTACACTAACTTCAGAGACAGCAGCAGCATCTAGGAAGATACAAAAGATGTGGGAAATGTCCAGTGATCCAGTATTACCTTGTCCAGAGGAGGTACAGGGGACATTCCCACCTAACCTCAGCATGATAAACCCCATGGACATGGTGTTTGGCAGACCTTTTCCCTCACCGCTTGATAGATACAGTCTACAATCATCTTGACAAGACTGCAATCATGAGAAGACTAGAAGAGGACCTACAGGACGTTGTTGGAATCTACAGAATCATGATATTACATGTGTTTCTCTGTCACTGTCTTTTTTCCCCCTCCCCCACTGTTTTCTCTCCATCTTTCTACCTCTTGTCTGCTGTCTTCCCTGCAATCCTTAATGGCAGCTGAATCAACAAAAGCTGTAATTATAACTCAGATCTGGGATAAAAAAAAAATACCTTCACATTTATCTCTTGTTCTGGTGATGCCTGCTTGCAGAGGCCAGGTGAAACCCTCAGGTTTCGTGGTGTGATTCTGTACTAGTTTCACACCAAGTCTTGTGTTATAAGAATTATACTGAAGTGAGAGACAGAGCTGTGTAAWGCGTCCTTTCTTGGATCTTATTTTGCTTTCATTTCCCATCACTTCTGTCAACATTCTGTCTTCAGTACCCTCACAGATTTTATCCAGCTGGGATTCATGAGAAAGAACGTGGAGGAAAGCCTGCTCTCTCCTAAAGAGATGTCAGCTTGGAAAAATCTGGGGAACTTTCCAAAGAAAACTGACAGGAAAGTTTAGGTCACTATTTGAAGTGACAGAAGGTAGACATACTCATTACAAARTAGGTGCAGTGGCTAAACCTCTGACTGTCAAGACTTTCAAAAGAAGGAATTACTGCTTTTCCTCATGTGAGTTTTGGAATTTAATAACCAAGAAAAAGCAGTGGCATCCAAGCACCATTGGTGGCAACTGTGTAGCTGCCTATTGGTACCCAGAGGAATAATTAGAGTAAACTGGAATGCTAAATGTCAAGACTAGGGAAGAATGTACAGAGTTTTAGTTGAAAAGCTTTAGAAAAAATTGTGTTATCAYGAAATAGATTTTTAGTGCTCTGAAGGGTTCATAATCACAATGCACATTTGAGCACATTAGAAGTTGCTGAAATAAAAAAGAAATGAAACCTTATGTTTTCAAGTGCYCAGAAAATAAGCTGAAGGATAAGATATGTAATCCTTGAGGTGCACTGAGTCTCCAGGCCATAAAGCTGCACGAAGAAGTAGCAACTCTGGTTGTGGTTAGAGCTGTAGTTTCACAGAGGAATCATCCAGGGGACACCCAGTGCCAGCATGGCTCAACCCAGACAACACTCAATGCCAGAGAAACCTGCAACAGCTCACAATGGGCAGGAAGTTGATTTTTATCCTTTTTATAATTTTTTCTAAGAATGAAAGTGAGGGCTTCTTTTCCAGACACTGAGAGAATGTTTGAAGAAAAGGTTTGAAGGGCAGTATTAAAAAACAAAAGAGGAAGAAAAAGGCAAAGCACTGACTTCTCCAGTTCTGGAATGTCCTTTCAAAACACTTTTCTGATATTTTCCTGCCACTGAAGAAGTAGTTACCTGACTAAAGCCAACAGTAATTGGAGTTATAAAGAGAGCAGAAATCAGACCAAACTAGGTATTATCTCAATAACTCTATTATATAATAACTCAATTAAACTCTAGAAAATAATCCCACATGTATAAAAGGGCTAAGTCTCAACAGCAAATCACTACAATGCATGCTGTGTGCACTGGGTGTTAGCAAGCTTCCAACTCAGGAAAAAGAGGAAGAAAACAGATGGAAAGGCACTAGTGGCCATGCACCTCTAAGCATGCAGTGCAAAACCCTCCTGGCACATCTCAGTTGTTTGACTCAAGTCTTTATTAGGGTTCAGAGACACCAAGGYGATTTAGCTTTTGATAGAAGTGACCATGTCTTCAATTCCAAAGAGGTCTGGAATGATGTTSTGGATGACACTCTGGTGACACAGCACTAACTCTGGCATGAGAGGAATTGCATAATACTGATAGCAGTAACATGTCCCATCAGCTTCTACACCCTATTGGCACAGTTTRCCTTCTGACTTGTGATGTTTGTGTGCATGGTCCCCTCCCTTCAAAAAGGAGCCCTAGACTTTTTCAACAAAGAACTAGAAATGACAGAAATTATGAGAAAAGAGTGGGGATTAAACCAAAGAAGTTAGGTAGTTTATATATATTTAAAGATGCTTGTATCAATTCAGACTAACAAGTAAAAAACCTACTGAGTAATACAGAATTTGTAAATAATCATTACAAAAGAAACAAATAGGTTTGTGTTGGGGCTGGCTTTGTTTGTTTGTTTGTTTGTTTGTTTTAGCATCTTAAAAGCCAGATAAAGATGGACATGAGTATTATCTTTCTCACTGACCATGAAAATGGGATTGTTCTGTACTGAGACACTGAAGGGTGGCAGTAACAGACTTGTGTATATTGGGCTTCTAGTACATGCTGGTGGACACAKCTGAATAATATTGTATGTTCACAAGTGCAGGGGTCTTTCTACTATTAGCTCAGCTTCAGTTCCGATTGTCACCAGTGCTCCCCTGTCTACATATGTGTAACACTTCCCAAAGACCATACTTCTCACCGAGTTTTGTTTGTAATCCTTGCCTAAGCAAACCAAACACATTTACCTCCACTAATCTTGCTGGAAAATTTCCAACACTTTTGCCTCCATTTCTTCTTCAGGTCAGCCCTAATGATTTCAACTGTTTGAGAGCACGTCGTAATATTCTACAACACATTTCTGACTGTGGGAGTCCTAGTTATGTGAAATCTCTGCACTGCTGCTTTTGCATTTGGTTTTGCAGGCTGAGAAATACTTCTCTCAATCTATATCTTTACATGAATGATGTAGAAAAAGCTGAGACTTTGGCAGAAAGGAAGGAATGCTTCAAGTGCTCTACAGCATCATGACATGCTTAATTTGTGTTTGTTTTTTGACCTGTTACAAGATGACAATTCTTATCCGTGCTACTGCTGCCAGTCTCATTGCCCAGTCCCCTCACAAWACTGCAGTTAATTTTTTCAATCCAYGGGTAGAGATTTTCATTTATCCTCATTGAATCACAGCCTGTTTATTTCAGTCCATTTAAAYTCATTTAGATCTCATTTTCATTGAGATCCTTTTGAATGCCACCCCTGTTATCTAAAACATTTTCAATTCTTCCCAGCTTAGACTTATATTAAAACATGTCAGGCATCCTCTTTCATTTTTGAACCAAGTCTTTATCCAATGGTAGGCAACCCAAGACTGAAGCCCATAATATGCCACTCAATATGTGTGACCAAGCTGGAGGTGAAACAGTGGTTTCTATTCCCTGTGGCTGATTTTCTCAAGATCTGTGTCATAGGTTTTGGTTTYCCCCAGACAACATTGCACTAGTCTGCCTATGAGCATGTCATGGGGACACTGCAAATAAACACACTAAAGCTTGAATATGGCATGTCTATTTTACCCCTTCATACATACCACAAAGCTATGTACACTGTCATTGAAGGACATTAAAGTGGTCAGACATGATCTATTGTTGCCAAATCYATGTTGCCAGTTACTTACCRTTTTATGAACTTCTTGGCATTGTCCCAGAATGTGTACGTTAGCAAAATGTTGATAGCACAATTTGGTTGTATCTCAATGGCAGTAAGTCAAGAGAGGACCTCCAGCACCCTTTTGTTTTTCTGTATTTGTCATCGCTATCAATATCATCACTCCAAAAGCCCCATGACCACACTTCCTCCCCTCTGTTTGAAGAAGAACAGAAAAAGCGCTGTGGCCAAAAATTTCAGTGTGACTCTTCGCTTGTCTTAGCTGAATGTGCTCACCCACACATGGGTCACTTGTGCCACTGAGGGAGGACATTGCTGCTAAGGACATTCTGTGCTGAGAGACCTTCGCGTGTCACTGCTTCAGACAAATCACAGCTACACTCTGAGGTTTTATAAGGTTGATAATTTGACTGACAACTTTATTTCACTTCGTGTTGGTTGAACCAGATGTGCAAACTCTTTTTTTGATGGTCTGGAGATAAAGATGGAAAAGAGGGAGCATGTGGAGAAAGGATAGATAATAAAATGTTTAGGCACAGAAATGTGCAAAACACATGAGTAGTGTGCATCATTAACAGAGATATCACAAATGCCTATGGAGGGCACATGAGAAGACAAAAATAGTCAGGTCTGTATGTGAATTGCAGAAGTGCAATGAACACAGCCAWAATTYGAAGTTATGTTYATTTCTTTGTTCATTTAAAAATCTTGTMCTCAAATGTCTGGCTTTTACCTTTCTGAGGAGAGGAGAAAATATTCTATCTGAATCTATGTGGTCTTGGATGGCAAGTAGTGGCAGACAAACCAAAGTGAATGTGGAGATGCTTGATCTGTCTTCTCCATTAAAGAGAGTTCTAATCTCACCAGCATAAATGCCAACATGTGAACAGTGGGTTCTATTTATGCTCCTTCTAGTCAGTGAAAAGCCATGGGCATGGCTTGTGAGGTTCTGCGCTTCTCAGGTACGTGTTGGTTTTGCCCAATTGAGCACAGTACCAGACCCACTGTGGGTCCCAACAAGAATAAAATCAGTACTGCCTTCTCCCCTCTTTGATTCACCTCTGTAAAAATTTTGAAAGAGAAAGTTGAAACATGATCCTCCTCCCTTACATGAACATTATGCCTCTTTTTTTTTTTTTTCTTTTTTTTTGTCATACTACAGTGTTTTGCATTTCTTCCCATGATTAAGCCATTTGAGTGAAATACTGAACTGATTAATGTGGCATTTTCCACTAAACCGTTTCAGGAAATGCTGCACCTTAYCAGTGAGATGCTTTTGAATAATTTAAACTCCTTAGTATAATTAAAATTCCATTCTGAAGTTAGTACCTATTTTACCTGGAGACACTCATCAAAACATCAAGTGTTCCTTCTAGTGGAACAGCAGTCCCATRCTACAAACAAATATATATATCCACTGTTGCTTGCAAGTAGGAGACCTYTGCCTTTTATTCTGTCATTTCATTTTTAACATGAGTGAATAGTGCATGAAATGCTGAACAGTCTTTATGCACAGAATGACAGAATATTTTTAAAAGCTTGAAGAAAAGAAATGAAGCACCATATTTAACAATTAAGTATTTTCTTATGTTTTATTTGTGATTTAAGTGTGACTCTTAAAATCAAGTCTTAAAATCTGCTTATTTAAAAACAGAACAAATATTATGAAACAAAATGTTTGTTTCCCTTAGCTTTCTCAGGACATTATTTTTTAGAGAAAAAGTAGGGTTCTGGTGCCACCACCTGGAGAGCTGCAGCAATTTTGTCTGTAGATCAAGTTTCTGGCARTTGCTGGGACTGAATCCACAAATTTACAGCTGAGTTGTGGGCAAAACTTTATTTAAAATTATGAGGGCTGGCCGTTTGCTGCAACCTTCAGCTCTGGGCAACATGACAACAATTATCTATTCTGGAACCCAAAAGTAACAAGGTAGAATGTATGTCCACAGMCACATTACTTTGCACAGTTGGCCAGAATTTATAGAATGTGTTTGAGCTTCTTGTATTTGCTTTTATTAATTTAAAAGAAAACCCAGCTAGAAGTGATGGTCTGTATATAGGGARCTGAATAAATTTCAGCTAGAACTCACAGTATGTATGAAGGACTTGCATCTGTTCAGCATGYTATTATTTATAATTGCTCTTCTTGTTCAATTTGGATGTAAAATACAATACAGTGTTAGCTAGTGATAAAGATAAGACAGTTAAATATCTGTTGGTCATTAGCTTCCTCCTCCTAAGCTGTCATACATAAGCCAYTGAAGTTATTATAGAAAACAGTGCATGTTTGTCAATAAGCAACACAAGATCAAAGTTTAATATTGTCCTATCTAACCTAGGCTACTGGGAAGTATGCATCTAGTCTAAGCTCATCAGGTAAGATCCTCCCTAATCACTGGGGACAGAGACACTGCTGGAATTCTTTCCGCTCAACAGTTTCCTAAAC
Source organism: Alauda arvensis (assembly GCA_902810485.1). NCBI lineage: Eukaryota > Metazoa > Chordata > Aves > Passeriformes > Alaudidae > Alauda > Alauda arvensis. Next base: position 1,173,847 of record CADDXX010000086.1, on the reverse strand, counting down.
GTCATGTAACAAACTACCCTCTGGAAAAGCCCATCTGTCCTCAACAACCCTAGAAACAGCCTGCATACCCTTCACACAGTAGATAACTTGCAGATWGCCAAATGCCTGGTGGTTGTACCTCATCCTGTTTCTAACAACATAAAAAGAGCATATCAGCCTAGTGGAAGCAATTTCTCTATGTTGTACAACAGAAATTAAGTGAATGAGAGCTTTCAGGTACATCTTTGGATGGAAACAGYTCTCTAACCAAATCTGTAAAGATGTTGCCTTTATTCCCAGTGGTGGCATTTACATCCATATGTATTAGTCACAACTACTCTGCACTTCCTGAAGCAAATCCTCCTGTTTATCGCTTTGCTTGCAGTGTTCCGATTATGAGATCGCCAGACACCAGGGGAATGACTGTGTGACAACACTGATTAGTTTAATGCATAACATAACTTCATTAGTATCTTGTAAGTACACTTCACATTTAAACAGTTCCATTTCATAGTTTGCAAACATTTCAACCCTAGCACATCAATGCCATGCAAGGTTAGTTCCTCCAACTAATCCAGTAAAGGAAGCCTGTTGCTTTTGTATATAATGGAAAACCACAACTAAATTCTTTCATTTATTGRTCTATTACATCAAGCATGCATAGTCTTTAATCTGTTAAAAAAATTTAAGATGACCATCCTTAAACCCTACATGCTCTTATTTTGTATATGTCCATTATCTGTTAAGTCTTAACCCCATGGAATTCAGCAGTTGCCTATACACAGGCAGATAAACAGCAATGCAGCCACCCGGTCATCCCAAAGATGGCTTTAGGAGATTGTGCCATGAGCTTTCKATCTTCTGATGAACCAAAATTGTCAAGTATCAGTTTGGTGGGTCTTTTTAACCCTTATATCAAGAAAAGAAACCTCTATGGTTTTAGTTGTTTAAATAATTTTGAGAGTGTCAGTYATGTACCACTATGGTGTCTAAATGYCTATGTGTGGTATGATTCTAAAGGATGAGTTACATGGTATGGTTCTGGATTCAGAAGTACCACAAAGCATGTTCCTCACAGCAGTTAAGAGCTGTTACAAAAGCCCCTGCAGTGTTTCTGTCATGGACCAGGCTAGGCTCTCCCAAAGGGCTCCTGGAGCAAGTTCRCCCATCCCTTTTATCACCTTGTTGGGTTCTCAATTGCTCCTTCCCACCTGCACCTGGCCTGGGCATCGCTGTCCCACATCTCTTCCAACCTAGAGTGTAAGAGGTCTCTTTGCTGGCATGGCCCAGAGCCAGGCAAGCCAGCCTGCCTTCATGGGCAGATCACAGGAGAACTGCCCAAAGTGGGTAGTCCACTGAGTAGGCTCTTAATAGTGATTTTTTACATTCCTCAGCTTCATCAGAGGGGTGATTTATTTATTTGCTAGCATTTTATTTATCTGTAGAATGAGTATTACAGTATGTCCTATTTGGACAGCTCACGTGGACAGCCGAGATGATTAAATAGTGGATATTTGTAAAATGTGTTGTGATTTAACCCCAGCCAGCAACTAAACACTACATTTAGTCCCCCTGGTGGGAAGAGGAAGAGAATAAGARGAGCAAAAGCTAGAAAACTTGTGCATTGAGATAAGGACTGTTTAGRTAAAGCAAAAGCCATGCACACAAGCAATGTAAAACAGGAAATTAATTCAGCATTTTGCTTGGGCAGGAAGGTGTTCAGCCTTCACTGAGAAGGCAGGGCCCCATCACATGTATTCATGACTAGGGAAGACAAACAGCATCCCTCTGAATGTCTGCTTCTTCCTCCTTTTTTCCCCAGATTTATATGCTGAGAATGATACCATATGATATGGGATATCCTTGTGGTCAACTGTCCCTGCTGTGTCACCGCCAAGCTCCCCATGCACCCCCAGGAAAGGACGGGGGAAAGTTTTTAAGATTTTTTTTTAAACTTCACATTATCCTACTCTGATTTAATTGATAATAAATGCAATTAAGTTAGGTTTGTTTTTCACATGATAATGTTTCAGTGAGTGACCTCTCCCTGTCCTTTTCTCAACTCATGGGACTTCCTTTATACTTTCTCTACCCTGTCCACTTGAGGAYGGCAGTGATAGAGCAGCTTTGGTGGACACCTGGCTTCCAGTCAGGGTCAAACCACCACAAGCACAAGTCCAGAACACAGTCATGAACCACCCATTGTGAAGAAAATCAGCACAGCCCAAACCAGCACAGTATGGTATGGAAATGGCGGATTTTGACTCTGGTGTAGGGAACTAGCCATGAAGTGGAATATTTTCCTCTTTCCATCTTTCAGCAATTTAACAATGCCAGACCCAAACACTAATMTGTAAGGTTGAAAATACCATGTCCTCCTTTAGTATAAAATAAATCTTAAAAATAGAAAAGCCCAAATAACATCACTATTGTTCAAATTAATAAGGATTTCACTGAATATGGTGTTTCAGCTGTCATGGAAAATAGTCTTTCTCAGTGGGTACAAATGGAAACACCAATCACTTGCAATAGTTACACCACTTTCTGCAGCAGAGGAAACCTGGTCATTCTAGATACACCTAACGTACTAATGTGAATTTATTCCATGTTTGAGTCTCTGGTGGAGTTTCTAACTGTTGATCCTGCCTAGTTTTTTTTTCACAGGAGACTACACAGTGTCACACACATAGGGTCACAGTATGAAAGAAAATAGCTCAAATATAACACTGCTGAATATAACACCAAAAGGTCTAGAGAGAGACAACATATCAAAATAAGCTCTCACTGATTTAATAAATGGACTGCATGCAAACTACTCTTGGATGTTCTTAGAACTACTACTGGTACATATTCAAAATCTCTAAATTTACAATATGGAATGAAGAATAATATATAAATTGGAGGTGTTTTAATGAATAAATGTTGTGGGTAAAAATGTTGAAAGTGCTGTGATGAATATACTTTTAGTTATTATGATTTTATCAAGAAGTAGGATATGATAATGTTCCTCTGAAAGGACACAGAGAAAGAAATAGTCTTTACCTTTTGATTTGACAGAAAGAAAAACTAAATATGAATATTTTTATTAGGAATACTGACATGTATTTTCTCTAGAAGGAGGTGAAAGCCTGTTCAGCCTTATGCAAAATTAAATTTTAATATTTTAAAAGATGCTTAGCTTGCATYTGTTGGCTTTTGGTTTGGGGTGGKTTTTTTTKKYYTTACTGGTATYATTAATTTCTAGGATTTCAATCTCCTGAGGCTACTCAACGGCCAGTCTGCAGAGCCTGCTGTAATTAGCCCTTCTGGGTAGCTGCCTGGTGATGGCAGTGCTCTTACAGCTCAGAAGGAAGAACCTCAGGATAGGCATAATCTCACCCATTTCCATAGAGGTTATCTGGATTATCACAAAATCTGTACTGGTCAGTTAGGGGGTCACATTTTACAGACCCTTCTTCAGCACTTTGGCACTCTGCAGCAGGYGTGTGGTTTGGAGGATGAATATTTATATCTCATCCAGATCTGAGACCTCTCYAATGTAGCAACAGAGGTTCCCATCTCAGGAAACATTTAATGCTTTTTAGCTATCATATTACTCTCATCAGTGCAGTGGATGTCTGTTTTAAACTGGGGTCTTTTCAGCTGGATAGAGGGAAGCAAAGACTTTTGCCTCTGTTGGGATGTAAAATCCCTCTAGGCCMAATTCACACAGGCCCAGGAGTCCTCAGAGAGATGAGGACTGAATTAGAACCCTCCAAGAAACAAAAAATACATAAATCCACACAGACATGAGGAAGAAATGCAAGTTTAGTTTTAAATGTGTAGAGGATTTTTAAGTGCTTTAGCAAATGAGAGACTGAAATAGTTCATAAGAAAAGGACCCAAAGCCTAACTTAAAGTTCAGCAGCTTTACCTTTTGCAAAGATAGCTAAGTTCTAGACATAACCAAAATAATGTAGCCTTGCAAAGCATTCCTAGATAGAACAGACAAAGCTATATGGGTAGAATTTATCTAAGAATTATGATTACTTTCACRCATTAATCTTAGCTTAGGATAGGTTTAGCAATATTATAGAACATTTGTGTTTTAGCCTGATAGGCAAAAAATAGAATAAAATGCACTGCTTARAGAATGCTAGGGAAACTCATGGAAAATACCAATGCTGCTGTTGTTGCTACTACTGCAACTGCTACTGATAAGACCTCAAGGAACGCAGAGAGTGCTGTGCCTGCTGCTTCTGCTTGGGACTTAGAGATTCTATGTTAGARGCTTTCTGCACAATGGCACAGACTGTAACACCAATGCCTTCCTGAGACTGATTCTAATGATGCAATAARGGACTTTGCTTTTACAACTACCCAGCTTCAATAGCCTTCAATGAAGGCGACCACCATCTCGATGGCATACCTCAAAGAAATTCATACATGTGATAGAAAATAGCATTTTACTTTTCCAGCATTTTTGTCCTCTGGGTTCCTATCCTGACTGCTTTGTAAAGATGTTTCACATCACATCAATGTCTGCCACGCTATTTTTACAACTCCAGACCATCTGCCTTGGCTTATTGCTGAGCATGGACAAAAAGTTCAGTGTCCCCTGCTCAGGGGATGCCAACCCAGCCTGGCTGGGCCCCTCTCCACACTCACAGGTTCCTCAGCCTGCCCAGACCTCCTCACACTCTCCCTGTCCTTGGCTGCTTGCACCTGCTCTGAGTCATCCACACAATCAGACACCCACACAATTAGACTTCCACCTTTGCTTAATCATTGCTCAGAGTCCTTTAATTTAAACTGTCTGCACTTTGCACTGCCAGGCACAGATTTATGTGGGCACAGCACACAGTCCCTGTCAAGCAGCCAAGCTCCCACACTGTACACAGGCAGGATTGCTTGCCAGTCTCTTTTCCAGTCAGTATTTGTCTTTATGTGCATGTAAATAACAGTTTTCCTGTACTGTACTTTGCTCCCCAGGGAAGACCACAGTCTTCCTATGATATTAGGTTCTGCTAAGGTTTGTGGTAAAACTTTGGTTTGTGCAGAAAAAAAAAGTCTTMTGAAGTTCCATGTGATATAAATCAGTGCTAAGATACTGAGAGGGTGAATGCCATGAAAACATACCCAGATCAGCACTGAATTTGACCCTTATTTTTTTCTTCCACATGTTCTGTTGGAGACTCAAAGCTTAAATCTATTCCTTCACTAAAGTRAGCATCTGCAGCCTGTTAAAGGGCTGATTTATTATAGTAATGCTCATGAACATTTAGATTATTAACATTTAAATATATTTTAATTTATTTTAGGGAAAARTTACTAAATTTGAGAAATGAACCTCTGAAAATGAGATGACTTTTGCATAAATATAGTCACATAAATAATGTTTCTGGCTTCMACAAATTTAGTTTAACAAAGACATTTATGATTATGTCATATATCAAGAAATGAAACCTGAATTACTTAACTGGGCTCTAAAACTCAGCAAATTATATGATCCTGGAATATGTAAACATTTATTTATTTATATCTCAAAAAAGCATTACTTACTTTAATATTAAGTAATGCTTCTTTGAGATATAAATAAATAAATGCTTTGAACTTTCTATAAATCCATCCTTTCAAATGTTAAATTCAATTGTGAAAAATGGCTTATCCTAAAACAAATCTGGAAGAGTTTTTGGGAGCTGAAATCAGTATCTCTCTCAGCCCCAGTGTAGAATATCACATGCTTAACAACAGCCACCTCTTTCCAAATATAAAGCAGAAACAAGAGAGGTCTGACATCTGCTTTGACACTAGGTCTGTACAAAGCAATTGAAATGGCTCTGAAACACATCCATTTCCACTCACAGTTTTCACAGTTTTACCATGGCTGTGCACCAACATAACCAAAAATAGATCTCATCCCCTAAATTCAGTTTAAGTACCTGCCTGTAAAAGGAAACAACCTGGAGAACCTTTGGACCAAAACTTTTACTCTRCTTTTGAAAAGGTTGTCAGATCTAGAGATTAATTGGTATCATTCAATGTCACTTTGGCCCTACGACTCTTTGGCTTAGAATAACCCACTGGGGGGAAAAATTACCAAAGGGTTCAGGCAACTAGTTCCTGAATAATTTATTTTAAAAAACATGAAAATAATTAAGTTATCAAGCTTGAACTTGCAGGCTGGGTTTGAATTGGCAAGTAATATGGGATTATAGAGATGACAAAGGTTTAACTGAGTATTTTCTTCCTAAGRATAAATAGTGATTACGCTAATAAAGACTAAAATTCCAGAAGAAAATACATCCACAAGGTTAAAAAACAAGACATACAGGTGAATTCTGACATAGTGTCTACTTTTAGCCAGGGCCAGATATCTTCCTCTCACGAAGAGGAGTCTRCATGGTGAGTGACTACAAACCCAGTGCCAGTCCATCCTCATGCTCCTGCTCACCTACCACCAGCCYTCATCCAGAACCCACCCAGCTGCTGCAGGATGGGTATGGAGCGTGTCTCCAGGCACACACCAGAGCCAGGGGTTGTCTGCCAGCTTTCAGCATCCCCAAAGCACTGTGAGCATCCTCACAGCCTGTCACATGCTGCATGATTTATCTGATGCTGGTGGGAAACCTGTCACCAGGACAGAATACTCAGGATCTCATGAATCCAACTTGAAACCATCAGAGCTTCTGTGAGGATGAGGGAAGACCRTGCCCAGAACTAGCTTTATTTCCAGTGCACAGCAGTATAGTGCATGATTTCTGAGCCTACATGGCATTAACGCTGTTCCTCTGAATGGATCTGCTCAAGGCCCTGTGTGCACCTTTTTTCAAAACCCATCCTTCTCCCTGGCCTATGTGGCAGTGTGCCTCCAGCACCAGCCACAGCTGAAGCCATGATCCCCAGTGGGGCTGTGCTGGCTTACCCTGAACTTTGGGGCACAGATGAAGCCTGGCAGCCAGGGGCTGTCTGGAGCAGTGACCCACACATTTGGCGCTGTGCTGTGACTGTGAGCCACAAGCTGTGGGCAGCCCAGGGCCCAGGGGCTGTCCTGCACACCAGGATCTCCTCCTGAGCAGGAATGTCTGTCCAGGTTACTCCTGGAGGGTGAGTGATTCCTTGCAGCAGCACACTCTCAGTAAGTCATTAACTGCATGCTAAACCTTGACATCTCAGCTGAGTGACACAAAGGATTGATTGAGTGCATGGAATCCTTCAGACATAAACCACTGTCCAAGTCTGTACTGCCAGGACTGGATCCAGCCCCACCTAAACTCCTCTCTGAGAAGTTTAGAAAGCAAGGGGGCCCTGTCTGAAACTCATGGCTCGATAAATTGGCCTCCCTGACAGCTTTGACTTACTCTGACCTCTATGCTGTAAATAGTCGAGTGCATCTTGCCATCAAATCTTGTTGAAACACCTCACATCTACTGCTGAAATTTGCTACAACAATAAAGCATATTGTGTCTTCTCTCTTACAAGTGAAGTGCCTCACTTCATCTGCAACAGTCATCAAAAGTACTGTTACCCAAATCCACCATTATTTTCTCTTCTTTCCTATATTTCATGTAACCTGTGTGCTTTCCTACTGTATGTTCTGCGCCTGGAGTCCTTCAGGAGGTGASACTGACAGTGGGTGGAACATGCCCAGTAACGTCCTGAGGGCCATGAGGTCACAGATGTTTCTGACAGCACAGATTTATTAATTCCTTCAAGAACATTACAAAACTGGCCATTTTTTGGCCTGCAGCAAGAGACAAATAATAAAGAGATTTTGAGGTAACATGCACATTACAAGCCATCCTGGCAAAGTATTAGCAACAAGATAAGGCCAGAAGATGACAATGACATCCCCTTMGGAAACCAGGAAACAAACATTTTCTAGGTCAACAAGCCCTATACCTTTCCATGAGGAGCCCAGGCTACAGATGGTATTTTTTCAGGATTGGAGAGGCCACATATTACCTACTACAGCAGAACAAGTCAATAACATGAACTTACATGAGTAGTGTTAACTTGACTTTAATAGGTCAGGTAAGACCCAATAGAGGCTCTTCATTTTACCCAAGGCYAAACAAAATCAAATAGAGGCCTCTTGTCCCTTGTTTAAACAGGACTTATTCATTAATTMAAGGGACTTAAACAGACAGGTTTCCAGCATTTTGCAGTTTGCTGATCCTTCTCTGGCAGTTTGCAAGTTTCCCATGGTTCTGTAAGCCAATGTAAGAAGTCTAGTAATAGCACTTACCTGCCAAATACATACAAAAATTAYCCTGAGACCTTGGTTTTAATAGGTCTCATCTCTGTTCAAGTCCAGAAAAACCAAATTGAGGAGTCTCCTGACCAGGATTCTCCTTCAAAATACAATTACTGCATCTGGCATAAAATTTCACTTTTCTGGTGTTGGAACAAGGCACAGTGGATTGATGTGATGTTGGTCAAGACCCCTTTTCCTTGATGGTGTGCCATCAGCCAGTTCCCTCTGCCCTGGATGTCAGAGATACCCTGTAACACATCAGACAAAGGCCTGTAGCTGGGGAGTGATGATTCAACTCTTTATCTCAAAGTGTATACTTTTCTAGTGTCTTCCAGTGTCCTGATCATCCAAGCAGCTGAGCCTTCAAGAGCTAAGCAGGAACACCCCCTTCACCAGGGAGGGTACCAGAATTTCCCCCTTGTGAGAAGACTGTTCTGTATAATGATAGGGTTTTGAGCCCTGAAGGATGTCAGTGTGTGGGTATATGGGAAGGGAAAAAATTCTAAAAAGCCAGGTTTCTACGGTGAGAGAGTCAGCTGGCTCACAGCAGATGAACTACAATTGCAGACATTAAAARATCTGTAATAATGGACTAAAGCTGGAGTTTGGCAAGTAAAGACATGTTAATTGAAGAATCTGAGTAAAACTCTTCTAAAAGTAGCTCTGGATGCCAGACACAGCACCAGGAGCATCTCCCAAACCCAAGAGGTTGATTGCACAGTTGAGCATTGAAGAAGTCTTGTCAAGGGCTCTGAGTGCCCAGCCATGGACCCCTGGCTCATGGACAGAAAAGGATACAGCTTTTATTTTCTTGTTCAGAAGGAAAATAATTAATTTATTTCTCTTGAAAATATCTACCGCTGCAAATCATAGATTCACAGAATGGATAAGGCTGGAAGGGTTGAGAGTGAGTCCACAAATGTGGCATTGCCATTTCACTCATAAGCCAGAGATGTGCAGGAAAAGAAAGGAGGGATTTTTTTGTCRTAGTCAGAAGAGACATGTCACATGATGGGTTCTTCAAGCAGTGGCAATTTATAAACAGTGGAGTTGCTTTTAAGTRTCCATTAGTGACCTACCTCTTTTCTCACTCAATTGCACTATTCACTCTAATTCRCAAATTACTTTTCCTCAGCAGCATAAGGATTTAAAGCACTAATGCTTCTATTACATTTGAAGGATGTGATACGTATTATTAAAAAGTTTAAATCAAAACAGAATAGTACATCTTATTTTGAGGTGAATGATTTGAAGAAATCTTATTCTAGGGGGCAATTTTATTTTACTTTTTGTCTMATACAAAATGTATATATTTTGAAAATATCCACAGTTCCAACAACATACTGACATGCCAAGGTCAAACTCTCTTGTCCCACCATGGGATGGGAGTAGAGTGTGCCTGACACAATAACAATCTGGGAAGCTTATGTACTGTCTGCTTAAATGTAAACAATGCTTCTTTCCAAATCCTTTTCTAATCTGTGTCTGATAAGACTGAGCAACAAAAATTCTGGCTTGACCTGTCCAGAGTTACAGATATTTTCTTGATGCTGAGCACCGGACATTTTTAGGAATTCCTCATGTGCTCTTTATTTATGCAAATTCCTAAAAACCAGTTTAGCTGACAAGTGCAAAGTGAGTGATAAGCCTAATACACTTCAATGATTTTTTTTCCAGTGTTTTTCTGATAGAAAGATCTTTCCTTGTTCATTTAAAAAAATTTGAATCAAAAGACAAGTGAATTCAGGATTTTTAGATACCAACAGTAACCACTACAGGTCACATCAAAACAACTTAAAAAACTTTAAAAAAAATGGCAAATGACAACAGGAATGGTGGCTGAATTAACAGTTCAGGGAAATTGTTGTTTCCTTGTGCAAATTAAGACTAATCTAATCATAGAATCAGTTATGCCCTGGAAGTAGGATTGTTCAAAAAACATAAGCCTGAAATGTTTCAGCAATCACTGAAAACAYAGTGTGCTGCAGGAATTATGGTCTCTTCCACCAGCTAGTTTTACAGAAGAGACTGTGAGCTTGAACTAACCAAACTACCTATACATGGACCCAGAAAGAGAACAAAGTCTTAGGTTCTAGATTTTGCTGGGTTTAAATCCTTCAGATCAGTGATTTCCAATCTCTTTCAAGTTATGGAGAACTACCAATACTCAGGACCTCTCAGGGAGCTTCAAGATATTGATAGTAGTCTCCTATCAATAAATAGGAGAAATTTCAGAATTCTGAAATTCTGTTGTTCTGTTTTCCATGGCCTCCTGCCTGTCACCCTGCAGCAACCCACTGAGCCATCATAGGAGTGGCAGAGAGGAGGGAACTGTTGGTTTTCTGTCAAGCTAGCCAAAACGGCATCTGTCTCTGTGAGGATTCACAAAAGAACAAAGCATGCAGCTAAACAAAAGCATTCTCATAGATGTATGAAAGGATAATATATGCTGGTTGAGACTGAAGCCCAGACGAGCTGAGATAATATTTTCTGATAAACTTGCTCACATTAATCCGCAYACATCTGGCCCTCAATTATAGTAGCACAATATTTCATTTATTTWAAAAAAATAGTTCAATTACAAAAAATAATTTATATGGATCTATCTGCACCAGTAAGTGGAAATGATGCATTGGGAAAATGATGGGCACTTTTGAAAGCAATGAAAAGGAAACCGGGCTTGCAGGATTTTCCTGTTAGCCACACATCTGTTTTTACCAATCCCATGATGTTTCCAGGTGTTTGGCTGAGTTATTTGCTTGGCCACACAGATACCAAACACATGTCAAGTGACCCGGTTATTCTTCTTTAAGGAATTCTGCTTGCAGAACCACAGCTCCTCACATGCCTTGCTGCTGCTGTGTGGGATTACAGACAGCTCTTTATTATCCGTGACTCACGTCATGACGGGCTAATTGTACCAACGCAGCCAGTGCATTGTGCAGTGCATCCAGCTCAACACTGCTTTGTTCTGTGCTCACTGCCAGGGCTTTTGTCCCAGCTCTCGGGTAGTCAGCGCTGCATACAAATACCTTGTTTTCTGCCACTAACTCTGCAGCTGAATTGCTAAATAGGAGTTTTAAAACCTCAGTTTGCTACAAGTCAGTGGGGTTTTGTTACCRCTTCCAATGAGTTCAGGTGCGTGTGCACTCCTGGATGCTTGTTCCCTATCAGGCCATTGCTGCTTGTTGTGGTTTGACACTGGCCAAATGCCAGGCATCCCCAAAAGTCACCCTCCCCTATCACAACTGGGCAGAGGAGACAAAAATTAAGGAAGGCTTCATGAGTTAAGGACCAGGAGAAAAAACTCCCAGGGCAAAACAGGCTCAACTTAGAGGTACAAAGTGCATTTATTACAACAAAATCAGAGGAAGATAATGAGAAGTAAAATAAGCCCTTAAAAACATCCTTTCTTCCCCCAAGCCCTCCCTCCTTCCCACTGACAGCACAGAGAGACAGGGCATGGGGGGTTTGGTCAGTTCATCACTCGAGRTTTTCTTCCACTGCCCAAGGAGAGGAGTCCTTCCCCTGTGAGACCATGGGGTCCCTCCCACAGGAGACAGTTCTCCATGAACTTCCCCAGCATGGTTCCAATCTCACAAGCAGCACCTTCTAATTCCACAAGCAGCAGTCCTCCCAAAACTGCTGCAATGTGTGTCCCCTCCCAYGGGCACACAGTCCTCCCMAAACTGCTGTGGTGTGGGTCACTCTTCCACAGGGTGCAGTCCTCCAAGGACAGGCTGCTCCAGCCTGGAAGCAGGGTCCCCTCTCTCTACTGGGTCTCCCACAGSATCACAGCCTCYTCCAGGCATTCTCCCACTCCAGCTTGAGCACCTACCCCATGGGCTGTGGGTGGATCTCTGCATCCYCCMTGGATCCCCAAGGGCTGCAGGGGCACAGCTGCTTCACCATGGTCTCACCATGGCCTGCAGAGGAATCCTGGCTCTGGGACCTGGAGCATCTCCTGCCCCTCCTTCTCCATTGACCTTGGTATCTCTGTGTTGTTTTCCCTCACATGTTCTCACCTCCTCCTCTTCTCTGAGTAGGAAAAAAACCTGTGCACCCACTTTGTTTTGCTTTCTTCTTATATCTGTTACCACAGAGGCATTACCATCACCTGTAATTGGCCCAGCTTTGGCCAGCAGCATGTCCATCTTCAGAGCCATCAGGGATTGGCTCTGCTGGACAGGGTGGAAGCTTCTAGCAGCTTCCCACAGAAGCCAGCTCTGTGACCCTCTTGCTAACAAAACCAGGCCATGCAAAACCAACACACTGCTRTTAGTCAGATCTTGGTTTTTGGAATTATCAGGTTTTGTCTTTCCTGTTATTATTACCTTAAGCATAATTTCTCTATTTCAGGGAGTTGCAGGTTGGTCACTGAAGCTTCAGAGCCTTTGAGAGAACAAGAATGAATTCTTACTGACTGGAGAGCTCCTGAGGGGCTTGGGAAGAGATACATGGTCACAGGAAATGGGAACAGACTTGATTTATTAATGCACAGTGTGCTTTGTCCATGGCCTGGTGGTCTWTAACAGAATCTCTGAAGTCACAGACAGTCCCTGGAATAAGTTATTTTTAAAAAAGGTGCAGTTTACTTYCAGTAAATCTACAAAAGTGTTGCTGWAGGGCCTCTGAGTCCTTCTTTCCCTGTGACAGTAGTGCTGATGTCCAGTAAAAGAGGGCAAGTAGCACATCTAAAATTCAACTGTCTTTTTGCTTTCAAATAATGCATGTGAAGCATATACTTCATACACCTCAAGCCACAGCAACTCCTTGTGGATACCAACCCATCYCCAGGAAGATGCCCAAGGTCCAGGGAGAGGGCTGCCTTGCTGTCCCCTCATCCTGCCTAGCTCTTTGGCTGTGAAATTGTAGTAAAGGGTCAGAATTGTGCAATGTTGCTTCAAGACAGGGAAGAATTGATGAGACTGATTGAGAAAACATGAGCTGGATGCCCTGTTTATCTTGCACCTGGCTTGAGCGAGGACTATCAAATGAATGATGTCTGCAGCTGAGGTCTCACAGCCCAAGGTTGTTCCACCTGACGCTCTGTACCAGTCAATGACCACWCTCCCCTCACCAGGTACCACAAGCCTTGTGGGAAATCCAGTTCATTAAGAAGAAAAATGATAGGTGCAATGACCCTCTCATGAGAAAGCCTTTACTGCCACTTCAGAATAGGGAGTAGGATCAAAATGTTTGCTCTACTTTTTTTTGGTCAACTMTAAGTCCTGACTGGAAGTAACTAAGATGCTCATTAATCCCCATTTAGATATTAATTTATGTACCTCTCAGCATGCAACTGAAGGAGAACATGGGGCATGTTATGCATGCATATCATATATATCCAAACCCCACCTATAACATGTGGTTGTTCAGTTCCTATGGGACAGGCCAGAATCTATGGTGTAAAAGGAGAGAACAGAATGTGTTGCAGGGAGAAAACACCTCCGGAGGAGGAAAACATCTCTGCCTGCTTGGGATCTGTCAATTGGCTGTGTCTCTCCTCCACTCCAGAATAGTCTCTTTTAGGTGAGCTTTTTGCSTCTGTGTTCATGTAGATCCATGAACATTCATTTGTTTATATATACATATAGCTGCTAAAGAGTGTCCCTCACTATACTTTTTGTTGTGCCGCATGTTAACACTCTTTAATTAGTGTATCACCATGTATCACCTGCAATCCTGAACTGGCTCTCCTGTTGTTGCTTCAATAGCCCACACTATTCATGAATCTGGATTGTGCAAAGCCATATTGAATRCGATCATATCTGTAGTATTAAATTGGTAAATTGGATTATTTGTGCATCTGTGTTCATGCAATTTTTTCTTTTGAGCTCAACCAGACTTACAGTGCTAAACTGCCAAGAAACCGAAATTTAGCCCAGCCACACCCAGCTCTTTTGATATCTGAAGACCAGCTGGAACACAGGGAGGTTCATTTTCTGCTGAATTCTTATACCCCAAATACAGTCCTGCCGTAAAGTCCTGTCTTGCTGCCCTGGGAAATTCCCATGGTCCTGGCCCTGGGAACCTGCTAACCCCTACTGTGCCCTGCCACGAGTAGGGCACAAGAAACAGAACACTTCTGAAATGCAGCTGTCCATTGGCCTGTGTCCAGCATCTCCACACCAGCTTTCTATCAGCTGAGGTATGCCAATACCCATGTGGAGCATGGTGACATCAAGCAAAGCACACTGAAAGGAGGACTTCACAGATTCACAGGTTTTTAACCTTGTTTTAAATGTCTCTAGCATTCTGACATGGCACTCTGTGAATACCATAAAAATGGATTTGTTAGTCAGGGGAAAAAAAATTAGAATTTCTTTATTTCTACTATCAAATCACAAGAAAACCCCAAGCACTTCACAGACTTACATTATCAAAGYTCAGACAGAAATAAGCCTCCATGAGAAAATTTCAGCAAATTTCAAAAATTATGCAAAAATCTGAAAACCTACCAGGACCTGCAATGCAAMTTTTATTTTTATGTACTATCTCTAAAGTGGTATTCCACAACACYCCAGTGAGACCAAGGTTTGACATCAGTACAAAGGATTAAAAGGAGATTGATTCCAGTCACTGGCTCCACAAGACTTACATTTTACAGTGTGACAATTTACAGTTTGCAAAACAACAGCAGATCTCACTATGGCTTCTCACATGGAATCAGCTCTGCGGAGTGTGATGTAGAGGAACATCCTTCTCACTCAACTCCTCATGGCAGTTCAAGGAAGAAGGATGTAATCCATCCTACAACTGCTGAATTCTGGTGCTGACCAGTGGTAATCAAGGCATGGCCCTGCTCTCAAATCTTTCTTCATTAGGAAGAAGAGAGGTACACTAATAGAGAGTGCTGTCCTGCCATTTCCAGTTGCTGGTTTGGACCCTTACAAGAAGGCACAACCCAGCAGGTAAAACTTTCCTCCCTGGATAYCCCAACCCAAAGGTCACTTCAGTTAAGGGAGAACACTTCTGCTAATTACAGTGAGTGCTGAATTGCAGACAAGCAACTCAGCACCTGCTGCSTGCTCTCAGGCTCTAGGACTTCACCTCTTTTGGCTAGGGCTGAAACTGGGAAAGGGAAGCTGAACACCAACTTTTTTAATGACTTGTTCTCTCAGTCAAAGTACAGAACCATGCAGCGTACTTGTACTGTTACTGCCAACAGAGGGAAAATGCAACAATGAACTGGGAAGGAAAAACTTTAATCTCTTTAACAACATAGGCCTAGAAAATAAGATGCTAAACTCATAGCTTAATCCTCTCTCTACTCCAAATTCAGACTGTCAACAACAGTTTTGAAGTCCTTTTACTCTTGTTATGAAACATCAATTGTATTTTTTGGCATTTACCAAAAAGGTATTGCAATGCTCTACCCCCTCTTCAAAAATTAAATATTCATTTAAAAAATAGATTATGACTGTGCCTGTGGTAATAAATTATGTTTCCTGCATCATTAATGTTGCCTTCTAGCAGATTGCCTCAGCTATGGGCTAACAGCTCAGTCYGAGAGAGGCAACAGTAACATAGTACTCAAATGGATTGAGCACCATAGATTTCTTTGTCATTCCCTTATATTGATTCATGACTGTGTATTTTTTCAATATTAATTTGAAATCTATCCACATTTCTCATTAAAAAAAAAGCCTGAAAGACATAGGCAAACAATCATCCTCATTAAATACATAAAAAAATAAAAAGAGAATGGAGGCAAGCTGGAAATAAAATTGTGTGCTGGACCATGTTATCTTAAAAGTCCCAAGAGAGCAAAAGCTGTTAATTTTGCAGCAAATTTCAATGAATCTAAATAGTAAATAAGCTGTAGATAACACTAATTATGAAGATGCTTCAAATGTTATTGCTGCAGCTGCCAAAACACTTTCTATAGCTCTATTCTGTGACAGTGTTTTTATCAAGAATTTGAAAGAAATAGCATCATTTCAACAGGCTGACTTACGTGTTTATATGGCTATATTTAAACAGATACTGTCAAGCTTCATTCCTACAAAGCTTCAAGAATACTACAGACTTCTGAGTGAAAAAAGTGGAACGCCTAAAAAAAGTCACAATCATTGCAGAAAATAAAGACCTCTTAATTAAACAATTCTTAGTCAACAAAGGTCCACTGAGATTTGAACACACAGGCATATTTTTGTAATTCTTGGCCTAAAAAATATCTGCCRCATTTAAGTATTCTAACTGAGTCCATGTAAAGCAGATAAGTCATTGCAAAAGTCCATCTACATAACCAGGGCCAATTGTATACTTCATGCATACAGAAGTTAAACCATCTTCCTTCCTGCCCCTACAGTATTTCAGCAGCTACAGTGTGATCCTACTGCTTTTTTGCATAGATTTGAAGGTTTTATAATTGGTATTTGTGAATAACAAATKATGTTTTTCAAAGCTGAAAGAGATAAAGTAGCATTTTTTAAAAAATGAATGCATTATCAAAAGTGATATCTTCCTGACATTAATTTGTCACTGTAATTTCTTTCACTAAGATGTAACTTGTATCAAAATGCATTGAAATAACTCAGTGACCTCTATAATTTAGTGCATGCACCCTGCCATGGTCTAAATAGAACACTCTCGCCCTAAAAGGCTCCAGAATTTTGCAACAAGTCCAGCTTTTCCCAGACAATTATCCCTGAATRTATCCAAATCTATGGACTGACATTGTATAACTCCTGATTAGCTCTGACAAAGGTAAATGTTAGGTTTTTCTTCATATCCTACAAAAAGATTGGGTTTTGACTAATATTAGACTTATTGTAACACAGGAAAATCCAATCACAGTGATGGTTTTATTACACTTGTTGATACTTGTTTTGGGTATTTTGTTCATTTGTTGTGAAATTGTGTCCACTGAGCGATTATCTACAGAGCTTTAGAAAAGAAGAGATGGGGAAACTTTCAAAGTGCTCTCCTTCTGCTTTTATAGGCTCTTTTTAAAATTTTCCTCATTTACTCTAAGCAAAGAATGCGRTACAAGCAAGCTTCTCAGAAAATTCTTTATTACACTTCAACAAGATATGATTCATGAAAACTACATTAATGGTATATTAGGGAGATAGTTATTTATTCACAAGTATTGTCACTTATTACCATGGGATGTCTAACCTAGGGCAGAAAGCAGGAAATGGAACTTTCCGGGCTCTACTTTACAGATTTGTTTCCTTATATTGTACAAAACAAAATAGGTTCATTCTAACAGAAGCAAAAATACCCTCTTGACTATAGCAACCTCATTGTGCTGCTTTTTCAGGGGAGCTTGTCAGCAGCTGTCTGATCAACTCTGATCTTGATTCCCACTGTAAACATCAAAGATGCTTTTTGTGGTTTACCATAAAAAAAGCATCAGACTTCAACAAGGGCTCTTTGGGGTTATCGTTTTCTGGAGACAACAAACTGCAGAAATCTTGTCTGCAGAAGTGCTAGAAGATACCCAAACAGTTTCTGCAGTTTCTGCTTCTCTGTTCCAACAGTCTTTGGTTAATYCTTTTGTTTCTCTTACCAAAGTTGCACCATTTAATCTTTTACACAGAATAATTTATCTCAAAACATGTATAGTGGCTTGAGTGCCAAACTTGAAACACCTAATATTAGGCACATATGTCCAACTCTCCTTTCACACACAGTTGACCAGACCTTCAATACACCCTAACAATACAGTGGTTCTATGGATTTTGTGTCAGATTTTGTACTTGGTTACACAGGTAATGTTCATAGTGCTAACCCACCAACACAACAGAGTGGGATTTGTACTGATGAGAACACCACAAAAACCTGCATTTTTAGAATTTCTGAAAGTGTCACAGCTTCCTTGAATGTCTCTTTAGCAAATAATAATCTTAACAYAGTGCTTGATTTACGTAATATTGACAATCCCTAACTGTTGACATTAATTCATTCCTCAGAGAAGACAATTAGAAATCCACTTYAGTCATAGCAGAATTGTTTCTCTGTTGAAAGGTGTATCTGCAGAAAAGAAAAAAAAAAGTCTAGGATGTGACATGCCCTTTCTGCCGTCACCATGAAAACACAAAGACCCATACCCCATGTATAGGGCTGTTAGAATACCGCACATCTTGGTATCATCAGGCTGTTCACAAAGCAGTAAGAAAGCATCACAGAACATCAAAAACTTTCCTAAAACATTAATGGTATGTGTACTTCAAAGACTTGCTCCAAATCTGTCAAAGGTCAGGTAAAAAAGGAATTTAGGAAGAGATTACCTTTTTCTTTTAATGAACACTTCTGTGTAATCCATTTATTATTGTGATATAATTGGGTAAAGAATCACATCCTGTGTTAAACAAATRAAACACTTGCTTAATATATTATATATTTTTATGCACATTTTTTAAAAAAGTAAGGACTGGCACTTGGGTTTGTATCTGGTGAGTTCTGACAGTGGCACAGAAATATGACTGCATTTTATATGTGTAATTCATTGGCCAAGTTTTTTTGTATTTTAATAAAACATTTAAAAAATAAGATCCATAAATAARTGGTATAGATTTTAGGTACTAGTGTACATAAAGGCCTGTAAATAGACATCATTTATACATAAAGTGGACARGCTAGTTAGTGCTGGTTTGCATGGATTAAAAGTCAATACACCTTTTCTGGTACAGAGATCATTTTATGTTACATAATCCCCATAGCATCACAAAAATGTGGATGTCCTGAGGGACTCTCTGACTAAGTGTCTCCATGAAACAGCTTGCCCTGAGAGCAGTCTTGCCCTGCAGCAAGGGAGACGTCCAAACACAGTCCCTCTGTCTCAGAGAGGATGGCTGCCAGCCGGGTTCACTGCTAAGCCCTGAAGTCCCGKGGTTTGCTCTCCTGGTGCTCACCAGGATGCTCTTCAGTGTGCCTGCTGGAAACACTACTGGCATAAACACCCAGCCCAGAAGGCTCCCTGCTCACCGTGCCACCCTGAGATGAAAACCTTATGACAACTTCCATAAATATAGATGAAATAGCACAGAGTTCTAGGTGTCACTGCTGGAACAAGTCCCACAGACACTTTCATAGCAATGAGTAATTTTCATGTACCAATAATTATGC
The DNA here is from genome assembly GCA_902810485.1 of Alauda arvensis. Taxonomy (NCBI): domain Eukaryota; kingdom Metazoa; phylum Chordata; class Aves; order Passeriformes; family Alaudidae; genus Alauda; species Alauda arvensis. The sequence continues at coordinate 1,154,553 of CADDXX010000086.1, read as the reverse complement.
TTTGTATTCACATACCATTCCTGTGGAGCAGTTAACAAAACTAAGCCTAGGTAGCCACTTACCAGGCAAAATGCAAAGGGAAGAAAGGAATCTTTGCCTGTACCTTTCATGGTATTTTTTCCTATGCTTCTTACTGGTTTTAGTGTTTGGAGTGCCAAAGTACTGTTGAAACTCATAGAACTGCATTGTATAAATTTACTGCAGATACATTCATTATTTCTGATCATCTGAAAGAAAAACTTTAATCTCAAAACATATACTGAGTGTTGAGAAAAATCTAGGGCAYAAGAATGTTCAGAATAACTTTAAGCTACAAGGCAATGACAGTTTTTCTCCAYCTATAAAAAGGATTTCTTTCCATGTATCCAAGATCATACCCCACTTTTCAGCTTTACAATTCAACATCTTTTTCCTATAAAAARGAATAAACCTCTCAAATCCCTTTCTAAAATATTAACTAGTAAGTGGATTGTCTTAAGGTTYTCTGAATCATCTCTTGGGAGATGTCATGTCTTCCTAAGTTACAGTGCTGTCAAATGTTTTTGCCAAGTGAAAGGAGAACCAGCATTCACTGTCAGGAGTGACATTTTGTCAAAATTTATCATTGCTACATAAATGTTATCATTTCGGTCAATCAGTATACTGTAATTTAAATATTTTWAACTTTTAAAATATTAAGGATATATAATTGAAGATGCTGAATTTTAATTTGGTTCTTTAAATTGTTCGGAAATACATTCTGTAAACTCTTCTGCATCTTTCATCTATTTATGCCTTTTGTAGTAAAGTCATCACTCTACCACATCTCTACTAAACAAAATTACTATTATAGATTGTATGAACAAGGACCCTAATTCTGCTGTACTTCCTCTTTAAAAAAGAATTCTTTTTCTTCCTCTTCCAGCCCCTGTCACCTTCCTTTCATGATTCTTGCCTTTTAGTGACAGAAAAATCTTATGTAACAGAAGAAATAAAATGTCCTCAATTACCATGGTTTCTGATTTAATAGCATTCTGAAGTCTAACCTAACTAATCTAAACAATTCCTTTCAGTGTAAAAAATATGATGCTTAAAGAATGCTTATTTATGAATATATTATTGTTTTAACCTGGGCAAATGAAGAACAGCAACAATTCAATCTTCATCTCTCATTATGCATAGAATTCACTGTTAATATCAAATATTAAACTGTTGGCATGCACTGAATATAACTCTATACTGGAGTAAAAAGATGCTATTCAGTTTGCCATAATTCGATTTATTTTTATATTAGGGATCTTTTTTTTTTTTTTTTCTTAATTCTGGTAGTTTTTAGCTTTAATAGGCATTAGAGTTTGTCTTGCAAGTGCTATCAAATTCTGAAAAAGACAGAATTAGCACACTTCAAGGATTAAGTTYGAATTTAAATATTTAGCACTTTGCATAAAAGTGACCCAGTTTCAAAAATATTATCAGGAAAATTCCACATACGGATGCAAAGCTGGCATTGCTTTCTATGTATGGTTACTTATACCATGAGCAATTTCCAATCTAATTCAAGAGAATCTATGAGACATATTAGCAATATGTTTCCCATATGCATCTTTTAGGAAACAATGGAGGGTATTTCAGAAACATGGAGTCATACAGGAAATCAGACTTTAAAATTTTTATTGATCCTGGGGATTAGACGTTTCCATTTTGAATGTGATACGTGGCTGATGTATCACTTTCATCATCATGTTAGCAATTAACCAGGAAGACTCCCATTCCAAAAAAACATCTTTTATGGTAGTCTAGCTGAAGCTAATAAAAATTATTTTCACTTTGAGTAGCTAGGTTTGAGATGGAAAAATTTGGAAATGACGGGAAATTTTAATCAYTGTTCTGAACATTATGACACTGGAGTTTTAGGAAAGTATTTATTTCAKTTATTTCAACAGATTTTGACAAGCACTACCACCAGGATTTTCAAAGGGGCTTGTCTGGGCAACAGCTGAAGCTGCATCACAGAATGGTGCAACATGACACCATTCAGAGTGACCTGGAAGAGCTTGAAAAGTGGAGCCATGTGAACTTCATAAGGTCCAGTAAAAACCAAGGGCAAGGTGCACCTGGACTGGGGCAAGCCCCAGATATCAGCACAGGCTGGGGATGGACAGATCACAGCAGCCCTGCCCAGAAGGTCTTGGGGGTGCTGGGGGTGAGAGGCTGGACATGACCCAGCCATGGGCACTCCCAGCCCTGAGAGCCAAACGTGTCCTGGGCTGCATCCAAAGCAGTGTGGGCAGCAGGGCCAGGGAGGGGATTCTGCCCCTCTGCTCTGCTCTGCTGAGACCCCACCTGCAGGGCTGGTCTCCACTCTGGGGTTCCAGCACAGGAAGGWCATGGACCTGTTGCAGCAGTTACAAAGGAGGGCTATGAGGATGACAAGAAGTAAGGAGGACATCTCCAATGAAGAAAAGCTGAGAGACCTGGGGTAGTTCAGCCTGGAGAATAGAAGATTCTGGGGAGATCTTACCATCGCAGTACTTAAAACATATTCAGACTAGATATGAGGAAGGAATTTTTTTACCATGGGTGTTGTGAAATACTGGAACAGGTTTCTCAGACAGGTGGAAGATCCTTGGGGTTTATTCAAGATCAGGTTCTRAGCAGCCTGATCTAATTGAAGATCTCCCTGCTCATTGAAGGGACTAGCTGACCTTTAAAGGTCCCTCAGAACTCAAATATTGTATGATTCTATGAAGAGAGGAGATACGCAATGCTGCAGCCCTCCCAGACTAAGCTTCACTGTGCACAGGCCCATTGTGCAAAGTGGGATTCAAAGCCACTCAGTAAGTGCTGCAAAGGGGAGCTCTGTGACAGAGTGGAAAACTCTGAGCTGGACCACAGCAGCATGCACACTATGCACACTAGTCACCCCTGCGGAGTTCCTGGATAATGCACGTTTGGTAAGTGACTGTATTTCCTTAAGGCAAAATTGCCTGGAGAGGTGCTAAGGTGATATAGTAAGCTGCTAAAAGGACAGGTTGCCATATCTCAGTCACAGTTTTTCAGGGAAAGAGAAGGCTCTAAATGCATGTGGATTATGGACAAATTACAGACTATAAGGATGATACAATGAATATGCAGAATTGCTCCTGGTGGGCATCACAGAAAGGGATTGGGTTGACTTCTGGACACTGCTCTTCAGRACAGTGCTCTTCAGGATGAGGGTGAGCCTGCTGCACTTCACACTGCAAGGGCCTTGGAAGATGACAGACAAGAAAGAATGAGTACGTATGAGAATTCACATGTGCTGAACTTCTGACCATGTGTTTTCATTTATTAGAAGTATACAATTAATCTTTAATAATAATTTTATTATTGGTATTCCACAGAACATTTATTCTCCTCTCCAATACCTGTGGCTTTGTAAGTGTTGATAAATGTTTGCACTTTACTTTGGATAGATCTGATCTTATAAAAATATTAAGTACAGATATAAAAGCTGGGGAGCAACATGCCATAGAATCATATCTATCTTGGGCAAGACCAGAGGSTTTCTTACAAGGGAGACATCACATTATTTTCCTATCTGGTTGAAASCTACATCTTCCGCAGAAAAGTGCTATCACTTGGAAATGCATTCCTGTTGATGTACTCTAGAAGCAGAGAGAAAAATGAAAGTCACAAAGAAAAAGCTCAGATTAAAATCAAACTGAAGATTTATATCCACMAAGGGGCTAAAAAAGGATGTCAGAAATTACAAACCAACAGAAATGTATTTTCCAGAGAAATCTTTGAAATGTTGATGGAGTTTGATTAAAAGGAAGGATCTTATCTTATCTAAATGATGTAATATTACTCAGTGCAAACTGCTGAACTTTGTAAATGGCAGAGGAAGAGATAAAAATGTGGAGAAGCTCTCAGGTAATAAATCACATCCTTGAGCCAACAGAGGTATTATGTTTGTCCACTTGGACTAATGAGATTCTTTAGTAGAGCACCAGACTGATCTGTGAATATTTATCTCAGCAAATAATACTGCACTGGATATAATAATAATAATATTAATACTGTACCATATCTCTTATTGATTGTGCAGCAATAGTAGGTTATGCTGTCACTAGGCTGGCTGGTCTTTAACATACAGCTTGGTATGTAACACCAATTTCACACCAAAAGACATATCAACAGTTAGATGACTTGCTGTGGTTGTTCAGGCCTTGGAACAAATCCCCATAGAATAGGGAATACGTGAAATGCTGGCCTTGTAATGCATGTACTTGGAATTTTTTCTTACTCAGTGTATTTGGATTGGAGGATTCCTCATGCCTCCAGTTTCCTGGGATACAAGAATCAAATCTGGACCACAGTGAAAGAACTAAGAATTAGCTTTGTTTTCTTACATACCAGTTTAGTTTGGAAAGACAAGCTTTTGTAGCAGAAATAGGACAGCAGAGATAACACTAGGGTTAATGGTATTATGTTTGCCTTCATAACTACTTTTTTTCCTACTGATGGAATTTTTATTGCTAGAGCTTTAAGAGCAATTCTAGGTCAGGAAAGACTATTATCTACTTAAATACAGATTTTATAAAGCAGGCCTGTTTGATGAATGTTGATGGTCTTGTTGGGGGTGGACATAACTCTGCACATTCCTGGTGTTCTAACACCAGCTAGRGTATCTAAGTGTCATTGGTCAAAGCAAAAATCAATGTATAGAGGATGTCTTAATCTCAATAACATATTATTAATATATTTTAGGCAGGCCTAGGGAGAGCTCTTTTTCTACACAGCAACAATATTTAGACTTACATCTCTGATAACTTCCTGCAAAAGGTCTTACTGAGCCATCCTCTTGAYACAACTTGCTTCAATGTGCCACTTTGTTGCTTATTCAAAGTAAGACTTTCCCACAGTCTTACGCAATTATTATGAGTCTTCCAGCATGGCAGGTGTTTTGCAGKGATGCAAGTTTTCTTTACCAGTTATTCTGATGTGAATACTTTTCACTTGTGTGTGTAGTGATTGTTAAGGATCATATAACAAATAAAAGGGATTTCTGTGAACACAGTAAAATTTCATGCAAAAAAAAAAAAATCTGTACATTGTCCACCATGGGTCTGCCAAGCGCCATTGTCAGCCAGAGTCGTTCTGTTTGCCTCTTATTTGGTGAACACTGGGAAATCATGGAAAGCTGGCTTAATAAATACATGACAATATATAARATAGTCATAGAATGAAGTTCTGGGACACATAAATTGAGTCTAAAATACCTAATTTGTAGAGTGTTTAGGATCCACCCTTGTGTCTATAAGGCCTATGAAATCAAATTCTGCAAAGAATTTTAATTAAAATAAGAAATCACAGCTGAAGGGGAAAAGTTACAGTTTCTATAAATTAGCCACTGTGAATTAAACACCATTCTCTAAAATCTGTGYCACCTTCATTGGTAGATTATAACCTGTGGAATGGAAACTTGTATTTTCTCAATATGTTTCATTATTTCACTGATTTATTTTACTCTAAGGATGAACAATTCACAAAAATCACCTSTTTATCTAAACCTCTTTTTGTTTCAGAAGCAGATTAACATAAAAAAATTTAAGTTATGAAGACAGGAAAGGTACAGGATGGGGATTTATTCTTAACATAACTARGTATTGTTACTTTTCTATTTGCTTTGTATTAATGGCTGTTGACATCCAAGTGACAGTAAACAACTTGTCCGGGAAATTTCTGATATAGGTATCCATGTATTGCATGTCCTGGAATTGTCTGGGTTAGCCTGATTTTGTCTGTTGTTTCTGATTTCCTTAGAGGAGGTTACAACCTCAGAATTAGAAATGAAAAAATGCTAGTAACTCCAACAACCTCAGTAATTACTAAATAAGTTCATTTTAATGCCACTGAAGGGCACTTAGATGGTTTTTTATATAATTATACAGGAAAAAAAACCCCTCCACCTCATCTGCCAGCATGTTGAAAAGCAGGAATTCTTTATTTAAATTCCTTAGCTGCATGCTCAAGCTACCAGGTAAATCATTTGGGCGGTGGTTGAACAAACAGCATTAAACTTGTTGCTAAAATTATAACAGCTATGAAGTTCAAATGAAATCTGTTAATCCAGGTGGGGGAGAAGGTTTAAGCAGGAGAAAAAGGATTTGTCACGATTACAAAAGAAATGTAAGGTTGCAAGGATCTGAAAGAGGTCATCTAGCCCATCCTCCTGCTCAGAGGTATATACCATCTCCAAGAGATACTTAATCTCTTCTTGAATCACCTCACTGGAAAATTATGACAAACACTTCATATAATCTGATCCAGGGTTTAACTACACTTAGCAGAAAGGATTTTTTTTAATCTACCATGTACCCCATGCTGTTCTTCAAGAATATATCCAGCCTAAACTGACCTCTGTTTCCACAAGAGCAGCTGGACACGAGCTTGTATTAAGCACAATTTTTGTATATATTACGGGAATTTTCAAGGCACTATTATCACACTTTTCAATATTTTACTTCTCATTTGTGAGTTTAATATTTCAATTATAACATTATATATATATATATATATATATATATATATATATATATATATGCTGACATATTATTTTTTGGGAATTGTACTTACTTCTACATGCCCAGTATATCTTTTTAACAGCATGTTAAGAAGAATTAAACTTTTAAAATTAAGCTTCAAAAGAAAAAGTCCTTTGAATGAGCTTTTGAGGGCACTCTACGGAGCATCTCATTGATAGAAAGTCCAAAGGAGACAAAATGAAACCTGCTTATCTTTCAGAAGCCTTTCTGCCATTTGTCTGGATGGCAATGCTGYACTAAAAAGGAGAAAATCAGTTATACCTTTGCCAGAGGAAATAAGAAAAATAAGAAAGGATCTTCCTTAGGGTGAGSTCTGTGACTCAGCTGGTACTTTATAGCACTTTACAAGTATGTCTCAAAGTTTAGTAACCAGAACTTGATAAAATACAGTTGTTTAAGCTGACAGAAGAGCACAACTTCAGAACATCTCCTGCCCACCTTCACAAATAAACACRAAAAGCAGTTTTCTCCCCAGTATATTTTCACTGTCTGTATACTGCTTAGTAAAAGTATAAAAACCTTAAATATATTTAAATACATTTCACTGGGTGTTTCTTCCTTCATGCACTTTATGTAGTGAACATGGAACCATTGGACCTCAATTATAAATATTTATGTGAAAAACTTTGCACTGTATTCACAGTCTATTGAGGCATGCTGATATTTTCAAATAACTGCTCTCCTGTGCCACCTGCAGCTGTCTGTATCTGTAGCCATGCCAGGCCTTTCAGCCAGCCAGTGGATCTTCTTCAAAGGTGCCTCTGTCAATATGACAGATTTTATGCCTCCAGCTTGAGAGAGATGGAGACCTCCCACCACCTCTTCCACAAGAAAAGGACTTGCCCAGACACTGATGCTTGCTGGAGTCCTTCCACACAAAAGTGCAGCTTCTCCCCACTTATGCTTTGATCCTGAGAGATGTCTGTGCCACAGAATCCATTCTGATACAGTTTATTTCTTAAAAATGGGTAGGATTTCACTGCCATAAAATGTCTGTTTTTTCAGAGTTGCCCTCCTACACACTGAATCTAAGGAATCCTTGATTTCAAAGTATCTCAAAGTAGCAGTTCAGCTGCAACTGTACTGAGGTAAACATCTGCTTTGACTGGGAAGTTACTGCAATAAGTTCTTCAAGTCATAACATTTCATTCTCATTGCTTTGACAAAGAAAGAAGTGGTAAGACATTTGCCCAGGGACTGGAAGACAGTAGGGTTTTCAATTTTAAAAGTTTCACCATTTCTGAAACCCAGGAAAAAGGAACATGATTTGACCATAATCCTTCAATATAGAAAAACCCAATTCTTTAATACAGGGAAAAAATCCCATAGGGGTTGTTTCACAAAAAAAGGTAGGGTATTAATAATTTTTAGCTAATGTGGTTGTTAAAATGAGTAGCTAGAATGTCTGAGATTCTTCTTTAAAGACAAAAACATTATGCTTGCTGTGCTTATAAATTGTTAGAGCTCCCTAAACACAGGTTTGTTACAATACTCCTAAAAGTCTTCATTTTGATACAGACATGCAACTTAATTTTTCAAATGCACAATTGATCAGAATAGYGTGCATGTAAATTTCTCTCTAGTTTCCAAAATGAATAAATAAGAAGTGTAGTCAGATTTGGATTGGTATATAGTAGCTGATAAATATTTTCAAATTTATTTTTTCTCTGACATTAACGAAGACAAAAACACCCTGGAATCCATTTGCATGCATTTTTTTAAATTTTTCCAATGAATCTGTCAAATTATTAGACAATAAATGCATTTTAAGAAAATAGTTTTATGTAGCAGTGATTTTGTTATATAAAACAATGTCTGCTATTTTTTCTTTTTTAGAAGAGTTGATGAAAGTTTGTTTCTTGAAAAAACACAGGGAACAAAAATGCACCTGACTGCTTTGTAGGAGGGAATGATGAAGAGTGCTGTTTTAATTATTTTGATTTTTAAAAAAGTTGTCTCAGGATTTTTACTTCATAAAATTATGCATCATTATATTTAAAAGTGGGCTTCAGTTGCACAATCAAGTAGAAGGATATCAGAGGTCTATGCTAATGCTTTGAAGAAACCTTGGGGTTGGTGTGCCATTATACTCATTTCAATGTTTCTATCTTCCTGGATTTGTGTAACCAAGCCTGYATTCCTATAAAATAAGTATCCTTTTAGCTTGCATTTAGGTGCTGACTGTTGTATGACTGAGGAACTGCAAATTGCTCTTTTTGCATTTTTTTCACTTRTATGTTGAAGAACAGGCATTTTCAGGATAGAATTCCATGTCCTCTGGGCATATTACCACGTATAGTGTCTGGATGTTGACACAGTATGACACCATGCAACTAGTTCTAGCTAGTTGCACAAATGTTACACTAGACATATGAAAAGTTATCAAAAAGGGTGAAACCACAAAACAAGCACACTGAMAATCTATATTAATTCAAATTTCAACATAATAATGTGCTAAAGTGCTGTGTGTTAAGAAAAAAATACCTTATGTATGAACACCTGTTTTTGCTAACACTGTGTGCTACTAGTGCAGAAACCTACAGATAGGTATGGAATACCCTTTAAGGACAAGTAAAGAAATCCCTCAGTTTATACAAGGTGGAATAGTTCTACAGGATTTGTTGCAGAAGCCTTACTGGTGGTGCAAAGATGGGATGAAAATATTAGATTAAGSTCTAAAATAGATGCATACACATAAAGTTTCTTTAATGGGTAATATGTCACTGGACATTTCCATCTAACAGAAAAGTGAAATWAGGTAATAAGAAATGTGTGTTGATCACTCAGTCAAATTGCCTGACTGGAACACTGTTTTACCATAATCCGTATGAGATTTTCCATGAAGTTTTGGGGAGAAGTGCAAAGAGAGRAAAGAAAGAAGGAAGAGGAGGGTGAAGGTTAAATAAAAATATCCACAGTATATATGTTCTGGGCTAACCTGTAGGCAGCAAGAAGCTTGGACAGAGGTTCATCTTCTCCTCAGTTTTTCTCCAAAGCAGTTTGCTATCTAGTAGGAATTCTGCCTGTCTTTAGTACAATCAATAAGGAAGCATAATGAAACATGACCCCAGATACATAGCTGCCCTGGGCCAGACACTCAGCAGCAGCACGTGGAATGAGTAAGAAAATACATAATGTATGTGCCAGAGCTATAATGACCACATTACTGTCTACTGCAATAAGCAMATCCAGCTTTCTTATTCTTCAGTGCTTCCCCTATTATTCTGTGACTTTTGAACTAGTGTAGATTTTCTTGGACTGCCATTTTCACCTTAAGGATATATTATAACTAATCTCAACAAGTGCAGAAGTAGCTATGAATACAGGGAAGAGCAAAAGATGTTGCCACCACTACTACAAATGCAGAGCTGGAGCRAAGAGCATGATAAGAGAGGGAGATGCTTTTTTCCCAAAAGCACTTTTTTCTCTCATGTCTCCTGGTTTGAAAGGATTGAAATACATTCACACTCTTTTTGCTTCTTGACTCCTTTATCTACTCAGCAATGCTCTGATTTTATGCATACAGAAGCTTTTTTAGAGTGCAGCTCAGCCTAGAATAATAATAATGCAGTAAGTGAAATAATGTTTTTATTTCTGCAGTTGCRTTTGCTTTGGGGACAACTTTGCTCAATGATTATTTTTCTCCACACTTTTGGCTGACCATTCAAACCAGTAGAAGTGTACAAAAACTTGGGGAGTATTGGCCTTTCCTTATGTGGAGTGATGGTGCCTGCAAGAGTGGAGATCAGTGATCCTGGGTAGCTCACTGACAGCTCTATTAAATTAGACATATGACAAGCATGTTTTCAGCAATGGTTTCAGCACCTATATTTTCTATACAGAGAAAGCAATTATGGTTAGACGTATTTGTTTAAATCCGAGAATCTATGTTGTTTCTAATATATAATTAGTTGATTATAAGTAATTACTTAGTTAATTAGTTAATTATAATCCCCAAAGYATTTTTATTCAAATCTGCTAACTTGTTGAGGATTACAAGCAGATTTGTAGACATTTAAAACAATGGAATCTAGAATGCATATGTGGAAGATAAAAGGTTAGTTATTAAACTTTGAGTGCACAGTTGAAAACATTTTGACTCAGATAAGGCAGCTATGCAAAATTATGAATATTACAATAGTTCATTATTCAGAGTTAGGCACATCAAAATCAGATTTTTGTATATATTCATGCATATGAAATACATTACAGCATTTTATCTTCAAGTAAGGCAGTTCTCTTTTTGTTACTGACACTCCTGTATAGTGCAATTACTCAGGAAGTGCTGTGTCCATCAGGGGGTACCTTTAAACAGTRATACAACACAGATGAGGAGATACTTAAAAGGAAAAAAGAACAGGAAGGGATCCCAGAGACAGCTCAGYGGAACTGTTTTCACCAAGGTAATGAAGTGGATGAGTCTTTGTGGGAAATGGGGATGTCAAACTAGTTCAGGCTCTTCTTGTATATTTTCTTATCCTTAAGTGAAAAAAATTAATCTATTATTATTAAATTGGCTTTTTTTTTTTTTTTGTAACAGGTTCTCATGATGACCTAGGAAGATGTAGTTGTATAATGTATCATTTTAAAATTTGCTTTTATATAATAAATATGTTGACTTACTTTTTTAATCTTTCAAGTGACCACATATTCCTTTAACCTGACTGTTGGCTGCCCTGTTTACACATTTGATACCAGATGCATTAATGGAAACAGAAATATATTTTCAGATTTGAGCTTTAAAAAGAAATAATTTTGTATCAGTATGATTATAAATGTATACTGTGATTAATCATATTTGTTCACTAGTGCTGTGAAATAGTAAAAATACTTAATAATAAATGACTTCTAAGTTATCAAGCAGGTAGACATATTAATAATGCCATTTTTATATTGAAACACAAAAATTTGAAATTTTAAATTATTCTGATTGTGTCTGTGTGACATGCAAGCAGATGTTAGTGTTAGAATTTCTGCTAACAGCTGAAACAAAACTGGTACATGATCATTTTCCAGTATTTTGGATGACTAATTGAACWGTAGTCAAAGTTTTGAAGTGAGTGCCAAAGCTTCAGTAATTGTATTATTTTTCTGTATTGGCAAGAGTAATATGTACTGATGCTTTTGATGGATAAAAAAAGTAGACACATACAGCCCTTGGAATTTTGTAAACATTACTTTAGAAGCCATGAATACATTTTCTAAAAAATGATGAGAGTAATTCTATGTTGGGAGCMAATAAAATGCTRTAWTCTATATAATAAAATTTCCSTATACCTCAATTAAAAATGKATRGCTAAATTTTGGAACTCARARCTTTATTAYTCTCTTTAAAACTGGATTGAATATATATTAATATTAATGAAAATTTTGAAGAGATATTGAATACTAGGTAAGACCTGGTATTCAAGAGTAARTTTTGCAAGCTTTTTCTTTAAAAAAATAAAAAGAATACATTATTACACGCCCCCAAAACGGTTAGGAATATTTCGTTTGATAAGAAAACTCCTTATAATGCTTGGTCATATATTTTAAATATTTTTTAATTTATTTACTATTTGCACTATTCATTTTCCAGGCCCAAATAAGCATTTTTTTGAGCATTGTTGTTTTGCTCCATGAATGCTTCTGTGTGTATTTCATGACAATAACAAAAAATTTCATTTATCACAGCATATATAGCAAAACAGTAATTGTGGGTCTTATTTTCGTAAGTCATGTGTTTAAAATTTAGAAGATTTTAAAATTATTTGCTGGACTAAGTTCAAAGTGTCTCAGAGATTTCAGGGTTACGTCCAGATCTATGKGTTCTTAAGACCTATTTTATTTTAGAGTAGAACCTGATTTTGTAAACAAGGTTGTGTGTATTTTTCTTGGATACACCTTTGTTACCTCAACTGGATGATTTGTTTGGAAAAGTAGTGAACTGTTTCTGCAACAACAGGAATCAAATAATTTTCAAAAAAAGCATACATAGTTTATGGCTCACGTGCTAACATTTATGGAGTACACAGAGCAAATAATATGAAAAAATAATATCTCATTTCATATTTAACTATTTCAAATGAGGCATTTTTGCATTACTCTGCATCTGACCTGAGAATCTGAATTTTCACATTATAGAAAAACATCAGGTAAGTTTAAAACAMACTAATCATAAATAAAACAGTGTAGATGAGCACAAAGGGTCTCATGACCACTGTGCCTCAGGTCACAAGTGAGTGGGCTTTAGACAYAGGAATTTTCCATCCTGGCCACAATTCAGRTCTGTAACTTTCCTTGGAGGTTTAATGACAAAAATGTTGTTTGACTAAGGTTGTTTTCCAGGCAATAAAAAAGTGTTTCCAAGCTTATTGATTAAAACACAGRAGCTGATTAGACAGGGTAAGTTCCTGAGAGCAGACAGTGTTTGTGATAAGCTCAAGCAGCTTAGCTCAGGTGCTGTTCATCAAGGCCTAATGGGCATTGAGATCATAGTGTGGTGGGGGGAAAGCTGTGCCACCACAGCTGCTACTCTACATCTACAAAGGTTGTAGGAATTGGGAGCCCAGCTTTCTTGACTCTGACTTTCCAGGTATCATACTGATTTCAGTACAAAACTGACAGTGGAGACAGGGAGAAGAGGTGAGGYAAGGAGAGTGACAGGCTGGCTGGGAGGGCACAGCTCTCAGTGGTGYGGCAGGGTGTCAGCTGTCATTCCATATAACCAGTTAATGTGTGGATTGGGGGATTATTTTTACTAGACTAGCTTTTGCTTTGGCAAGTAATTAGGGAGTTTATTGTGRTGCTGCTTAAGGTCACCAGAAGCCRTGAAGGAAGGACAATTTTAAACCAGTGGCGGGTTCGTCATGTCAGGAACCACCCTTGGAAAAGAAACCCAAGGGGCAACGTGTAACACAGTGGCCTGCCTGGGATGAAGAAGTCACAACGGCGAAATGTGGAACATGAAACATGTTTTATTTTTATTTAAGCTGTATAAAGACACAGGGAATGAAGCAAAGGTCATAGAATCTTAAGAAGTTGAAATGGCCCTTAAAGAACATCTCGTTACAAACCCACTTCCATGGGGCAGAGACACATCTCACAAGACCAGGTTGCTCAAGGCCTTGTYCAACATGGCCTTGATCACTGCCTGSGTTGGGACCTCACTACAGCCTCCCTGGGTAACTGTTCCAGCRTCTCACCAATCTCACACAGAATTTCGTTCTAACATCTAAYCTAAATTTGCCCTTTTTCAGTTTATATSCATTGTCTTGTCACTACACAACACTATCACAACAGTTCCTGACAAAGAGCCCCTGTAGGCTCCCGAGATGGATGCAGTTGACAGGGTGACCTTCATAGAYTAATGAAATATTCTGAGGTGGAAGAGATCCGCAAGGATTATCTGGTCCAACTGTTAGYGCTGCACAGCACACCCCCAGGAACCATACCATGTGCCTTCCTTGGACACCAGAACTCCTGGCCGGCTGGGGAGCAGGATGACTCCTCCCTAAGCTGCCCTACTGTGCACATGGGAGCCGCATGAGCAGGCAGCAGGTAGATAAAGCTATTACATTAAGGCTCCGGAGCAGCTCGGCCACCATCTGGTGTCGCAGGGGAGCGTGTGTGCGG
>CADDXX010000086.1:1077972-1139720 GCA_902810485.1 Alauda arvensis | reverse complement strand
GCGCGGGCGGGGCCGGGGGGGCCCGGCGGGGACCCGGGGGGCACCCGCGGGCGGGGCGGGCACCGAGACGTGCGGGGTGGCCTTGGGGAGGGGGTGGGGTGGGGTTTCGGGCGTGGGTCGGTGGGAGGGGAGCCGGGCGGCTTTTGGCAGGGAGGTAGGAGGGCCTTCGGGGAGAGGATGAGGTGATGGAGAGAGGGAGGGAGGAAAGGCCTTTCGTTTGAAAGAGATAACTTCTTATCTGCTCCGGTGCTCTGAAGAATGACACAACGGTAATGCCCTGACAGGAGCGCCTTTGGACATTTCCATCACTTGGCAGAAAGCATGATGTTATTATTTGAGATGTTCTTTGTCATTAAAATGTAGGAAGAGTACTTGCTATTTATGCCCGTGAGTTGTAATTTCTCCGTTGGGGATCCAGTGTTTCTCGTCTTGCCCAGCTTCTCCTGGTGGGAGGATGTGTGATGCTGTCTGGAAATACATGTGAATCAAGGAGGCGTGTGTGACAGGTTTAGGGTGCTAACTCTTCATATTTGTATCTGGAGRTATTCAAAGCCCACCAGGATATGTTCTTATGTAACCTTCTCTAGGTGACCCTCCTTTGGCAGAAGGGTKGGACTAGATGATCAGCAGAGGTCGTTTCCAACATCAACAGTTCAGTGGTTTTGTCTCTTAGGAGACAACTGATACAGGAAGTTGACTGAATCAATGGCAGGTCACTCATGACTTCAGCTCTTGGATTTAAGTGGGAATGTGTAATCTTTTTGCAGGCTCTGTGAGGTCTGTGAAATGTGCTAAACTGGGGTGGGGTTCTGGGATTTTCTGGAAAGTTGTTGCTGCTTTTGTTTGTTTGTTTGTGTTTTCCCTGGGATCCAGAAGTTTGCTAAAGAATAAGCAGATGTTTCTAAGGGAAGAGCAATATGGAGGTCTAAGGCTCTTGGAGCTAGCATGGTTCTGTTATGAGGCAGGAAAAAAGCAGCCAACAAGCCTTATGCAGCTTGTCTTTCTTGTGTTCCATGCTGCAATTCAACCCTACAATAAAATAATGGTTGGTGTTGGCTGGACACTGGATTACACCCAACCCCTCAATTTGTGCTGAATGCCTTGACTGCCATGTGAAGAATCTGATTGGTCTGGCAATTATTTGCATAACTCCTGTGGATCTCTGTCTGGGATTTCAGAAAGCCTCACAGCAGCAACTTTTTCGGATGTCTGTGTGAACGCCTAAGACACATTACTGTTTGGTTCATATTCCTTTGGAAATTAGGCATGAAAATGCTTTGCTGCTCCTGTTTTCCACTCTGTAGGGTTCTACACACTTTTTAATATCCGAAGTGATTTTGGTTACTCTCAAATATAACAATACTTTATATTATAAAGTCTCAAAACCACAATATTAGTGGTCTATGTATTTTTCTGTGTTACTGAAAAAGGTGATGTAGCACATTAAGTGTATTACTCATCAGTATATATGTACTAAGGGGATGTCTTCACAGCAGTTGCACAAACTGTAGGGCTTAGAGTATTTGTGTTAAGTTGGTCCATGTGTSAGCAAGACTGCATTATCATAATTAAGTAGAGGGTCCTGGTTATTGTGAGGTGTCCTTGTTTTTCTCTGGGGCTTGAAGAGGTGTCCTGTTCTGGCTCAGGCTACTGCAGCTAAGTGTCTTTCTCTTCTCATTAAACTGTAGGAGAAACTGTCCTAGGTATGTGGAAAGGAGCATTTTGAGGGAAATATGGAAGGACAGCCAGCACTAGATTGCATTGCCTCATAGAAGATTTTTTTCTAACCTCAGCTGCAGTTCCACAGCACTGAAATTAGTCTTGTTGCTGTTGTTAAGGCAAGGATGTTGCTGCTTATCCCTCTGTCAACTGAGTTGCTCCTACAGACTCTCTCCCATCCAGTGTGTCTAATGATTTTTTCCTCTGATTATTTAATATGTTAATTGATAATTTGATTAACTAAACACAGTACAAAACTTTTAGATGTGCTAGTTTTCTGCCCAATTAGTGGGTTCCAATAGCTTACATAGGGATCTGTGACTCCAGCAGTATCAGCATGTAGGAAATACACATATCCAGATGACATTGAAGCTTTTATGTATGATCTTCTGGATCTGCTCTCCCCGGAGCTGTATCCTAGGAAGAATCATATCAGCTGCTGTTGGGTGAGAAAGCACCATTAGAACTGTTTWGGAAACTTTCGGAGAGAAGAATGTGTTTGTATGGGCTTTTCCTTTTACATATTGTCCTGTTTCTAGTGAGTCCTTTCTTAAAACTAAATAATGTTTTGAGAGGTAAATACAGTATTCTTTAAGTTTTTCATACTTAACCTGTTTGTTTGCTGAATCCAGAGAAGAATAGTTTTACTTTGTTAGTGGGGTCAGTGAAAAAGTGTGCGGGTTTTTTCATTTATCTGCCAGTAATCTTAAACATTTTTTCTGAATACAGAGTTTTATTGATTCCAGAGAACTATTTTTCTTTAAGGTATAGTAAAAGCTAAAAAAATGCATTTTTTGGTGAAATGTGATTGTTACAAGTAAGACCAGAACATTCTGGAAAAAAATAACCCTTACATTCTGTCATTTTGACAAGTTCTAATCAGCCTGCAGTGAGAGATTTATTGTAGGACTGAATAGAAAATGAATGTTGTAAAGAAGAAAGGCATTGTTAGAAGTCATGGCCAAAAACATATGGAAACCAGTTTGGATAAACCCCTGCATTTTCAAGGGCTGATGTTGCAGAGCTGCTTGCTGTTTTTKCCAAGTGGGTAAATAGCCTTATAACTGTTACCTACAGCTACAGTTAATATTTCCAGTTACAGCTGGAATAATCAGTTATATTCATGAACCATAAGAGGTACTAAGTGGTCACCTAGTTCAGGCTTTTATAGTAACTTTTGATACTGAAATTTACTGCTTGGCTTAATTTATGCATTTTGCTTGAAATATGACTTGGTTGTTTGTCTTGGAAATGGGAAAGACCTACTTTGTTTTAGGTTGCAAATTGCTAAGGGTGGACTGCATTTCCATGTTTGAAAAATGTGCCTTATCACATGGAAGCTTAGGGCAGTTAGTATGAAACCAGAAGGTGCCTGCCAGACTCACGGTAATGATCCTGTCCAGAAGATATCCCTTGTTGAGGCCTAAAGATAGGTATTTTTCTGTTGATGAATTCCCTTTACACAAATAACAATAGCCTGCTGCTTTATGTGTGAACTTACTGTATCTACACTTCCTGTGCATTATCCCATTAATGACTACAAAGACCTGTATAAATACTTSTAGAAAGAATCTTTTACATTTTTTTCTTCATAAATGCAGTCTTTTGCTGAAACAAGATAAATCACTTCTACCCTGCAGTCCTTTAGTAGGTTGATTAATTTTTTTTYTTTTTCTGTCCATTTCCTCCTCAGAGTGTTCCTGTTCTCTCTGTCTTTTCATATACCTAGAAAGGCAGAGAGATTAATTATATAATTGATGATTTTGAAAGTGGTATGGGAGGGAGGGAAAGGCAAATACAATTCTGACTTCACTGTGTCAGAAACACTGTACAGGCATGAGGAAGAGGGACACTTGCAATTAGGAGACTGACTTAAGATTTGACACAACTTTCAGAAAGGAAAAATGCTGAATTTTTAAGGATTAAACATCAAATGGTGTAAAAAAGAAAGATCTTGACTTTATGCCCATGTTTTTCATAATACAATAATAGGAGAGCTGTCAGTGTTTGAAAGGAAAACTTGAAATTGTTAAAAGAAGAAAGGACTAGATACAGTTGTCATATGGAGCTTGTTACCAGAGGAGATTGAATCTAGAAGCATGGTAGAATTTTAAGAAGGATGGTAGGAATATCCAGTTTTACAATAAAAACTTAAAAAATACACCAGCAACTGTAAACAGTTTCTGTTCTTCCTGAGTCTGTAGTTTAAATAAGCTCTTACTGATGTGACGTAGGAAGACATCTTACCCATGGCTGTGATGTTTTTAATTGYATACTTTAGAATTTCCTTCATTTGTGTCTGGAGCAGCTGGAACTGATCATGGTAGAGGATAATCCATTCCGTCCAAAAACCTACTGGGAGCTCCTCTCCCCTTAGTCGGACTAAAACATCTTGGTAGCTGTTTTCACCACCAGACACAAGTAAGACTACATTTTAGCAACAGTCACGGCTATACTTTGTTTCTTTAAAACCAAATTTCTGTGAAACCAGTGTTTCTCAGAGTTGAGAGGTCAATAGCATCCTCTGTATTTTGAGTAGTCCTGTATCTTCATGTAAAACTCCCAGCAGCAAGAATGATTTTATAGCAGGAGAGAAGGTTTAATGATGCTATAAAATTTCTGTTCAGGTTTAGGTAGTCACCCTATTTTACAAGCTCTTGAGGATAGATTTAAATGGTAATGTGTTTTTATTCTTTCCTTTGGTGACATACATCTATTTGTTCCCTGTGATTAAGGTTTTTGTTACCACATTTAAATCATTTGACTCAATTATCTAATCCCTATGTAAGCTGTACAGACACAATGTGTCTTTGTACTTCCATAACAGCCAGAACACACCCGTGGTTTCAAGTCTGCTKTTGCTGGTCCAGCTAATGGGTCCATCATTTAGGCTTATCAGTGTACGTTCTCACTGTTACATCCAAAGTTTCTGGGGATTGTTCCCTCAGAAAAATTGACCAGGAGGATATGTTAAATTTAYTGTCTCCTTTTTGAAGGCACTTTTAATGCACTCAGCTTTCATTAAGCTGTGAGTTTTCAGTAATTCAYGGGTTCTTAGATATTTATGTAGGCCTTCTGTATTTTGTGGAAATAGCTGTTTGCAAGGTGAATAACAAGCTTGCAAACAGCTATTTCCTATTTTTCAGAGAATCTTCTCATCTTTGTCCCGTAAGTGTATTTAATACAGCATTATTTTCTGGCAGTACTGTCTTTGGAGCTGTACATGGCAACTAGGATCACACAGYTTGTATTGCATGTTTTTCCCCCAGCAATCATGTTACAGGGGAATCTGTTCTTTATTTCTATTTAATAGGTAAAATTATTGTTCTTTACACCCATACTCTGTGATGGTTGGTTGCCTGGTTCTAGTGTTGCTTGTCTTTTTTTCTTATGACTTTGTGAATGAAAGAGTTTGCTGTGCTGCTGTGATACCGAGCATTACTTCTCCCCTTGTTGAGGTGAGACAAGACAATAAATCAGGGGGAAGAAGTCATGCTTGACTGAAGAGTAATGCCATTGCAAAAGAATGTATTTCTGTTTGCTGTAGGAGGTAAACTAGCCTTTTGAGGGTTTTTTTCCATACACGCACTTACTGTGGAACAAGGTAGAGAAATAGAGTATGAAGTATTTGCCAGGTGAGCTCTTACAGCGCAAAATCTGTAGCATATTTGTTTGTGTTGACTTGTGAGGTGTGCTACTATGTTTTTTGGGGTGGTGTTTTTTGGTTTTTTTGGGGTTTTTTGTGCTATAAGTATCAATGGAGTAAATTAACTTAATTGCTCCATTGCTGTTTAGGTTCTTCTTTTGTAAACATTTATTCCTTATATCATCCAGTGGGATTTTTTTTCCCCAGCTTTTCTTCCTATCTTACATTCTGTTGGGTTTTCTTGTCTTCCTCACCATATTGTATGACAAGATCTGGGATCAGGAGGAGAATGCTGTGGTCAACCCATAGTGACCACTAAAGTGTATTCTGTATAATTGTTCAGATTATGTGTACTCCATAGAGGAGAAGAATTCAGTTACTTTTGATACATTAAAGGTTCACGTTAACTTCAGAATTAAGTAAAATATGTAATGTGGTACATGAAGTAAGATATAGAAGTTCGCAGTAAGGACTAGTAAGCAGYTTTTACATTGTCCAGTAGTGAGAATGTATACAAAATATATTACATGGTCGGGCCACGATGGTGTTTGTGATTTAAAATTGAGGAGTTTTTAAGAAGACACTGGATTTTAATAGTCAATTTCTCATTATGCCTCTGTAGCATAGATAMAAGTATTTGGAGGTGTATATGCTTTCAGTGTATATTTCCAGATGTAGGATATAAGATTTTTGTATAGCTGAAAGACATTGTTATATCTCTTAATCTGTTTCAAAATCCACAAAAAAGCTTTCAGATATATGAACAGTTCTTTTTCGTGGCTTGAAATCTTATGTGTGTTTTCCAGATTTACAACTCATGTCTTTYTGGAACTCTTTTTATGTTTTCGAAGATCCTTCCGAAAACCTTTTTGCATGTAGTTGTATATTCCAAACCTTTAGGTTTTGTTGTGACTTTTGGGGTATTTGGGGTTTTATTGAAATCATTTGCAGTAATGGACTGAATATAGGCATAAAACCAGGTATTTCTAGTATAGTGTTGGGACCATTTTTTCTTGCATTCTTGAGCAGATGTTTCCTTACTTATGTAAGACTGTTAGACACTTTTCATAATTAAGTTAGCTACAGTTAGTTTTGACTACTAGGATATTTAACTTTAGACTGCTTTTCTCTGCCTGCTGCATTGGGGTTAGCTTTTAGTTAGAGTCTTGTAGKGAAATGAYRATGGGAGGGCAGGGAAATAAAACTATGATTTACATATGTCGTTTAGATAGAGAGCGTCTAAAACTGYTATTAGCTATATCCTCAAACCCATTCATATTGTGTATATATGGGCACATGTGCGTTTTCATTTCCTGCCCTAGTTCCTATCCTAAAAACATTTACAGATTTGTATTGCTTGTGGGCACAATTTTTTAAAATTTTCATTTAAAGAATTAAACAGTCTGTATTTTCTATAATGTTCCAAAAATATGTATAAATGGGTGATTGACATGATTTTCCAACACCTGTGACCTCTGTAAACGGATAATTTGAATTCTGTATTAAGTATTTAGCCATGAGTCAGTGTTGCCTGTGTCTGATGACCTGGAAACATGCTTTGTTCATATCCCCAAAAGCTATCATGATAAGGTCAATTTTGACCTTAGAACATTYACATGCCATTGATTTACTAGAAGTCAGTGAATTCACCTACCCTTGTTAAATGCTTTCCTGACATGGAGCCCCTTGTGGAGGTAGAACAGACAGCTTGATGTTGGTCTCTTGTGCCACACTTCTCCATGTCTGGTAATTGGTCCAGGGAAATAGTGCAGGCATGGATAGTGGCTCTCAGGGAGGGTGTTACAAAGATGGCATTGCCATTTCTTCATTGAAAAGCATTCTGCAGAGCTAATTTTGCTGCATTTGAATTTAGTCATTGCTAAATATGTAATACTAGGTTTTTAATTTGTTAGACAAAAGGCAGTAAAGCTGTGTGTAAAAATGTTTAGATTTACCTTTCCTGGATAAGAGCATGAATTTATCAGACTATGCTTGTGTGTTTTTTAATTAATGTGTGTAGTGCACKGAACCATTTACATGAACAGCACATGCCTAGAAGACTTCTGATAACTCTACTATTACCATCTARATTCAGCTATTTCTTGTTGCTAGGATCCCAAGTTAATTTTAGAATTGCTTAAAACCAGTAGGTAGTGGGTCTTAAAGACAGCTCTGTAAAACCATGTCTAACTAAAACTTTTAATGATAGTTTTTAAAATTGTGACTTATCAATTAGATTTAATTCAAGTAAGCCATTTGATCAGTTTTTTCTTTTGTCTTTTTTATTTGGATCTTCTTTAGCAACGCTGGATCTGATACTGTATTTTGATTCTTAAAAGATGAATGAAGGAATTTGTTGCTCTAAAGGCTTGAATGTGGTAGTAGAGTTTTTTATTTTRCTTTATTAAAAAAATGCTTTCAGAGTAGCTTAGTTTTTATTTAGTGGCAGTTCTTGTTCCACCAGGCATAAGCTGCTTTTGGATTTCCCAGGCTTGTGAAGGGGACAGTCTGCTGCATTTTCTGCCACTGATACAACACCAGCACAGTGTAAACTAATTGGCTGACCCCCCAACCAGTAACAAAGTAACTTGTAGGTAACAAAAAGTCTTTTATGTTGTTTTCATTTTTAGGAGTATGTGTTAATTCTGTTCACCTACTAGAATGTTACTTACTTTCAAGTTAYCAAAAATCTCATTGGAGCTTTGTGAAGTTTTTTWAATTTGAGGTTCTCTTGGYGCTCATCAGGCRCYCACAAGTTTGTGTAATGCCAGGTATCCAAAGTGTATTTTTAGTCTTTTCTGTTAATTACAGAATTGTGTATTTAGGAATTGCCTTCAGTGGATGAGCACACTGKATGTGTGGGTGGGCTTTGTCTGAAACTTTCTCTTTAGAAGCACTGCATACTTGCACCCTTGCAGAGTTTGGCTCTAGAAATTTTTGTTGCACAGGGCTGCATATTTTGCAGTCACTAAAATGTATCACTTTTATTCTGTATCTAAACTACATAKGGAGTTTGAGGAGTATTTCCAACTGATCTGTAGMTGTGTTTCCACAACTGATCTGTAGAAAATGAAGGAGTGTATACTGATGTGCTAATGAGGATCTCTGGTTCTAGGAAGAGGGCAGTGGAAATAAATTCAGCTTGAAAAGCACATGAACACTTAAGTTTTTGAATACTTAAAATATCTAATTTCASTTTGGGTTATGTTTTCTTGTACTTCTGCATTTTTATAATTTGAACTTCAGTGTAAATTTGGGCATTTTAATACAGTAGGAATTCAGGTGGTGATGAATAATGTCAATATTTTAATCATGACCAGRTGATTTTTAACTTATTTTAGCTTTCATCAAACACAGAAGAATTATAATACTACTTAAAGTTTTGTTGTTGGTTTGAACTTTTAGAACCTTTTGAAGCTAAAATACAAACTTTAAACTTGCATGAAAATGAAGTCTTTCCACTTTTAAACTGGAGCAACAGTTGTCAGCTGTGTAATGAATTAAGTAATGGYGCATGTTCTTATTAAATACAGTTTTGTGAAGTAATGGGAAAAAAGAAGCTCCAATAAACGATAGACAACTGTTTGATGGGATGAGTAATGAAAAGCAAARGTATTTGAAAATATCTGTAGAAGGTGCTGTTAAAATTTTTCTGTGTGATGCAAGAGGCTGGTTTTTTTTTGGCAGGTATGGTCAGCTTCAGAGAAAGTAGGGAAAATCATCAAAAGGAGGTCTCTGCCATTAATTCAAACAACAAACAAAATGAAAAAGGAGGAAGGAGAGGGAGAAGACTAGCCAAATCACAGGAATCTTTTGTAGATGATATTCACTAAACTATTCTAATCCACCACAATCTTAAATCCTGTTACAAAACAAATTTCAACAACCACTAAACCAAAGTGCTGTTTGAAAGACTGTCTAGGTTTAATACCACCTAGCAACTAAACACTGAGGTGTTTTCTCAGTCCACACACCTATATCTCTGGTGGAATGGGGAGGAGAATTAGGGAAAAAAAAAAAGTTTAAACCCGTAGGTTGGAAAAAAGAACAGTTCAGTGATTAAAGAATAGTAACAATAATGGTAGTAGTAGTGGTAAAATCAGTAATATAATTGTAATGAAAGCATAGACAACAGTAGGAGAGAGAGAAATAAAATGCCGAAAAAGTTAAGTGATGCACAGAWCAAGGATTCACCACCTGCTGACCAATATCCAGCCTGTCCCCATGCAGTCCCCTCTCAGCCAACTSACCCCAGTTTATATACTGGGCATGACATTMTAGGTATGKAGTGACAGGATCATAGAATTATTTGGGTTGAAAAGGACCCAAAAAATTATCTACTACCACCACCTCATCACCCATGCTATGGGCCTTGCACCAGACCTGGTTGCTCAGAGCCCTATTTAGTCTGGCCTTGAGAATTTCCAGGGATGGGGCATCCAGAGCTTCTCTCAAYAACCATTTCTAGTGCCTCACCACCCTTACAACAAAGAGTTTTTTCAGAATATCCAGTCTAAATCTACTCTTTCTGAGTAGATTTAGGCTGTTACCTACATGCTATTGTAAAAATATCCCTTTAGCTGGTTCAGCTAGCTAGGTCAACTCTTCTGGTTTATGCATCTTCCTAGGCTCTTGTGCACCTATTCACTGGCAGAGCATGTGACATTAATATGTTCTTGATTTGGGGTAAGAACTAACTAGCAACACCAAAGCATAAGTGTGCTATCAGCATTATTCTCTTACTGTGTCAAAAACACAGCAGTATACTGGCTGCTAGGAAGAAAGATAACTATCCCAGTCAGTGCTGTACCAGGACATACTTGAGCTGAATCTAAGTTTGCTTACACATCAGAAATGTAATGAAATTTATACTGAATGCAGAGGGCCTGGAACTGCAAAAATACATGAAGAAGTATTCTGAAAGTAACTTTGAGATGCAGTTTTAGAAGTTTACAGAAGCTGCCTGCAAAATTGTTCGAAAGGCCTCCAAAGAATTGCTGACTAAATKCACAAAAATATGTCAAGTTACATTCAGTTTTATAAAAATATGTATTAAAGAAAGTAAGATACTGAACTATTCCTGCAATGTGTTTACAAATTATGGGWCAGGTAGAAATGTTGTTATCAGAACTTGAATGGAAACCTTCACTTATGCAGCATCAGTAAAAGAAAAATTTGCTAGACAACAAATATAATCCTATTATACTTTGATATGTCTTATTTGAATAAAGTTTGCATCTCTGATTGCCTAATCTTTCTTAAATATGAGAACTGGAGGGGGTTGGTATGGACCATGGAAGGAACCAGCAGGTGCTGGAAAACCTTGCAGGAATTTTGGGAATGGGGAAATTATTATTGTTTCATTTTGGGGCTTCTTTACATTTTCATTTTAAAAGGGATATTGCTGTGTGAATATGTGACAAAATTTTTTCTTTACAAATGGTGAATGAAAACGTTTTCCTTCTCTCCTTATAAGACTTACTGAAAYTGGAGAAAGTTGGGGCTTTCTAAAATCTTCTGAAGTATTTTTGCTTTTTGGGGGGATTCTTCAGTCTCATTATTTACGATACTTCCAGTAAGCTCATCACTTCTGTATGAAGTATAGTGAATCAGATAGGTGGTTCATCAAGCTCAGCAACTAGAGGCTATTTAGGGGTAGCACATCAGCCTTGTCTCTTTCCAGTCTTTGTCTACCTCCACTATCCAGAATTATGYCTAGGATGTCAGAAATACAATTTTGCTTAGTTCTAGCCATTTATAGACCAGTTGTCTGTGAATTTATTGAATACCTTTGTGACCAGACTTACACTGTGTAGTGGTTTTAGTGTTTTTCTGCTGTGCGATAAGATTAAGAGAAAGCAAAGCAGGCTCAGACTTAAAAGATATAARGATAGTTTTATTCACACACACTAAAAGAAGAAAAAAACCCAAAGAATCAAAATTAAASTTTCAAAACACTCCCCCCTCTCCTACCAGCTTATTTTCTTTCTCACAGACATTGTATAAGGCAAAAACTCAGAACTCAAGGTCTGTACTTCTTGTAAAATAATCTTTCATCAGTCTCTTTAAAGAGAGAAGTCTCTTCTGGTTATGGTAATTCTCCACAAGAAAGAAAACTCTGCTTGTGGCTCTTAGCTCTCACAGAAACAACCACCCAGAAAAATTTGTCTCTGTGATTCTSTCTTATCACACAGCTTTTACCATCAGCTGCACTTGGGTCATGGACTTCATGCATTCTGGGGTGTCATTTTAAAATGAACAGTTCAGGTGCAAAGGATGTTCTTCATCCCATTCAAGGGCAGAAATATCTCTCACTTCTTCACTGGCACAGAGGCTTGCTTCTTCAGCACATCTTAACTTCTGTTCAAATACCTCAGGGGACCAYRAGGTCCCTGCTACATCAATATTCACTTAGTCCATTACAAATACCTTTGCTCAAAACCACYAATCTGAACRATCATTTCCCCAGTTCATATTTTCCATGGTTTAAAGATATATTCYAGCATATTATAGTCTGTTACCACAATACACAAAAGGTTTTCRGCCTAAGGCATCTTCTCATCTCTTCTTCTTTAAGATACAATGCCTCTTTCACAGAYYTTAGTATCTTCRTGTGGCTTAAATAAAAATGTCACTTACTRTGACTTTCTTTTCACTCTAGAGAGGACCAATGTTATGCAAACTTCATTTTGGCAAAGAAAGAGTTAACTTTAGTTCRGGTTGCAGATGGTCATGTGATCTCAAAGCCACATGGGGGGAGCAGGAACAGTGGCCAGGACTTCAGTAGCTGAGCTAGGAGATGTTTTTCTCTCCCCCTTCATCCCTTGGTCTCATTCAGGGTGGCTCAATTTGGGATTGGAGTGCTCCAGATGGAGAGAGGGCGGGCTCAGGAGGTTACCTGTAGTTTCTCCTTCCCTGCTGGCAGCTGCTGGAATTCAGTCAGAGCTGGCATAGAGCATATTTTCCTCTCCCCTCCCTGCCCGGGAGTCACTGAGCTTGGCGAGCATCCCGAGRAAAGCTTAGGCAGAGCCCAAGACCTGGCTCCCYGTCCCCTGGGAAGGAGGGAGCTGGGCTGCTCTTCAAGAGCAAAAAGCGAAAAGAGACAGTTCCCAGAATTCTCAGCTTTGATAATGGGCCATTCACAAAACTGAACTCACTTTCTCAGTGGCTGATGCAGGTGTCAATCTCAAGTCTTTGCAGGTAAGTATTTCCTCTTTAACTGAAAGTTGTGCTTGCTGGGATATCTCTTCTGAGATAACCCCGGATGGTGGTGAACGGCTGTTTTCTCCCTGCCCATGCTTGGAAGAAGGAATTAGAGAGCGTTCGGGTTGCAGTTTGAAGATGTTTATTTTAGAAATTTTATCTCTAGGTTCAGTCTGTCCAGCGTGAAGTTCACAAGCAGCTGGAAAAATGAATTCTCCAACCCCCAGAACACCTGGGTTTTTATACTCTAAACTACATTAACATTGTTTTTCTCTAAACTCTAATAACTAAAATCTATGTCATACAGTGAAATTGCACTTTCACCCAATCTAAAAAACCCATCACTCTTTGTAGAGAGGAAGAGAAAAAGAAGGACAGGAAAATGTGACTTTATCACATTGATCTGCCTCTATCTTGGCCCCATTTTACCTATACAGAAAAATCTAAAACCCCTACTTTCTCACCCAGTGATATAATAAAAAACACACCAATCAAGCCCTTGTGTCATTCAAATCCTCAGACAGCTCTGGCAGCCTTTTCCACGGTGTCACATCAAAGCCACTGCTGTCTCTGATACAGGCCGAGGAGGACCAGCCCCCCCGCCCCGTCCTGCCTGCTGCCCATGCAGGAGACCCAGAGGGATACTCTGGTCTCCCACATCTCCCCCTTCTGTTTGCACTAAAAACACTTCTTTTGTGGTTTTGTCCATGGCTTGCCACATGCATTGAAAAAGGCATGGCAGGAGGATAAAGAGAATCACAAGAGTTATAAAAACATAAAGACAGATTTTCAAAAGATCCTTCTRCAAAGGTGAAAGGTTGAAAAAATCAAACACACTATTCTGCTAAGATCCAGTAACTCTTCTAAGTTTTGTCAAACTTTCTTGCAATTGCTTGATGTCTTCATGAATTGATTTTGAATGATCAGACAGATTCATGCAGCACATTCCCTCAAATTCTTGACACCCATGCCCATGTGACAGCAAAAGATAGTCAATTGCTGCCCTATTTTGAAGCGTTGCTCGTCTAACACTACTGACATCTGTCAGCATGTCACTCAAGGCAGAAGAGGTGGCTCAGGCATGTTTGCTCAGCCAACAACCCATGTGATACAATTGRGCCAAGGCAGCTGCAGATGCTGCCTGYRGCAGAAGAAGTGCAGTTATAAATCTTTGACGTCTTTCCCATGTGTGCACATCATCATCATATTTTGGACYATATTGTTCTATTGTTCTTTTCTCTCTATGTTTTYRTTCTTTCAAAAGTGTCATGTTGGGTGTTAGCAATGAAATCCTTCCAATGCTGCATGGTCCACCTGTGACATTTGCAGGGATAGCAGGCTAAATTCTGTCCCCACAAATAAAAAAGATTCCTCGTGGCAATTGTGCTGGAACTTGGCGTAATGGTTTGTTTGTCTCCGTAGTGTAATTACATCAAGAAGATGCATTTCTATAGAAAAAATTATTTGGGGTGACATCTGTTGTTTTGTCCGTTTGTTTCACCCTTGAAAAGCCAAATATTATACAAAATTTCACTTTCGTTGAACCAAGAATTTCCAGTTCTTGAGGTTCCAAAGGAGCCACAGGAAGAGATTGAGTCCAGCCATGTCATCCTTCTATAGGATTTGAGATGATCCGTGGAACCTCTGGATGGATGTTTTTTGGAATTGGCCAATTATTCACTGGCATGCCTACCAAACATGTYGTGAATGGTTTTCTCGGCCTTGAATGCATCAGGCAGATTGAATCCAAACTTGCTGCATTGGCTAAAGTTTCCCAAACATTTTGTTTTGGCTGGACCACAGGCAAATCTGCCCCATTGCCTAAGGCAATCAGTGAAAAAACGAGGTCCAAAACCAACATCTGATTGAATTTCATGTCTAAAATTGCCCTTTCTGCAAAATCCTCTGAAAAYGCAATGACACACAAGCCCCAAAAGAAAAAACCCTCCCGTCCTTGAATTTTCTGCACGTTGAATGAAGGGATGTTCTTGAGTTTCACGCCTGTTCTGTCTGCTTGCCCTCTTCATTGCTTTCGGGGTGAGCGTCTGCTCACGCCTGCACTCTGTATGGTTTCACGTGTCTCAAGTCTTTGCAGGTAAGTATTTCCTCTTAAACTAAAAGCTGTGCTAAACCATGACACACTGCCTGCCTCTTGCGGACATAAGGTCTAGAAGTTCCCCTGCTTTCTGCATACAGTAGTATACTACCACATCCGTCTGTTTCTAGCCTATGCCTTAAGACACCACTCCCAGCTTTAGTGTYGCAGAATTTGGTCCATAAGAGTTTTTACTCATTTTGTCCTTTATGTTTGTGAAGTGCAACCAAGTCCACCCTCGATGTTCTTAAAAGTGAGCAGTYTTTACCTACTTAATATCCTCCTTCTCTTTGTTTTCTTAGTTGTCTTTCTCTCAACCTCCTCTAACTCCACTACATCTTTTTGAGATTTGCCACAGTACTTGAGATGTGGGTGTACCAAAGTTTTATTTATAGTTTGAAAAGGGTACTTGCTTTCAAGTTTCAATACTTTTTTTTGTCATAGCAAGTGCATGTTTAGGCAATGATGTTTTGAGAGAGCTGTGTCAGCTAAAGGGTCTCTAGAGCTGTAACTTCTAGTTCCAGATTCAGCATTATAATGCTGTTATTAAGATTTGTTTTCTCTGGGTTCCTTTAACGTTTGTCTCAGATTGAAAGACAGGAGTCTGCTAATGAAAGTAGGAGCCTTTCTTGGAATGGAAAATATGAACCATTTCTCTCCAAATGATTATAATTTTGATATTAAGGGGCTTCAGGCAAAGAGATGACAAAAGGAATAACAGTTCTTTACTAGTGAGCRTATGTATAACAAGGTAAACAAGCAACAACAATGGCAGCAACAACGGACAAGAACAGAAAACCCCATAAATTCTCTCCCAGCTCTTAAAGCACCTCCCCTGCACTGCAGTTCTGGTCACCAGGGGCACGGCTGGCTCCTGGCCGGGCAGGGGTGCGCTGACTCCACGTGGCTGCTAGTGTTTTGAAAGCCTGTATAATAAAAGAAAACATGCTTCTCTTTCCTGATGCCCTACTTCATTAGAACTTGTTCGCATACTTCTTGTACAGAGGATTAAAATATTTCACAATTTGCAATACTTTGGCTGTGAGTTTATCTTGCAYCTCATTTTAATGTAGTGTCCTGGTACCATGATGATTCTCAGTGCACAGGTGCTAGTTCACTTCCAGGCTCCTATCTGGAGTGAACCAGATGACCTGCCTCCTACAGAAAACCTGAACTCYTGTGTCTAGTTCTTGAGGAGAGGCCTGAATTGTATAATTTTGTCTGTCACTGCTTGGACATTCCTTTATTTTAGTAAGCATCATAGTTTCATATTCTTGTGCTTGTTCATGGACATGCAGCATGTGCATCTATTCATGGTCCTAAAGGCATYATAGTGGGAGCTTGTAATGCAGTTTTCTCATTTTTGTGTTGGTCAAGGTGAATTAAGAGGTCTTGATACTCTARATGTGCCATTTGGGACCACAGGTGCATCTGTAACAAGGATTCAGTTCATACAGAAAATGGACTTTTGACACTTATCTTCTGATCATCATTTACTTCCTTTTGCTGTGCTTTAGTTGACACAAAATTCCTTTTGGATGAAATGTAACTGGAGGGTACATTCAAGATARATGCATAATGCCATCTGGCAGTGGGTCTTCAGACTGTGGTGCWAGACCTTGTCCCATGCACATGGTATGAATGGCTGATCCCAAGCACCACCAGCTTTGCTCTGCAGACCTCTCTGCGCCTGTTGCAACAGTGTGCTACTTCCTACCACAGGCACACCTGAGGGACCTGAGCTGAGCACTAAAGTGCTGTACATCTAAGCAATACGCCATGAAAGATGCTATTTCAGGACAGGTGTGAACATGAACCAACTCCATACCAGTTGTGTTAGGGTTTCTGTCCATAGTGTGGTCTGAAAGAAAGACACAGAAGAGATTTTCAGGACATTTTCTCTTACATCCTAGTACCACCTGATGCTTGAGAATGAGAATGTTGGTTGTGGATTATGCCATGGTTCAGTAAGAGCATAACACAATCTACCTAGACAGCAAATGCTAGATCCTCTGAGTTCCTTCTCCTCTTCATCACAAAGAGAAAGACTGTTGTGGTATCCCAACAACAAAACCAACATAAGTGCATWAAAAGATTTTAGGACATGGAGCAACTGGCCATCACATTAGTATCAATTTCAGAGGAGATTACAGCTCATCCTGCTTGATCTTGTACTAAAGCAAATGGAAAAATTACAAATCTAATTGAATCATTCTAGGAATGTACAGTACCTTGACTAAAAATAGGAGCAAACAGTGGAGGAGATATACTGAAGTGCTTCTTAGTTTCTGTGTCCCAAACTAGTGTGATAGAGATGAAGCAGGTTAGCATGATGTTGACTCCTGGAGCTGAGTGTGGGATGACCTGAGTTTGGCCCTGCCCAGGGCATCAGGGTTGTAGAKGCTTTATGCAGCATTGCCAGTATTGACCATTTTGTAAAGGTAAGCCATAAGTTTCTCTGCATTTAATARACTGTTTAGTAGAGTATGAAAAGTGATTCAGATGAAGTTTAACACAAGAAAGGTGATGTGCTTAAGACAGGTAATGATAGTTGTGCCTAATAATTTTAAACTAACAACATACATTTGGGACTGGCTGGCTAGTTTTCCCCATAYATTAAAGTTATTAATTCCTGGTCATAACCCAGAAAGTAACACCGCTTTTGGAAAGCTTCATTACTTCATTAGAGTGTGATGATCATCTATCTGGAGATGTATGTTGTSCTGGAAGATTAAGAGKTGTGGAGCAAAACAGTTGGGGTTAAAGTGGYACAAAGTGAATATGCTGTTGCTATAGATTAGGAGATCATGAACTGTAAATGACAGGCATAACCTTCATATTCTAGCTAATCRTGGAGTAAGTGTGGACAGARTGAAGTGCCAAGAGGAAAAATGARYGCCATTTCAGAATTACTGTTGTTTGGCAATGAGTGCTCCTGTAGAAAGKGATTTGGAGCTTGTCTGGGAWATTTCACCTCTTGGTTGATGGTGTTGGGAAAGCAGATACTCTTAAATGACAAACAAGYAGAGACAGTGCTTGTACAGGTGTGTTTGTGCAAGTCATAAAAGAGCATGGAGTACTAAACAGAGTACTAAATGACTGTGAACACAGGAAATCTTTAAAAAGGTTGGTATATATTGACATAAAAGTGCTGGTTTTCATACATTTCAAAGTGAAATGTTTTCAGTTTATTGAAAAATTTCTAGGAGACTTACAACAGCATGTATTAGATATGACTCGAAGGCGCTTTGTCCCAAATTCCTTTTCCTGTGGGTAAGTTAGTAAGTTGAGAGCTCACCCACTCTAAAAATAATAGGATTACTGGCATGGTATAGCTGATATAACTTGATGGTAAATATCAAGACATCAGTGTATCTGTTGGCATCATAATGGGACACTTTGTTAAGAATTCAGCTGCTTTAGCTACGTGTATCCTTTTCCTCTCTGATACTGGCACCTCCAGAGAAATATGTAGTATAAACTTCCCAATGGTGGGATGCTATTGAAAGCCTTTTGTGAAGCCACTGGTATGACTGCCATTGATTTCASTGGCAGTTGAAGCTTCTGAAAGCAAATAAAGACAAGATGTTTTTAGCAGAGCTTTTTAGTGTAAAATAATGTCCTTTGAAATCTGCTTAAAAGGATACTAACACCCCACCCCCAAAAGAGACTGGACCTGCCTTGACGGGAAATAAAAAGCAAAGTGTTCCTCTAACGGGAAACCACAGMAAACTTGTTTTGAATGTAAAGGGAAATTTTAGAGATAAGCCTGAAAAAAAAAATTTRAAAAAAGTCAGCAGAAAAACCCACCAAATCCCAACAGGTCGAGACTGGAGATAGAAAATTATTAGAGAAGCAAAAACATGATAGCAATGTGGGGATGCACCTCTTGGTAACTTCTTTAGAAATGGTGCTTCAGTATGGA
This sequence comes from Alauda arvensis, assembly GCA_902810485.1. Taxonomy (NCBI): domain Eukaryota; kingdom Metazoa; phylum Chordata; class Aves; order Passeriformes; family Alaudidae; genus Alauda; species Alauda arvensis. The sequence continues at coordinate 1,121,132 of CADDXX010000086.1, read as the reverse complement.
CAGCTAAGAAGTTCTGCTAGCCTGAGCATGGTGGGTTGTGATTTAGTGGTTTAGAATGGAGGGCGTGGAGGGGCTTCTTGGTGTTGGATGGATGAGGAACCCAAAAGACACTTACATCCTGTTTGCTGTATGAGTAACATTAAATGTACTATTTGTATTTTGAAGCTAAATGTTATACACAGCTCAGTGACATGTCTGTGTGTTGTTCATTTCTCCTCTCCTCATTTCTTCGTGGACTGCCAGTAATATCTGTGAACTCTGTTTTTCTAAAGCGCTATGTTTGATTGGTTCTTGCAATCAAAATTACCTAATAGGTAGGGATTCTAGCTTAGGATATTTCTGAGTTTGGTAGCTTTTTATGTAGGGGCAAGAGTAGATTAAATTGGATTTTAATTCACAACTGGAACATACAGGCAGAGGTGGGAAACTTGATTTGGGTAATATTACTTTCTGTTCTCAAAATCCCTGTCTATTACATTGTAGATGTTTACCGAGGTGATAAGATGTCATTGTAACATATGTGTCTTATGAAGGACTTGAGTATTGCTGTGATAATTCARATAGTACAGCAAAATGAATTGGTAGCAGCTAGGGATCGTTCACAAAAATTAATATTAAGATATGTATTTAATTAAATTATATGTTATTTTTAGTAGTTAAGAACTTGCWTTASAAATATTGYAGGGATTGTTCATGYTCAATGTCCATTTGAKGGTGTGATAATACTGTAACTAAGATACCAGACAAGACAATAGGGAAGGCTGGCAAAGCTGAAATAAATTTGTATGATTAAGTAAAACAAAAGTGGTAAAAGCAGTATATACAATGAAAATTAAGTACTATATGCAGTGATTTGTGAATAAATGAAACTTAGAAACAAAATAAAATCAAATACATTTGGTATTGTGGAGAGAGTAACATCAGTCAGCAGTAACTGCTGGTTTTTTCTTGAGGGATGAACAGCAGAACTGTCTGTGTAGTGTGGAGAGGACTATGATAACCACTGATTTGTGTGAATAGGRACGCCCCCATAGTTGACACTGATGGAGACACCAAGCCAGGAATTCTCTTTTTCCATGGGATTCTTTCCTTTAAGTTTGCTACAGGCATTATTTGGTGAGTTTTTTTTGTTTTTTTTTTGTTTCCATCTCCTTGAGCTCTGTGAGAGCAGGAAAACTCTTCTACCAGAGTTACCAGGACTGGAACATGTAGCACAGAAGATAGTTTTCTGGACTACARTAATTCTGTCCAGTGTGTGCTGCTTCTGTATTTGCAGCCTTATGCTTCCCCTATTTTTTTTTAAATATATGGAACTTGGAGTTTGTATTTCTTAAAAGAGAATGAAGAAAGTTGTACTTTTCACAGTTACAATTTTTGACTATCAGTTGACAGAGGGTGAAGGTCAGTCATGTCCAGGTGATTTACCAGCATCTTTAGATGAGGTAACAGTCACATAAGTCACTCATAAACATGAAGAGGAAAATCATGGCTATTTCATAAATGTATATTATAATCTTYTAAGGCATGAGTAGCTTCTGTTGCAGTGGTCATCCTACTACAGCAAGACTGTGATAGGTGTGAAACTAGTATATTTTTACATTCACCTAATCTGTTGATGCACTTAAGAAAGCTAAGTGCTTGGCTGATGGTGCACTGCCAGAGCTAACATAACACATTTGTGCTCCTGAAGATGTGGCAAGTACAAGAGATGTAACRTGAGCAAGCCATGAGCCATGGAGAGTCTTGTTAACATTGCCACAGCCTGGTCCTGCTAAAAACAGTTCTCTGTGTTTGGGCTGCCAAGACTTAAACTGTATGATGGTCATAATGTARCACTGTGGGGTAGGGTCCTCCTACTGTTTTGGGAGTGGAATGAGAGGATTGTAGAGGAAAGTATGAACTTCTCTTCTCCACAGCCCAATCCAGAGCTTGARTGTAAATTTTTAATTATTACAGCTCAAAGCTATTTCTAAGGTTTCATAAAGCTTGTGCATGAGATGTGCAAGTACAACATTCTTTGGGGCAGACATTCTTCAATTATGTGGAAGGGTGGGGAAGAATGTCATCCAGCTTTATTTCTTGAGTCACTTGGGAAAATACAGAGGAGTTTRTCACATGTCAGCCATTGCTGTAGTCCAGACTGTAATTTAGACACCAACCCWTATTTCACACTGATAACTTATGTTTCTGAAAAGTAGTAGGAAGATGAAAGGGCCGTGGGTTTATTACTCTGATTGATCTCTGCTTCAAAATTGTGTTGGTTTGGAGAAGCTTGGCATATAGAAAATGTTCTCTTTGCTCAGAGGTAAGGATTTAGGTACACTTGGTATTTATGGTGAGTTGGCACTGCTACCTAGGCTAAGGGTTAATTAAAATGTTTGATTTAGCCTTGGTTATTTGCTTTCACTGCTTTTCCTGAACCTTTTTGTGCACCACTAGCTGCCCTAAGAACTTTTACAATAGGGGATATTTATATCATATGTCTGCATATCAGACCAGTATGCTTGCTTCCTTCTGTTTGTCAAATGTTTATCAGATGACTAGGAAGAAAGGGAATGGGGACTTGATGTTTTTCACTTGATTGGAACGAGAAGATTGTAATGTCTGTGTTTAAGATAATTGTCAAGTATTGGCATCACAAATTTTTCTGTTGTACTGCTGTACTAGCAGCAGTATTTTTAATGCAGCAGTAGTTTCTGGTCACTAGCGATTAGCCAGATGTCTGTGTATGACAAAACATACTTACCCAAGTAATTGCTTTTTCAAATAACTTCTGCATTAGTTTTGAGCTCCATAGAATCATAGAATATCCTGAGCTAGAAGGGATCTGTCAAGATTATCAAGTCAACTCTTGGCCCTGAACAGGACAAGAGTAATAGCATGTGCCTGAGAGTGTTGTCCAAATGTGTCTTAAACTCAGACAGGCTTGGTGCTGTGACAGGGAGCCCTACAGAAATGGAACAACTTCTCAGAAAAAAAGTTGATTGTGATCTGAGTTCTAATCATGTGAGGGGAGGCACTAGAAATTAAGGAAATGCCAAGTGAAGAGTTGTTGTATCAGCTCTACTTCTCTTGGTTTTAATGTATGTGTCTTCCTGAATTACTTGTTACTTCTTCAGCTTATAATGCTGGTTCATTTTTACATGGACATGCTTACATGTCAAATTTTGATACCAGCTCTAGAAAGTGCACCAGAAATTAGGGTCATTGCATTGAAACAGTGCAGATTGGCTCTTACGCTTTAGCATTTGTAGCTTGGTCTTGCTTTATATGCTAGACGAGGTTTATGCCAGCCTAATTGGTTGCTGGCATTCCTGAATTTCCCAGCTGCTGTATTCAGCTGTGTACTAGAAAAATATAATGGAATACTGTTTCCAGAGAGCAAGAGGCAATTGTAAAGATGTAAATGCTTTATCTGGCATTAAAGGCACTTCGATAACATGTAAACTTTTAGTAACACAAAGAATTTTTAGAATTGTGTGAGTACTGCCATTTTAAACACTGTAGTGAACATTTTCTTTTTAATCTCAGAGTATTTGGAAGATGGACATTACTTTTATTTTTGTTAGTATGTGGGTTTTTGTAGTTTTTATTCAGCCCTGACTTTCTTGGCTGGGGAAGCGATGAAATCTGGCACAGAGATGGAAGATTTATTGTGATTCTTTTGTTACGGCATGATGGCTTACTGTGTTTGTTAGAGTGTGGGTTATTTTCTGTTGATTCATCAGCCTGCTTTGATCATTTTTCATTCRTTATGGAAAAGATGAAACCTTTTTCAAATATTATATGTTCTCTGTCAAAAGTAACAGAGCACACAAACACATGGTAGGACTTAGATGATGGCTCTTTGACTATTTGCAGATGAAACCTGTTGCAGTGTCACAGGTTTTAGCTGTGAATACTGGTTTTCTTCAAAATTTTTAAAATTYGGTAACATATTAAGTATTATTGTAATATTGTATTGTATGTGTTTTACTAAACATATATTTTTTCATACATTGTTTTTCTCTTGATTCGGAATCGACAGCTGGGCCAGGCCTTAAAAAGCAGCAGAAGATTATACCAGTGTAATCTTAAATTTGCAGTTCCCAGAGTTTTTGTGTCCTTGCCGCCTGGTCTCAGCACACTCTTTGCAGAAGCGGCAGGAGTGACATTTCTACAGAAGACAGCAGCTTCTGTTGCTACTTTGCTGAAGGACCAGATAGCTCATTGAAGCAGTTCTACAACAGTGTTCTTGCACAAAATTAAGTCCCTAGAGGTTACTAAATGCTGMAATATTAACGGACAGGTGTATTCAAGATGGTGAGGATGGTGGTCAGGAAGCACAAATGGAAGGGTTTGTTCAGACAAAGCATGGGTCAGGGAAATAAAACCAAAGGAATGCCAGAGAAACCAAGTGAAGCAAAAAGCRGGGGAGGCTTTTTATTTAGAATGTTAAAAAACTACTTAGCCTGCTTTARTGTGGGAGTGGCAGTTATGCTTTGGGCCAGGAGAAGCGTGGAAGTTGTAAATGCATGTGTAATGTGTGTTGCTGGTGAGGCAAGTACTGCAGATGTGAAAGCGGTGCTGCCCAGGGCTGCGGCTGYCCTGTGAGTTCCCTGAGTGCTACACCTTGCCTGAGATGCAACTAGTCTCTTCCTTCACACACTGTGTGACAGTACAGGGATTTGCTGTTATCTTCCTTGATGCTTCCCTATATTCTCCCTCCTTACTGAATATTAACTAGATGTGAATGTTTAGGCAGCCTTTTTAATAAAAGAAATATTAAAGGTATACATTTGTTACTCTCACTGTTAGCTGAGGTAATTTGGGATATCATTGAAAGATTTTCTTTCTTTCTGTCCCTCTGCAGGCCCTAGAAGACTTAGACTGTAAAAAMCCTTTTCTTCTTTGTTTTGGAAAAGTGTCAAATTGTGACTGAATTGGCTAAAACARAAAGTTGAAACAGTCGATGGAGCAGAAAACTAAAGGGGATTTGTGGGGCCARTAGCTTTAGAAGAGAAGAGAAAGTGCAAGGCAGAGAATGCCCAGACTGAAGCATGTGTACCGACTGTGCTTTTTTACCCTGAGCAGGTGCCCAGCAGGAGCAGCAAATGCACAACTGCTCCAGGCTGATCACTTATACTTTTGGAGCTGCATGTAGTCCTAGAGGGTGGCTTATGGCAGGTGACTCAAAGGATTACTTCTTCATAGTATGGACCCTTGTTACAGGAGGGTRTGCAAAGAGCAGTTGCTTTGGATTMGTGTTCTTTAGAAACCTCAGTTCTTTGTACTYTAGGGCAATGCATGGATGTGAAATCAATGTGACACTTGGRTCTTGATCCTTTTGTGTCAGTGCATGGCTGTCCTATTCTTCCAGTTGCTCTTCTGTACCATGCRTAGGAAGGAGGACATACAAAATTGCAGTGTACTAAATATTTTAGAGAAAAATCTTTATTCCTTCTGAAAATTTACTGGTTTTCTTTTACTCTATGGGGGCTTGCTTCCTTTGGGTCTTGCACTGTAGAAGTCAATGCAAAAGCACCTTAACTCACACCCAGCAGTGTAAGTAGCTCTTTCTAAAACAATAGTTCGTGTTGTGCCAGGCAGTTTAATTTTAGTTGGACTGCCACCTGATTGGTGCCTATAAAAAAAGAATATCAGAACACAATTTCAAAGGGCTTAGTTACAGTGTTGAGATATGTAATGTTGTATCAGCCTAGAAGGGAGGGACAAACAAGCCTTTGTGAAGTGCTCCTAAGGGTCATTTAGCATCTGTGGGAATCTTCTGGTATTGGAGTTTTCCGTTCTCAAGGAGAGAGACTCTAAGTGGTGTGGCTTTCCTGAGAGGTTCTGTTTACTTACCACTCAGTTTTCTGTTCATTGTGCTTTTCACTTGGATGCTAACYGTCCCATTAGAACCTCCACTGGTGGGTCAGGTCTGAGCCACTTCACACTGTGTGGCTTGCAATCACCTTTTATTTATCACCTCGTTTTTTTCAACCTTCTTCTTCCTACCTCTCTCTATATATCTCAGTGCAGGGATGAAAATATGTTCTGGAAATTTTTTCCACCAGATAATAAATGTCACTTGTGTTTACTTTCTAGGGCGAATTCATCAAGCTATGGTAACATCCCTAAATGAAGACAATGAAAGTGTAACTGTTGAATGGATTGAAAATGGAGATACTAAAGGGAAAGAGGTAAGCTTATTTATTTAGAACTTTAAAAAACAAAATCTGTAATCWATGTGAATCTTACTTGGATTTTGCACTGGAAACAAAAATGAGACATACATCTTAACATACTTCATGATTCTTTGGTTACAGACTGTTTGGTACAGAAAGTGTTGAGCAAATTCTGTTTTCTGTTGTAAATTTGAATTTCTGAGCTCTGTGTCATAGCTTTTTGGTAGTTGTTTTCATCTATTGATTTTGAACCAGCTTACAAAGGCTGACTTTGTTATCCAATATTTACAAGTAGAAAAATCAAAGTTTTAAGAGGGAGAATGACACCGAGTTCRGACAGGAAGCTTGTAGGAGAGCTAAATTAAAAATTTTCTTGTGTTTGTATTCTTGAGGAATTTAACTGACAGTTTGTTTGCTTCTTCACTTATTCTTGGCAGCCATTTTCCAGCCTTGCTTTCCTTATGAAACTTCTTGTCTTTTTGTGTAACACTTTCCTTCCACATCTTCCTTTGAGTTTTGGACCATGTTAGCCATGTTAGTTGGAGAAGCATATCAGAAATAATTGCACTTTACTGGTTTTTTGGAAAAAAAAAAAAAAAGCCATGAGGAAGTCCTGGAAGATGTCATCAGCTGAAGACATACAGAATCTATATAGCACTGAGCTTCAGCCAAGAGAAACAGAAGTCTAGAGAGACCAAAGCTCTTCAGCATTTTTACMAAAACATATTTTTAAGATCCTGCCCCTCTTCCCTTACCTTTTACAGCCGTTTGAATAACACTCAGTAATACTTTAAAAGAAAAAAAAAGATAAATTTAATATGATTTCATGTTAAACTATATTTGATTTTTTTTGGGTCTTGCAATTTGTTTCTTTTGCACTGTCTGGGAAATTTAAGATAACTGAGATCTCTTTCTTTTTATGTTACAGAATGTCTTACATATTTTGCAGTAATTGTCAACTTACCATAATAATACTAGCTACTTCTATTTTTGTTTGATCAACTTACAAAATTCTAGTATCTATTGGTCATTTTTTAACTCATTCCTTTACTGAATGATGTGTTTCAAATAATACAAAGACCAAAGATTAGTCTATTTTAGTGAACAGAAGATAATTCAGATCTTAGAATGAACAAACTGCAGGGTAAAAATAAAATAAAAATATGTTTACTGTATATTTTCAAACATAACAGGAGATAGAGGTTTTATGGTTGTCATTAATGTGTTTTATGCTTTTTCACAGATTGATTTAGAGAGCATATTTTCACTTAACCCAGACCTTGCACCTGATGAAGATATTGAACCTAGCCCAGAGACACTACCACCACCTGCTTCATCAGCCAAAGTAAACAAAATTGTGAAGGTTGGTAAAATCTATGCAACATGTTCATGGTAACTTTACAGTAGCTCTAAACATGATATTAGGCTAGAATTTTTGACTTAATTTTTGTGCCTGTGGTGCTATTTCATAACTGTGTTCTTTTCCTGTAGTGAATAGRGATTTCTGAATTTTTTTAAGAACAGGTTTGCCAGAGAGGGAGTTGGGAACTAATATTTGCATAATATTAATTATTAATTAATTAAATATCTTAATGAAAGATAAAGAAAATGTTTTAAGAGGGAGTTTTCTGAAACATCACATACAGTTCAATCAGCCTTCACCCCTTCATGTTTGGCAGTAATAAGATTTGTTTTGTTTGTGTCATGTTATTTTCATTCACTGGAAAGAAGCAGAAGTGGGGCTACAGTTTATGCTTTCAATAATGTGGTGATCAAATAAGAGAGAAACTTTTTTCTTTATAGAGTCGACGAACTGTGTTGCCTGCTAAGAATGACCCTCCTGCCAGAGATAATAGAGGTAAATTTAACTCTTTCAGTTTCAATGAAGTAAAAAATACAGCACCATTTTAGCCTCCTGTATATCTAGTATTCCTTAATAATTTTGTGTTTCTTATTTGGTATTTATAYCTGTGACATGCCAAAGATATTGTATCTAATTCCTAGAATTACTCCTATGAATATTTAGGAATTTATACTGTACAAAAAATATTTATATGCAAGTTTAAGCAATATATARTTACAAAGTTAAGCTGAATTAACTGATGCTGCAGAAATGTGAAGGTAATTGATTATGCAATATTAAATCATGTATGGGCTTTTCATATATGTGTCYTCAGCTTATTTGAATGTTTCAATATACACTAAGTAGTGCACTTCTTAACATTTTCAATTGTTAAACTTTTTTTTTGTTAACAGCCTGTTGTTTTGTAACCGTCAGTGTGTGAATATAGAATAAGTCATAAGAATATACAAACACTTAAGTCCTACAGGTTTTTTTATCACTCTACAGTTAATAGTGAAAAAACCTGAAAAAGATTGCTGAAATACCACAGGAGAATAGGWGAAAAGTATGTGTTGGCTGAATACCAATGTAATGCATCTGTGACATGTGAAGGAATAATTACTGCTTATTGTTTTCATTTTCTCTCCTATGTTCATCTTAACTAACTTGTACTGATGATGGTGAYAATGATGATAATTCTTCTTCCAAACATTAATCTACTAAAATTTCTTCAGACTAGATACCAGTCCATCTGTTTAAACTTGGAAAACAAGTGGGCTTGCACATCTTTGCAAGTGATTAGACTCCTCTGATTGGGACCACTTTGCCCTTCTGCCACTGGGGGGTATTAGGCCCTTCTACCCCTGGCTCTGGGGGTATTAAGCAGATTGAAAATACAGAAGTGTTTTGGGGTTTTTTTCCTATCTAGTGTGATTTAAATATGAGATGTCTTACTGATGGACTATCCCCACATCCATACATTTTGTCATTTGTAGTAAGTTATCTGTTTGGTATGAAATAACCCTATACCTTGTATTTTAATGAGTACCATGCCTCTTACTATTCACTGTTGGCCTAAATATTTTTCTTTTTGGCCTTAAAATTCAGCTTTTCTCAGCACACTGTCTTATTTTGTGTAATCAATTTATACTATAAGGTAGATCTCCTATGGTATGTGGAATGATCTGGGCATTTTTCCTGTCTGTCCTGTTCAAAACCTATTTATGTAGTTGTTTCTGTGTTGTACAGTGAGCTGGCCTTCACTTGGAGTCTCATCTCTGGCAACTGGTCAAAGCTGATACCTTCACTTTAGAACTCTCCTGACACACTGTGATAGAAATGTGTGCAGGAAATGGGCCAGCTGAAGCAGGGCTAATTGAAGCAAGTATTTGAAAAACAATTTAAAGCATTTAGCTCTATCACACAGGCAGGCRTGCTCCCCACTCCCACTGCATTCACTGGAAAAAGACATCACAGGATCTTCAGAAACTGGCATTCTTAGCACATACAGAATCAATGTATAAGTTCAGACATATTGATTGTCTTCTGATATAGAGGCAAAAAGGCTTGTTTCTTCCACTTACWGACTGTGCTGCACTTCACTGGCTTTAATTTTTATTGCTTTGTTCCTCTGCTGATCATAGGCTCCATGGGGTTGGAGCATTTTGTAGAATCTAGAGAATGTGAAACAGTGAGGCTWTTTTTCTTACTAGTTTCTTGGGTATAATTACAATACAAATAAAATTTAAGCACTTCATGCTTCAGGATTGCATTTCTCCAAGTAAACGCTTCATTCTGTGCACATAGTAAGTTGTACTAATTCTGCAGTATTTAAAAATATGCACGTGGAGCATTGGTGCTTAATAATCAYGTTGTGGTAGTGTACAGCGCTAGGATAAAAAAGTCTGCATACCAGATGTTTTTATTAATAGACTTTCTATGAGTATGGCTCCTCCTCATCCACAGTAAATTGTTGTGTTTAGAAAAGGGCCTCATTCTATCTCATCTTAACAAGGCATTTCAGAAAYGGGTAGAAAGACTACTCCTCCATATCCAGATGAGCTTTTTGCTTTTCCTTTGCAGTGGTTGGTTCTGCACGTGCACGACCTACTCAGCTTCCTGAGCAGTCTTCCTCCTCTCAACAGAATGGTAGTGTTTCAGATATATCTCCAGTTCAAGCTGCAAAAAAGGAATTTGGACCCCCTTGTATGTAAACCGTGTATCAAGGACTCATTCATTCKGGGCATTACATGTACATTCTCTTGGATTATGTTGTTATCCATAAATGACAAATGGTCTACACGCTCAGTTGTCTGTGAGCCTTCTTGAGGAGCTTTTTAGAGAGCTGTGGCTAAACAGATGTTCATTTTTGTCGTAATTGTACTAGTATTTAGAATTTGGTTTTCATTTTTTTTCTTTTAACCATTGTGGTGTTGTTTAGCTTCTTTTTTTTTTTTTTTTTTTTTTTTTTGGTTTGGGCTTACTTTTAATTCAAACCAAGAGATCACACACACGAAGAGTATCTGTCGAAATATTTTTTCAAGATCATATATTTTGTGTAATTATCGTCCCATTCCCATGGCATTTTTCTTGTAAATTTTACGTATTTCAGACATTTATATGCTGTAATGATTCTATACTGATCAGGTTTACTTGAAAATATAGTTGAGAGTTGATGCATTCTAATTATTGATACATTAATTTAATTGAAGTTTACAGTGTAAATATGGAAAATATTTTAAAATTATATCTTTTTCTTTAAGCACGTAGAAAATCTAACTGTGTAAAAGAGGTTGAAAAATTGCAAGAGAAGCGTGAAAAAAGAAGGTTACAGCAGCAGGAACTTAGAGAAAAGAGAGCTCAGGTTAGTATTTTTAGCTCAACTGGAAATCATATGTCAGCAAGAGAAATCTGYAAAATTGTTCTTTTTTCAGCCTTTAATAATTTTTATGAACTGTGATAATCTTGAAATTAAGTGTTTTCATTTTGTATACAGATTTGACAAATATTTTGGTGTTTGGTAGGGTTGCTCTCATAACTACTACTTTAGATGGTTTTCCCCCTCTTTTTCTTCCTACAGAAATTATTGCTTTCAATTGCTGTCTTGCTGCATGTTCTTCAGAGAACAACTACTGATGACAGTTATTTCTTAGGGAAAATGTATTTTTGACAATAACCAACCTTTTGACTTTTAGAGAGGTCTGTTATTCTACAGAAGGTAATACAACATTATGAGAAATTGTTCATTATGATCTGTGATGCTTTATAGATCTTTTTGAGGCTCARGTTTTAACAGGGACTTTAAACTGGTCTGTATGTTTTTAATTTAATCATGGAARCAGCTTGGCAGCCAGTTGTTAAAAACTTGTGTGAAAGAAATGAAGTTGCTAAACCTTTGAGAAAAATCTCTTAATATTAAAGGACTTTCTGTCACAATGGTGTAAAAGCTTTAGCAAAGGTTGGAGTGTAATCTTGTTGGCAGCTGTGTGAATATGTGTTAGTCTCTAAAGAGAGAGTACCAGTCTATTGCTGACATGAGAATTACCACCTTCAGTTAAATAATTCATACAGTTTACTTGTCATGGTTTAATGACGTTTCCAAGTTGACTTAAAATCACCAGTGTTAAATTTGTGTTTTATAATTTACATCAGTTTACACAAAACATTAATATGTCTTTATCTGTGAGGAATGACCATTTATGGTTTTATGTATTAAAATACTTTGAAGYGGTGTTACTTATAAAATAATCTTTTTATTGCTCCTGTTAACACTTCTCTTGCACCTGAGTCTTAAACYTCTGTATGAGGAAGTTGTGAAATGCAGCAATAATTCACCAAGCACTGACTTCCAGCATGCAAGACCTTCAAAGAGGGCTTGAAGAATATTAAGTGAATGCTTTCTTCATGATAAACAATACTCTTTTTGGAGTGTTATAAAGAAACATTTTGTGAAGACTCACTGTCAGTAGTTCTTAGTTCAGTGTAGTCAGTGTGAATGACATCAAGGTACAATCAACTTCCAATCACCAGAACAGATTTTTCTGAGGTGAGGATTGGCTGTGTCACAAGTGCAAGGGGTGAGTGGGCTCCCTTTCACCCCAGTCCAGTGCTTTTTGAGAGTGCCTACACTTTGTCTACAGCCAGATGTGATTCAGAAATCTTGCATCATGTGGGGGTAGCCCAGAGCTACCAGAGCTGGCTATGTTTGGCATCAGTAGCAGTCCTGAAGTGTTGTAAAACAGGTATTGCCAGGGAAAAGTGATGGGAAGTTGTTTAATCAGTTCTGCAGAAAACAGGGTAGGCTCAGGCTAAGCTTATTGGTGCTCCAGGCATAGCCTCTTGCGTKTCCATTCACTCTGGAACTGATGGCTCCAGGTTTAAGGATGGGTTATCTTCTGTGCCTGTGTCATGGGTCAGCTGTCCTGGCTATGTTAACTTCCTTGCTGGTGGGGTAGGGTGAGGACGAAAAAAGGACTTTGCTGTATAAGTGCTGCTCAGAAGTAGCTAAAATACCCTTGTATTATCAACCCTGTTTCCAGCACAAATCCAAAACAGAGCTGCATACTACATTCTTCTATGGAAAAAATTAACTTTATCCCAGCMAAAACCATGACAGCCTGGATGTAGCCTATTGATTATCCTTGGCATTGCTTCTGCTTTGCTGGTGTTCTGGGACCCTTGGAAGAGTTTGCAATGCATCCAAATGCGTGTATAAATTAACATAGGACCARTAGTTAGGACAAGCTACTTTAACTGTCTTGTATCCAGCAGGGTTGTATTTAGAGCAGCTGGAGTTCCTGCACTGTCCTCTGTGGTGTGTGTTGTACCTGTGTAGTGGAATATCTGTGCACCTGTCAGAGTACCCTAGCTGAGATAAGGAAGCATTGACTATATGCTTCTTCAGTGTGAAGGTGCTGGCAAAGGCAGGAGTAATTTCTCTTTCTTGAATAGACTATTAATGAGTCCTCAATTAATAAGTATTTTCTATTATAGGCCTTCCTTTATGGTCAGCAAATAAGCTACATCAGAGTGGAAAAAATCATTAAACTTAAATTAAACTTGCAAGTGACATGTCTGGTGTTTTGTAGAAAAAATAAGATTTCAGTTAATGTGTATTTTTGTAATAGATAATTAATTTAGGCCTTTTCTGGAAACAAAAAGTTGAATAGAAGTTCTGTTGCTTACTTTTTCCTAGGATGTTGATGCTACAAACCCAAATTATGAAATTATGTGTATGATAAGAGATTTCAGGGGAAGTTTGGATTATAGACCACTAACAACTGCAGATCCTGTAAGTATGCCAGCAACATCGAAGTATGTTGTCCTATGTTTTTGCTGTGTGTTTTCATTTTTTTTCTATGTATGCTTCTGTGTGTTAATGCAAAAAATAGGTTTTTTAATATATATTAGTATTCAGTATATAATAAACCCATATAACATGGGTTTGTTTGCACAGTAATTTGTTGATACTGAAATGAGTAGGTTTTGGAAGTCCTAGTTTACTAAACTATTGTTACGTTATTTAAATATCTTTTCACTATTAAATAATGCCAATATGTACTTAGTAGTCACTCAGCCTTAGTAAATTTTTGTGGGATGCTTAGGAAAAACCCTCTTCAACATAATGATTACTATTTGATCTTTGAAGGGGATGTGGTCTTTTGGTCTGCAGACAAGTCAAAGGAGTGGATTCCTTAAATGATCAGGACTGTCAGATTCTGTGGAAATCAGAGAACGTGATGATTTCTGTCAATAGTGTATCTATCCTGTTAAAGCTGGATTTGCTTGCATAGTCCAATAGTATCTGTTACTCTGTTGGATTAGATTACTGTCTGCAGGATGTTATGTTAATGTATGGTTCTCCCTTTAGGGGTCTTGATTACTGTGCAGGCAGAAGGGGTTTTTACATGATCAGATAATTCACTGCCTTGGGAGTTTCTCTTTGTTGAAATGATTGGTTATTTAATTCAAAAAGATAAGTCAAATAAGTATTTTGTAAATGGAATTGGGGTACAGTTTACTGAAAGACTTTCCTTTGCAGATTGATGAGCACAGGATTTGCGTCTGTGTACGAAAACGACCACTCAATAAAAAAGGTATGATAGTTGAAGATTTTGTTTATTTATCTGAAAAGCTGCTTCTGGTAGTAACATTTTTTGTGTTGAACTCTAGAAATACTGATCCAAGGTGAAACTCTTATATTAGACAATAGGTGTGACAAACCTAGAAAATTCATAGACTTGTCATAACCTGGGGAAAAGAGTAGTTTACCTACCTGCCACAATTTTATGTATTAGGAGCTGAGGCACAGGAAGAGTGCATTTTTTTCCCAAGGTCATCTAGGTGTATTTAGTTGTTCTGGAAACGAATTCTGCTGTAATCTTTTCAGTATTCTTTCATTGTATTAGGATCACTGTTATTTGAAAGTATCCTTCAAGTGATCTCCTGAGCAGAGAGTTAGACAGTRAAAACTTTCACACATATTTTTGTATGTATATTTTTATACTTTCAAGTGGTCTTGAGTCAGACATCAAGGAGTATCTTATGACACATACCTAAACATGTGTCTTGGTGCCTAAACATGTCTAAGACAGCCTCATAGGGCTAGTGGATTACAGGTGAACCGAAGACTTGTGCACCCTGGAGTTGTTGCTCAAGGCTGGCAAAATTACCCTAGAGCATTTCAAGTGCCACTAACAAACTGTTAGGTACTAAAAGAACTCCTTAATGACTTTTTATTTTATGTGATRAGTGTTTGAACTAGGTTTTCTTCCTGCCTGCTCATCAGACTAGAGTCTGTGTTCAAAAAAACCGAAACCAAACAAAAAAAAACCTGTTCAACTTTCAGTTCCAGTTAAATCCCAATCTTCCTAGGAAGTTCTTTTACTTTCAGTGSGAATTTAGGAACACAAATGCCTACTGGACTGTAGCCTGTCTGAATCCAGTGCTGCAAGATACTTCTTACCTTCTCTTTCTCTTATGTTCTTATCAGCTGAAGGAACATGGGATGCCATTGTTTTTGTACTGTCAGAAGTACACATGTAGGATTACCTGAWGCATATCCAGAGGAAAATGGGAGAAACGTTTTCCCTTTCCCATGCATACATTGAGACCAGTATACAGTTACGTTTTATAGGTCTTATTTTTCCCCTTCACATTGCTACTTCTATTTTTTCTTTTAATTTTTACTTTTACAGTTGGGAAAAATGTTAGTTTTTACCTGTGCTGAAAGTGAACAAAATTAAATTACAGTAAATGAAAACAAGTTGTTATGGGACATGAGTTGGGATTCAGAAGTAGGATTCARTTTTGTGAAAGTTGTGTATCTTTGRTATTAGTGGCAGTGGCAGCTATTAAAAAAGTAGATCAGAGGTGTTTATAGAAAGATGAATGTCTGAGTAAAAATGAGGCTGATACTTAGAGCTGTTTTGCATTTTTAAGAATAAACTGTAGTAAAAAATGTGTTAACTAAATAATTTTTGCAGGAAAACGATAATCTAGTACCCACATGATACAATCTCCTGAAAACACTCAGTTCATAAGAAACAGTATTTCTCATAAAATAATAGAAAAGTGTAAAAGAATTAAAGATGCTATACTGTAACTCTATGATTAGAAAAAAGTAATTTGTTCTGTCATCTCAAAAATGTAGAATTATCAACAAAATCATTAGGTGTTCTCAGCATCAATTTTTCTGTGGGTTGACTTTGCCAAAGTAGGTGTTCAGAGTGACATTTTGAGATCTTAGTTCAGTAACATGTATTTATAATTGTGAAATGTATGATGGGTTTCAGAGACACTATTCCTAATTTTCATCAGCAAAGAAGGCAGGGTCTCATACCAAATGGGTGGGAGGAAGTAAATGTCTTACCCCAAACAACTTTTTTAAGAAAAATAATCTTCTGACTGGTTAAACTAAAATATTTTTGCTGCKAAGAACTGTCCATCATACATTTCTTTTTGTCACTTATTTTTTATCTGTGATTGCTGCAGAATAATTGCATTTCATTTTATTGCAATGCAGTTGGAAAATTGATTATATTTTGACTGGAATGTGCTTTTCCATTGATGCGTAATGTAATGCAAGGGTAGCCATTGCACTGTTTGATCAGGATRTTAATTCATGAAAAGTTTTCTATCTGGTTGTATAAAGTCACATCAAATTCTTGAACTGCATTGCCTTAAGAAATTTTACAYAGAAATGCAAGTAGGACACATTAGTGAATCCTGACTGTACACACAAAGGGTCTTTATTTTTGTGCATATTATGGATCACTGGGTTCTCTGTTTTGCTGACTCATATACCATACAACAATTAGCAGTAAATTGCAGTGCTRTATAGTAATTATAGTCTAGGATCTCACTGTTGAAGTCACAGTGATAGGAAGGATCATTATAATTTTCAGCTTATTCTGCTTACAAGATAACCTTTAGAAAGGATTTTGCTTTAGAGAAATTATATATTAAAGATATAAATACTATAGGTTCCAGGGGRAATACACAAATGAAAATGTTTGTGAGGAATGAAAGCAAAATTTAAAGAAAATACCAAGATAAAATTTTAAAATAAAATGTAATATCATAAAGATGTTAATTTCTTTGTGTTTTCAAGTTTGACAGTCTAAGCAGTAAAGTATTAGAATCCAGTTTCTCCACTAGAGAAGATATTTATAAAAACTCAAAGGATATGGCAGTGARCTGTAGAAGACTATATAACTGCTGAGGAGTAAGACCTCAAATCCAAGAAAAGTGTTATAGAAGACATGACAAGTTACAGTGAAAGTGCTGTAATTAATGATCATAGTATTTCTAAACAGCTTTCTATCGCTCTGTAATTTCTAGCAATTTGTAGGATAGGGTGACTAGATTTCCAAAATGAAATCTCTTGCTTAGCAGATTACTGTCTAGGCATCAGAAACCCAAATCCATTGCAGTGTTGTTACTTGGAGGAGCTGTGTTATCTGAGATGTTATAAGAGTGTAAACAATGGGAAAATGTAAAAAATAATGATGTATTGTTAGTTAAATATATATTTCACTTATTTTATAGAAACTTTAATGAAAGACCTTGATGTAATAACAATTCCTAGTAAAGATGTTGTGATGGTACATGAACCAAAACAAAAGGTGGATTTAACAAGGTACCTAGAAAACCAAACTTTTCGTTTTGATTATGCCTTTGATGACACGGCTCCTAATGAAATGGTTTACAGGTATGTGTATATGCTTTTTTTTGGTGAATCTTTTTTCTCCTGTTTTTTTTCTGTACTAATAATTGTTACACTTACGTTGGTCTTAGACTTTATTCCTATTCTCTGTGTTACCAGATGGTATATTGCTACCTCCATTCTGTTACCTGCTTACTTTTGTTCTAACTCTTTATCCCTAATTCTTCACCTGCAATATCATTTCCATCTCTGTTGGCCTCAGTCCTGCTCCCAGTCCTCCTCCAAGCCCTGCTGCATTCCAGGCTCTAGCAAGTATTGCCTGCCTCCTCAGCTGCTGATTACTTRAGCCATGTAATCAGTTCTCCATTTGCTTCCAGGTTATTGTCTTATTATTAGTGTGTGTGCAGCACCTGAGAAACGTGAGTCATGGCTTTTAACCATCAGGAAACCTGGAAGAAAAGGAGAGCTCTAGCACCAAAGAGCTTGCATTCTGAATATAGGATAATTAAGAGATGGAAACAAATCAGTAGAGGGTGAGAAAAGAGTACCAATAAAGTGAGTGTATATTGCAGTATTACCAACATACCTGAGCTAACTTATCTTCTGGAAGCAATCTGGCTGATGTGATGTGAAAGAGTATGGAGCTAAGTTATTTTGCTGAAAATGCYGCATATTTCTAATTTAAAAACAAACAGCAACAAAGACACATATCCTCTTTTAGGCCTAAGGTATCTAGATYTCCATTTTGTTCTTTGCTCTTCTGTTTCAGTTCCACTGTTGGTACAGATTAATTCACACAGCACTTTTAAAAGCATATTTAGAAGAAGGTATTTCCCTTGAACAAGTAACGAAATGAAGTACATACAGTAGTGGGCAAGGTTAGATGCTGTGACAATCTTGGTCAGAATCTTCATATGCATCTAAATACTGTGGAGCTTTTTGCAGGAAATACTGACACGAAAAAGGAATTTGGTGAAGATAATTTTTCTTATGCTTGGGAAGTGCTTCCCATAGTCTTAAAGAGTATTGACAGAGAAATAYCTTATTTCCCATTTTTAATCCACAACTAGGAGGTGAAAGTTACGATCATGCCCTGATTGATAGTGGATTTAAAAAAATCATAGTAGAAGAATTCTTAAAAGGTTGTGAAAATTAAAACTTAYGTCTTATGCTTGTTATAAGTAGAGAAGGGGATGAAAGGAAARTTTTATAAAACTAACAGAAGAGTTGTAAACTGCAAAGCTGTGTCCTTGGAGATTTCTGTCTTTGCTGGTTGTCTGCTGGTAGTATCTTTCCTTTCCTTGATAYTGAAGAGCTGTGGGAGAGCCAGCTGCTTGATGATGTATGAAATAATACTCTTGCTTGACAATCTATTCCTCTAATTTCCCTCCTTCCTTTATTTATCTGTGTGAACATRATGTTTAATGTGAGCAGTGGTTTTGGCATACAATGTTGTGTTTTTGTACTGAGTTTTTATTAGGTATGTAATTAATTAATGGCAGTACAGGAATATATTTTAAGATTATTGTATTCTAATGAAACAGTGGATTTCTAGTCTTTCTCCTTATCCCTTGTATGGCACAATCATGATCATTACTTGGAGGGCAATCTATTTTAAGGTCTTGTGTAATAACAGAAGTAGGAGCAAGATAGGTGTCATCATGTGCTCTCATCAGAGCCTCAAGTTCATACTGAGGAAAAATGCTCATACTGTGTCAAGATGCTCCAGTTTTCTCCAGTATGCTATATTTATTGTATATCTATACTGAAAAAATATTCAGTCCAAGTAGAAAAGTACTACTCTATAATTACTACTACTACTAGTACCACCACCATTATTATTACCATTATTACTACTGTTACATTGTTTTGCTTCACGTGTATTTTAAATATTTTTAATCCATGAACCACAACACAGAATTGCAAATTTTTTTATTAATATTAAGAAACACTCACTAGTTGGAATAGATAYGCCTTAAGAGTTTTACAGGAGAACCAGTTTACGTTTCTGAAAGACTAAGATTGCAAATAAAAGTTCTAGTAAAAGTAAAGTTGGACTCTTTTAACATAGTATCATTTGGAGTTTTGTAATCCTGTATGGAAACATTTTAAGATATGTTTGTATTTTGTTTTACTTTAAAATAGATACATTCAAGTCCCTTTTTATTAAMTCAGCAAAATAAACAGCTTCAAAATCAATCAAACAGAAGTAATGGAGTGTGCTTCTAAGGTGGATAGACTTCATGAATTTTTAAATTTTTATATATAGAAAGAACAAACATCAAAGTATGGGAATATCCTCTTGAGAAGACAGAAGGTATATAGTTTAAAGAAGCAAAGAAAAAAAGACTAAGGCTGTTCAGGAATCATCTGATATATTCTTGATGAAAATTCATGATTCAGCTAGATGTAGATTCKTAACACCGGATTGCTGCTGAATGGTGCAATCTTGCCCATTTCATTTTTGTAAATGATCTTGTGTTTGAAAGCAGCATGAAAGAAGGTTACAGCATCTCAGTGTTTCTGTAATTAATTTTTTACTTTATTAGTCACCTATTGGTTATTTATGTGTCAACAACTGGAAAAAGTTTAGAAATAGTTTTGCGAAGAGAATCATCTCTGTGTGTAACTCTTCATTAGTTTACCCTTTGCTTTTGGAGTTTACCATGAAATAATGGTGATAAGCAGCTGAAGTAGGAACAATAGCTATGTGTTTCTTAAAATAAAATTAATTATCTAAAAAAAGRAATGATACTTCAGATAATACTTTTGACATGGCAAATAGTACCTCACTATGTCTGTAGTCTCACTATATCACTAAATCTATAAGCAAATTTTTTTCATTCTTGAGAGCCTGGGTATCCATTATCTTGAGCTCTTTCTTAATGAATGCACATTCTCAAAGATGTGCCATGTTGTTTTGGCCTCTTGTTTTTCAAATTTAATCATGGAAGTTGATTTGGGGAAGAAAAAAAAAATTACAGCAGAACTTTAGTATCGATGAAACTCCTATCTGCTATTCTATCCTGCTTCAGTGTTTTCTTATTCTGGCATCTTGAGGGAGCTCCAGACTCTCTTTAGTAAACTGTRGGGTGTTGTATCATTAAAAGAAGGAAATAATTTTGTTAGGGTTTAAAAGAGGGATATCATTGTTGTAAAACAAGTGAGAGAGACTTTGTCGCTTGTGATGGTTTGGAAAATTTAATACCTTAGAGCTGGTAGTCTCCTTACATCAGAAATCAATGTATAAATGTCCTTTGACATGTCAAAGTACAGGACCGGTTTTGTCATTTCTGGCCTGAGCATTTTTGCCTTGTGGTAGTGGCATCTCAGAGTACTTCAGTTCTTTAAGTACAGGTGTTTTTTTGCATTTAAGGTTTACAGCTCGACCATTAGTGGAGACCATATTTGAAAGGGGAATGGCCACTTGTTTTGCATATGGACAAACAGGCAGTGGGAAAACCCATGTAAGTAGTTCTTCTACAAGTCAGCAGTACTCTTCTTTTACATGACACACKTAGATGAGTTCTAATAAATATATATGTAAACTACAGTTCTGTGATTTTTATGGTGCTTTTATTTTTTTCTTTGCTATTTTTTAAAATTTAGACTATGGGTGGCGACTTTTCGGGAAAGAACCAAGATTGTTCTAAAGGCATATATGCACTTGCAGGTGAGACTTCATTGATCAGTTGGCATTGGGCAGATCAGTTGAGATCAATAAATACATTTTCTACTCTTTGTCTTACAACAGTTTAAAGACTTTGCATTGCAGTGGAGCTTTGGTAACATCAGAAGTTGTTCCTAGATGTGTGTCCAATACACAGCTTTTTGCACTACTTAACAAAAGTGCAATAACAGATTATTTAAGTTTATAATTTTGGTGTCTTCTGAATCTTCCAATGTAATGTGGCAGTTTAGACTGCACTGCTTTAGGCTTGGTTGACTGACCCTATCTGTCATTCTTGCAAAATATGAGATGCTGTAAAATAGACTTTTACACATGAATGAATCTTCACTAAATGAAAGCACATTATGARATTTCTTTTTATTCTGGAAATGTATCCACAGCTCGAGATGTCTTTTTAATGCTAAAGAAGCCAAACTATAAGAAGCTAGAACTTCAAGTATATGCAACATTTTTTGAGATCTACAGTGGTAAGGTAAGTACCAGGTCTTTTTTTGAGAAAAAARGAGTTTCTCATACACAAAATTTTGAGCTTGTCACATAGAATGTTTTTCTCTCTTTGTATTAAAAGCTGTATTTCAAAGAATTCTTTACATTTCCCTTCCAATCATGTATTTCCATGGAATGTTTTGCATTATTTGAAATGAAGTTTAAAACAGGAATTTTTTTAAAGCTGCTCTTTTAACTGTTCTGTTTTCCTCCTTCCCKAAGGTTTTTGACTTGTTGAACAGGAAGACAAAATTAAGAGTGTTAGAAGATGGTAAACAGCAAGTCCAGGTGGTGGGATTACAGGAGCGGGAAGTCAAATGTGTTGAAGATGTTCTTAAGCTTATTGAAGTGGGCAACAGCTGCAGGTATYGTCCATAGCTTACACGAGTTTTTCATTCTATGTTGAAAAATTAGAACAAGATTATTGGCGGTAGCTTCATAGTGATGCCTTTTAGTATGCAAGGGATTTTTTGATGATGTTGTTTGCAAGTAAGGAATCTACCTACATTTTWAATAGATACATTTAGACTTTCTCTGTCGCCTGGAGAGAAATGACTCATATTTTAAGAGGATGTGAATTGCATGCATTATGTAAGCAGCTTACCGACTTAAATTCACGTAATTTAAAAACTGGAATGCTGCCAGATTCTTCATCTCTGAAAGGCCTTGATGCATACTGGCAGAGGTTAAGCACAATTTTTTTAACTTGGTTTTTTTTTCTTAAGACTTCAGCTTCATTGTTTTTAAAATTAGCCTTGAGCATGGACTGCTGCATAATCAGATAAAAGTACCATCAGCATTTTTTCTGTAAGATCTCTGATAATCTGAAATATGTTAAGATCTGATTTTAAAAGGGAGGCAAAATTTTAATGATCTTCCATTTCCATTCAAAGACATAAAAAAGAGGCATAATTGTACTCTGTATATCCAATTATTAGTCTTTTATGTCTAGTGTCCACAAGAGTGTTAGACATGCTGTCAATATATAAGAAAATACAGGAATCTGCTCTGAAAATCTGTCATTGTGAGGTTCGTGTTTAACATATATGGTTCTCCACTGGTTAATGTTTTTCTCTGCTCTTCTTCTGTTTCAAGGACATCTGGCCAGACATCTGCAAATGCACACTCATCTCGAAGCCATGCAGTGTTTCAGATTATTCTCAGAAGGAAAGGGAAATTGCATGGTAAATTTTCTCTGATTGATTTGGCTGGCAATGAAAGAGGAGCGGATACTTCGAGTGCAGATAGGCAGACACGACTGGAAGGTGCAGAAATTAACAAGAGCCTTTTAGCACTCAAGGTAACTGATATGTTTCTTTTGCATTGGAGTAGGTGGAAGCCTACACATAATAGCAGTGACAAGTAAAATTAGTGTTATTGTGGGCTTACCTTGTCTACATTGTCTGTTGATATGACAGGTAAAACAATGTGTTGGTTTTTCCTCTAAATGCATGAGGGAACACTTAGTAAGTCCCAAGTAGAAACAATGCAGAAACACTGTGCTATCAACTTACATGTAGTTTTTAGGAAGTAAAATCACAACACCCCAGCAAAACCAAACAACCAACCAACTGAAAAACAAAACAAAACCCCCAA
This sequence comes from Alauda arvensis, assembly GCA_902810485.1. NCBI lineage: Eukaryota > Metazoa > Chordata > Aves > Passeriformes > Alaudidae > Alauda > Alauda arvensis. Next base: position 1,098,183 of record CADDXX010000086.1, on the reverse strand, counting down.
ACAAGAAAACACCCCAAAAAAGTTCATATTAAGTCCCCAGTGGTAGAATTTGTAGGTATTTTTGATACATGTCTAAAATAAGAAGGCAAATTACTTATTTTGGTAATCAAGATATGAAATACTGACAGGAAGTATCCTTATTGATTTCACTATTTATTTCTTTTTTGAAATAAAAAAATAAAACTACACTGACAACATATTTACTGCTGTTAATATGTTGACTAAAGCAAAACAACACCAGCATGTCCAGCATGCTAGAAAAAACTAGCAAATAATTGAAAAAAGCCTTGAAAGGTGAAATCCATTTTTGTCAACTCTTCTTCATAGCAAATTGTCTGATACAGTCACTTTACAGATTTTCATACATCCAATCCAGGACATATAAACAGACCTAAGAAATACTACATAACTATTCATCTGCCTTTTTTGTTTGATGTTTTATAATGATTAAAAGAGGTTCAGTCTAAATAGGGGAAGTAATTTTTTTATTTCAAACTGAAGAAACAGTAGTTTTGAATATCTTAGAATTTCTCTCTGGTTTTGGTTAGTTTTGCTTAGGTTTACTACTCTCAACTCCAACTCTGGTGTTATATAAAAAATCTGAACCCCAAGATCTATGTGGTCACTTTTTTATTCCCAGTATAAACTTGGGAGRAGATTGGCATCTGACTAAACAGATCTCACACCATAAAATTGTGATGTATAATGTGTCATTACAAAATTCTATGGCATGTTAAAAAATTGGAAGCAGCAGTTCCAAAACTTTGGTCTATTCTAATTTAACATCAAAATAGGCAATGCAGGGACCATTGGATTGATGTTACTACTCATTTCCAAATGTAATTGAATAAAGCTATTTTATTTTGGGGGTTTGGTTTGAGGTTTTTTTTTATTCCATTTATTTATTTTGTACTGGGTAGTGCTCATACAACATATTTGGTTAATTTTTATACAGCTTGTCTCTTTAATTATAGCAAAAGATTCTCCTGCTGGTGTACTAGTGATTTTCATCCAAATTATATGGGGAAGGGGTAAATAAAAATAAATTGAGGTCTTGCAGAGGTCTAAAAGGTGGTACAAAAAGAAGTTTCTCAATTGCATTCACCATTTTTCATCTATCCCAACAACATTRCACAGCCTTTCCCATTGGTATGCAGGAGACATGAAGTTATTTTCAAGTTACAATTAAACTAGGACATTCTGACAAAGTGGTCTTTGTTGCTAATCCAAGATTTACTCTTTCCACCTGGATACCAGTCCTGTTTTAACCTGTTCAGGATTTTGGCACAGGAAGTTATTTCTGTAATGTCTCTACATGGAATTATCGTTGTAATTTTGTTACCTGATTTTCAGAGATGTAACTAAAACCAAATGTAGTTTAAAACTCTATTACAAATCTAGAAGCTGGTGGTATCCTTCTGTAATCTTTAACTAATAAGGAGATAAACCAATTGTAATTTTTCAGAAGTAAACTAAAAATCATTATAGTAAATTAAAATATCAATTAAAAACGTGCTGATTACCATATCACTAATTCAATATGGATATATATCTGTAGCTGGAGGATTAGTTGAACTTCYGTAGAATTATTCATGTAACACAAAGGCTGTTCCATCTATTAGTGCAGCTAAAAGCAAAGGTCCAATTTTAAATACATTTGAAGTATGGTTGATTGTAGAAGTTCTTTGTGTAGATACTTTAAAAGTGYACCAAGAAAGCCTTGCATCTGAAGAAATGTCTGTTAAGGCAAAGGCAGAGTCTGGAATTAACAGTCAAAATATTATGATGACAATGTAAAAATTTAAAATTTCTTTGCATAAGAATAACTTATGAGACCATATTATAGTGCTGAGTGGACAGAAGTGATGGTTARATTAATGGTATCTTGGTGTCACTGTTGTATTTAGTTGCTGCTGTAACTTCTGTAGTATTTACATCGATACAGTATTGCTCACCRGAACCCAGTCAGTTGCAAATATTAGTGTAGCCCCTTGCCTCTGGGAATAGAAGAAAAGGTCTTATCCCTGTTTCTTCACATAAGGGTATTTTACAACATGGAGTGACCTAATCTTTTCAAGTGTCTTCCAGTGCTAAGTAGAGAGCTTGCTTCCAGTAGAGAGCTATGCCTACTTGGTTTGTGACCTATGGAAGGTTTCAGAAAGTTTGTTTTCTTCTAAGCTGTAAAGAAAGATAGTGATAAAATCAGAATCAAAGCCACTGCTTTTAACTGCTTTAGCTAAAAATTGTCCAARCCCATACTACTRCTGCTGCAGGCAGAGGTTGTAACTCATTCAGGCTTTTGTAACTGATAATCGGGAATAATTGTTAGCCTGAACATTTCACATCAACACTGTTTAGTTGTGTTGGATACTATAGATGTAAACAATTTGGATGATGTTGAGATAGTTTTTAGGCTTCTTTTTTAGTTCTTACTTCTCTACTGAGCTTAATGAGAAAAAGAACGCTTATTGAATCCAAGCTTTAGCAGTAARTTTTTATTATACTTTTGAGGGAGTGCATCAAATATAAGGCATGAGTTTTCTGATTCTGAATTGCATTTTTATTATGYTTATTAAACCCATGATAAAGAATCTCTTTGTTCTTTCAGGAGTGCATTAGAGCCTTAGGCCGAAATAAACCTCACACACCTTTCAGAGCAAGTAAACTTACTCAGGTGTTAAGAGATTCCTTCATTGGAGAAAACTCACGTACCTGTATGGTAAGTTGATTTGGTTAACTGTTCTAACAAWTACAAAGAGAAAAGACTGCACATTTAGGCTTTTATGTTTAAAATTTGTTGCTTGCTACTGGTAGTGTGTTGAACTTTAATTTATTCACTAATTGACATTATATGTGGAGGGRGATTTCARAAGAGATATTTGTCAATGGCTTAGATTGAATATTAGGAGAAATTTATTCACCAAAGGGGYTGTCAAGCATTGGAACCAACTGCTCCGAGAATGGTCTAGTCGCAATCCTTAGAGATCTTTAAAAGATGTGTAGATGTGGTAGTTAGAGACATGGTGGTGGGCTTGGCTGGGTTAATGGTTGGACTAAATTATTTTAGAGGTCTTTTCCAACCCAAGTGATTCTGTGATTTTAGATAACTTGTTCCCTTCTAATTTTTTTTATTTTTGCTTGTTCTAGTTTTCTAGCTAGGCTGGCAGCTAGAAACATTTTTATCTTCAGAAGTTTGTTTATTTTTAACAGTGTCTTAATTATAAAAGAGTCTTGTTTGTGTTGCAGAATTCTGGAAAAGAGGGTGTAGACTGTAAATACAGTGATGAGTTGTGATTTTTTTAAATGACAAAGATTAAAGTAAATGTTGGTACCAAGGTCATCAGAGTATGCTTCAGTCTGTTGAGGGGGAAGTTGTTGGGAKCGCTGGGATGAATAGCTGTTGTAAATACATAAAATTTATACAAGAATATATAAATATATAAAATAGAACATAAATCAAAATTATTGTACATATTATAAATTATTTACTATTATAAATATATAAATATGTAARTAATTTTTCAATAGCTGTAAATGTGCATTTGCACCAGTCTGAAAAAAAATTCTTCTGACAGAGGAGTGAAAGGACAGATAAAAGTCCTGATGTCCAGTTGTTTTATTTGTGTRTCCTTAACATTTCTCTTTATGAGAATGCAAACTCTCTGCAGTGCATACTGGTTACTAGGCTTGTTTGTGTTGGTTACTTTTCACAGGCTCCTTAGAATTAATTAGTCTAGAGGCCAGAGAAGTCTGTAGACCACAATGTGAAAACCATGGTCTTAGGACAGTTTAGTCTTCCCTTTAGCTGTTWGATATGGTTCTAATTTGAAAATGGTGGTAAAATAGCATTCTTGTTAACCTTTTTTCCTTCAGTTTTCTAATGAAACAACAGGATAGTTTTCTTTCCCACTGAGACATACCTGACCAAGCTGAAGATGTCCCTGCTCACTGCATGGGGGTTGAACTAAATGACCTTTAGAGGTCTCTTCCAACTCAAATCATTGTATGACTTTTTAACTTCATAAATGCTGTGCAGGATTAACTAGCTAGATGGTGCAATTCTAGCAGATGTATCCAAGCTGCTGAAGGAGGTTTGAAAAATTAGCCTGTTGGAGGTTACTCTCTGCACATCRAATATTTAGCGTCTGTGAAAATTTCATGAAAGTTCTTAATTAATAAAAAGAATACCCTCTGAAAGTGGAAATATGCTTGAATTAATTTTTATTTTCTCATTCACATAAATGCAGCCTCTTCACAATAAAGCTTAAGAGACCTCTTTGAGGATAAGAGGTTTTGCTTGCAAATTCATTCTTCTGCTATTTTTCGTAGTAGTAGGACCAYTTGTGACATTCTGGTTTTAGAGTTAGTTTACAAAATTTTTTAAACTTAAGAATGTAGTCAGCAGATTCATCTTAAGATGGTCATGGTTCAACCCCAGCTAGCAATGGAGGTTATTACCAAGGACTTTCTCAACAAGATAGATTTGATCCTCTGTTCRAATGTGCTGTTTGAATAAGACATTTTGCAGCTATGTGGTGCTTTTCAATATGTAATGCGCAAAAAATGATGTAGTAAAATCTTGTGATTTTTAACTTACTAAAGGATTCCYGAAATAATAAAATACCTGCTGTATGTTTTCCTCTTGCTTTCTGATATACAAATCTGTAAGGAGGATATTTGTGTAGAACTCACTTGGTAGTTTCTACACTTCATTTTTATGCAATTTTTACTGTTTATGGATATGTTGCAGTCATAAAAGTTCCATCTTTAGGGATGGAGTATTCTCTCTGTATTAAAGTATGATTTGGAAACTCCTTATTTTTCCAAATTTCAGAAAAACRTTTTGAAAATACTTTCATAACATGGACAGTTATGACTAGGGTTTGCTTCTTTCAAAAGAAATCTGGAGACTTACAGTCAGCACAAATACTTTTTTAAAATTTTATCAGTCATTGCAGTTTTGCTATTCTTGTCTTTGAGAAATCATTTAAAACTTTTGAAGTGTTTCATTGTAGGATAATGAATCATCATTTGAAAGTTGCAGTGTGACAACGTAGAATAGTGTCATTTTTTTTAACCAGTGCTGCTCCTTGTCATGTTGCATCCTTTACATGCTGCAGTCATACCTGAAGTGGTCACATACTTCTGTCCATAAGTAGTRCAGCTTTTTCCATCCTCATTTGGAATTAGGAACAAGAAGGTGAGCAACAGAGAGGTCTGAGTCCTCCTGTCCTGCCTGGACTGGGCTTGTTGAGGCCTGAGGAGAGGTTATATACCAAGACTTGARCACAAATTCACATGTCCTGAACAGGGTATTCACACAGACCAAGGCACCTACAATGGCACTTCCCTAGAGCAGCTGTACCATGTGCTCTTTAAAATGTTGGAGCAATCTCCTAGTGTTACAGCAGTGGTAATGTACAGGTAAAGCAAAAGGCACACACACAAAACAAGGAAAACGTGGAAYTCATTCACCACTTCCAGTTGTCAGGATAGTTCAGCTGTCCCCAGACTGTATCACATGTAATGATGCCTTAGGAAGACAAATGCCATCAATCTAAACATCACTGTCTGTGGCATGCTCTAAACATTAAACTACTGGAAGAGATGTRTGCATTTTTCATGTTATTTGAGTTTGGAAGGGCTGTAGGAACTTTAGGATTATTGTTAATTAGCACCAAGAACAAGAGACATGCAGTTCTGTGATTTCAAATATAAGCTTGTTGTTTTCCTTAGCAATTGATGTGTACCAGTATTAGAGGTTTAAACTTAGGTTTGTATTGTCACTTCCACCACATATATTTCCTTTCTCCCCAGAAGGAGAAATTCCTCTTGGGATGACTACCTCTGCTTCTATATAGAAATGTCAGCMGCAGGATAAAAGAAAAGACTGGGATTGTTTAATCACCATCAGTTCTCCTGAGTCTGTGATATCACAAAAATGTTAGTGTGTAGAATCATCAAGGTGTTGTTCATAGAGGCCTTTATGATAGTTTAGGAAAGAGCACAGGTAGAAAAATTGGATACTGAGAGAAACTAGGACAAATAATGATCCCACTTTTCCCAGAGTTTTAATTTTTGCTGATTTCAGGAAAGGTGGTGTTAACTTCAGAGTAGTTAATTTAACTGGAAAAAGAAAGACTTTTAGATGACAGATAGGTCTCATGAAAGATTTGCCATCATGTATTGTTTACAGATGATTTCTAATTGAGAAAAAATATATCTCTGTTGCAGCAGTCCTCTTATTAGAAGGTAAAAATGAGCTGAGGCACAGATTTCTTGTTAAATGCAGCATAAAAAGGGTCCTGGTTTATTCCTTTTTACAGCTTAGTCATCTTAACTACAACTATTTGCTGACTCTGGCTACAGCAAGTACCTTCTGTAGATTTCCCTTGCAKCCTCTGATTGCTGGTTATTTCCTGCTAAACAATGACTGCATGTATCAGTTTGCAGACTCTGAATGCAGGCTTTTACCCAGCTAGACTGTGACTGCAGGTTCCAGCAACAGGCTCTAACTGCAGAMCCAGACTGACCTCACAGCAGTGATTCTCTCTCACCAGGATCCTCTGCTTCATGATCCTCTTCTTCATGCTCCTCAAAATTGCTCTYCCATGATGATCCTCCCCTTAGCACCTAAGCTCCTCCTTTATCTCACTCATTCTTACTGGATATAGCTGTGACTCATCCGGGGTGAGGCTGTATTGSGTAATTAACACAGCTGTTACTTAAGGTCACCTGTATTCCCTTCTCCTACATATCTCTACTTAGGAAAATAGTTAAGCTTATCTTTACTACTGTTAAGTTCAGTTTCTGATRTGGCCAAAATCAGCATAGAATCTCCTTGAACAGAGTAGAGTCTCAAAAGATAAATAGAAAAATAATGTGGTTATTGTTTGTAGGATATATTAGACTTAGGGTCTACTGACTTGCATATTTCCTTTTTTGAGAAGTGTATTTTTTAAGTTAGAATTGCACATTTACACAGTATGTCACCAAGATGGTTGGGGAAATTGAATTTGTGTGAATTCTTGATGTTTCTTAAGAATTAAATTGAAGCTTTGACTGGACATCTGTCCTGAGATGTCGTTGTATATGAACAGCTGTATTTTTTTTTTTGTAGAAAAACAGTCATTTTTTGTAGAAGATCAGAAATGAAACTGGAGATTAAAAAATACATACATTTAAATTCACCTACCCTTCCATTTGTACGAAGTGACTTACTAATGTGTGGCTTGTTTTCTCCAGATCGCTACAATTTCTCCAGGGATGGCATCATGTGAAAACACTCTAAATACATTGAGATACGCAAATAGGTATGAAAGATGTTATTTATTAAAGGCTATACTGACYGTTGATGACTGACATTTGAAATAGTGTTGTTCCATGATGTATGATTATTTTAACTATTWGAATAATTCAGTGGTAGTTGTGTTTCTTAGTAAGATTAAAACCAAATTAGTGATCCAGGCTCACATTTAATTCAAATTGTTACTTTGTACAACCATTACAAAAGAATCTATTAAAACTGCATCTATGCTGTCATCCAGAGATGGATAATGTGGATTGCAAGGTATGTGGGACATACTACTATTAGTTTTTTCCTTGCTTTGAAAGGACCATCTCTTGCAGTAGTGATAGTTGGTGTTCATGACAATTCCTCRGGGTGTTGGCTAAAATACCTTTCTGTGATGTGATTTTTTTTCCCATCCTTTTGGTGGAATTGTGTGCAGTTGCCAGTCTGTATTACATATACTTAAAAAATTTCATGCTTCCCAAATTTAGGCAAATATCTGAGGACCCTAGGTAGAGGTTTCAAAAGGCAGAAAATCCAGCAGCCTTTATGATCACTGTAGAGCAATTAGCACCTCCAGAGGCAGATGCATCACTTTTGACGTGTACTGCTCTAAGAAAATGTTCAACTCTTTCCAGTGAGTGTGAAAGGAGCCCTCACATGCTGCACTTGGTTTGCATTTAAAATTTGTGGAGATGGTGCAATCARGTCCTGTGTGTCTCTGCAGCCAGACAGACCTCCATGCTTGGCTGCAAAGGACAAAGGTGGCAGACAGTTTCTGGGCCATCAGAAGCACTRGCTTTGCCAGACTAGGCCACCATCTGGGGCTATGTTTGCCCGAGTGAGAGGTCAGGAAGAACCGTAACTGCTTCTCCTTGTCTAGGAACAAATGCCTGCTAGAAAGGCTTACTGCCTGTTTCTCTCAGTCTCCAAAYGTCCCTGTGTCTGGCTTAATGAAACTAGCAGTAAACCTGCCTGGCTTGGACCAGTCTGTCATTTTCTCCCTGAAGAGAATGAGGCATCTGTTCCTCTGCTTAGGAATGCAGGACCTTGTGCATTCAAGACTTGTTGGAACTTCTACCCCTTACAGAACTTATGCTGCTGAAGTGACTCAATAGAAAGTCACTACAAAACTACAAAAAGTCAATACAAAACGAAATAGTTGTGCTGAAACTGTTTCCTAGACTTACTGTTAAAATTGTATATTGTTATGGAATATATACGTGTCACTGTGATGTTGCTTCATGTGTTTTGTAGAGTTTTTTTTTTCCTAATGGTACATAATTTTCATAGTGTAGTTAGTTTTAGGTGCTGGACACTAGTGTRTGGGCTGTGACAACAGGAAGTGAAATAGAATTTACACTTTTGTAGCTGTAATGATTTGATATTTTAAAAGGAGTAATTTAGTGGAATACTGAATGTAGACTAAATAATATTAACTATACAAACTGAAATCTGGAATTATTATTCTCAAAATCCTGCTGTTATAGTCCCCTGCAAATTAGAAGAACTGGTTTTGTTCAGTTTTGTTACTGATCCGAACTGTTTGCAGAGAGTTTAAATATTTATAACACTTGTGTTATAAAAATAATTTTGTAGTTAAACTATTAAAGAAGTATGCTAAACAAAGAGTTGTCATTTTAACTGTGTTTATGAGAACATTTTCTTTTAATTTGCCACTGTATTTTGCTGCTGCAGAGTAAAGGAATTTGGAATTAGTCCTTCGGACATTCCCTTCTCACAGGGTAGTGGCAGTCGCTCTGATCTCTCTCCTTCCTATGAGTATGACGACTTTTCTCCTTCAAACACCAGGTCTACTTCGTTCTATACATGGAAATTTATTTTTAAGTTTTCTTTTTGGCTATGTAATTTTACAGACCAACCTTTCATTAGTCCCCTTGCCTTGAGTCACACATACTTTGTTTTTATTTTGGTTTGGCAGGTGATGGTTCTGCATGATATGCAATCATCTTCCCAGTATTTTGTTTACCCTCCTTAAACATCCACATKCTGTATCCAGGCTTGCTAGTTTCCTTCATACATTTAAAAAAAATAGAAATGGTGATGTCACCTTTGTACATTTAGTGGACCAAATCTAACAATTCTGTGTTTAGATTAATTCAAATATCTCTGAAAGAGAAAATTTTCTTTTATATATATATGCTATATATATATATATAGCATATTAAAGCTTTTAAGCGCCCTGAAGATAAATGAAAAATATTTTCCATTGTGGTAAAATAAGACCTACTTGAAAGAACGTTTTTACCATTAAAGAAATTAGGTGTATATTCTAAAACTTGTTTTCAGACTTCCACGCATCTTTCATAAACTTGCTTTTGAATAGGCTTTTTTTTTTTTACAGGATTGTGACCAATTTTTAAACTAAATACATGCTGTGAGAGCCTGCCATTTTATTAAAATATTTTCACCTTTGRAGTTAATGAAAGAATCTATTTGTTCTCTGAAAAATTTGGTTGCAAGTTATTATTTTCTTCAGAATTTCTTAGTTTATTTGCTTACAACAGCTAATACAGAGCTGATTGACTTTTTTAAAGCACAACTGTCTATGCAGAAAAATAAACACTATGATGTCTAGGGTGCTAAATCACCTTTTCTTTGAAATGTCACCCACTGTCAAAGAGTTAATGTTGAGGGGTTTGAAATTTTTGCCCTCCTAACTGTTAACAAGTAGTAACATTTCAATCAGAAAATACTTCTTTCTAGATTACTTAAATCCACATGCAAGTAGTAAAAATGCAAGGATTAATGCCTTTTAGGAATTTAGGRATCTTTTTGTCATTGAAAAGTACATTAAATTTGTGAAGCTGACATCATCATCTTCCTTATTAAATGAAYTGATTGCGCATAAACCCCTAGAGCTTTATTTTTGGTTATGACTCTTTTGCACAGGAAGTTACTAATTTTCAATTGAAACATTTTCTGCCCATAGGGTGAAGGAGCTGACAGTTGATCCTAATGCTGCAGGAGAAATCCGTTCCATTACACACCATACTCCCAATCAGATGGACGACTTGGAGACACAGTGGGGTGTGGGAAGCTCTCCTCAGAGAGATGATCTCAAACTGCTTTGTGAACAAAATGTGAGTGGTTTGCAGAATTACATGAAAAGAGATGATGACATACAGTGGGCAGAACAAATCCAGATGAATAGCCTGTTAGTAAGATCTTGAATACACACTGCATACCTCTTCACCTTTTCTCTTTATGGYACTATGCTAATTTCTGTACAAAAGAAAAACCAAAGCCAGGAATGTTTCTTGAAGGGTTTCTTTAGCTTCCTTGCTGATTAGGGCTTTTAATGTCTAGGCAGGCTGTGGTGATGATCTGTAATATGCATTTTTTCCACAATAGCATCACATTCTYTTAGGCAGTGGGAAGTATCCTAAAAGTCATCTGTTTTATTTAACACCCTTTGTGGTTTTCAGCATTATTTTCCCTGCATGCAAACCCCATTTCAAAGGAGTTTGCTTTTCCCTGCATGTAGAAATCTGGCTACCYATCATTCTGCCTCCTAGTGTCCTGGTTTTCCTAGGATGAAACCCCAGTGCACTTCTGGGAMGACAGCCACATGATGTTCCCAGTATGTCTCCCTGGGCTGGAGGACTAGAGAGCAGAGAGAKGTCTTCTAAAGGGCTTTCTCCCTCATTGCTGATTATCAGCTTTGGTCCTGGTCCTTAAATATTCAAAAGGGGTTAAAACTCTTTATTTGTGAAAATACCCATGAAAAATAGAAAGAAAAAATCCTTACAATCCTAACATTTTTCACAAGACTTGTCATGTGACTTCACATGTCTTGTCAGACATCTCTTTGGGATATCTGCGGTATATCTCACTTTAGTAAATGATTTTTTTCCCAGGACTCTGTTTTGTAAGAACATGGTAGTGATTCCTAGAGCTTCCCATTGTTCCTTCCAAACAAATATCCTGTTATATCACTTGTTCATTACTTATGTTGAATGAATTTAAGCCTTACTTAATKTTTTAAAAAATATTTCAAAGGCATTGTGCAAGGAACTACTTGGAAYTKTCTTGCCAAACATYAATTACAGCCTACAGTACTTCCCTCTTCTGTTATTGACTATTCATTTCTAAAGAAGCCTTCTTTGTCCCAGTTTGTAAATCCATGTGTGCATTCTTCTAATTTGTCAATCACTGTGTACATTTTAGATTACTCCCTACACATTTATTTAACTTCTTTTTTCCAAAGGTTTAATTTAATTTTGATTTCCTGGAATGTATTGAATGCAATTGTAGTTGTCCTTTTTAGAAAAATTTTTCCAGTGTGCAGCATGCACAACACAAAACCAAAGTTTTCTATGGGCATTAAAATCTATAAGAAAATATAATTCTTCCCTTGAGATTTCCTTTTCCCATAATTTTGTWATTTTTATGTGGAATATTCTGATTTTCAGTATTTGCTAGGAGTAGTAACTGGAAAATTTTGATTAATATTAATTAAATTAAACTCTGTAAATATTTTSAATTTATTGCCCCTTCTGTTCATTCCTGGAGATTTGTTTAATGCTTCTTAGAAGTATTAAATTCTATTTTGACAGGCTTTACCTGCTTTATATTTTTTTYCCATGTTCTGTGATGAAATGGGTCATATTCAACACTTTTCTGTAGCCACAGTTCTTTCCAGGCTAACAAGGTAAACTGTTGTTTTTAGGAAGAAGAAGTTTCTCCACAGTTGTTTAGTTTCCATGAAGCTGTGTCTCAAATGGTAGAAATGGAAGAACAAGTAGTAGAAGACCACAGGACTGTCTTCCAGGTAAAAGATGGAGCTCCAACTTTGTTTTATCCTAATTCAGGAATTCAGGTTTTCCCAATGAAAGTGCATACTCTTGAAGACAGAGGAGCATCTGATCTGTAGCCTTTCTGTCTGTCAAAGATTCCTAAACTGATTTATTTATGTTAAACTGATTGGATCAAACTAATAGGAACAGATTCTGTAACACCTGGTGTTAAGTCCCTGTGATTAAAGAGAAGTACATATCTTGGTCATTCCAGAAATTTAGTTAAATTTTCCTTTGCTGGGCTGGTAATTAATAGTTGTGTCTCTCAGCACCATTTCTGTTTTGTCATCTCTCTCCAAGTATTGTGTATTCTTTTGTGACATTTCTCTCTCCAGAAGAGACACGTGTATTTCAAACTGCCTATYTGCTTCCATGTTACAGCTATATAAAGATTTTATGTGCTGTTAGTCAAAGCTTTTGGAAGGAATACTGCCCATGTAGTGCTGATCAGTGCTATGGAACCTTTTACACTCMCAAAATTGTGGCAATGAATTCTTGTTTTCAGAAGGAAATATGGATTGCTTCTGTTCATAACCTTAAAGCCTGCAGGCAAGCTGTCTGTCTGGYACATTCGTTCTTAGAGAACACCAGACCACCAAAACCTGTAGGGAGTACACATTATTAGCACAGGTATCTAGCTTAGTGGAACACTGATGTGTGTTTATAATRAAGCAAGATGCTAAATAAAACATCTTGCAGTGGATGTAGAGATCTAGTCATTATGGAACATTAGCCCTGAAGCAAAACATACAGAAGTGTGAAAGTCMTGTGCCATATGCTGTGRCTATGTCCTRTTGCAGCTTCTGGAGAGACAAGCTGCATTAGTTTAAAATSTAATTGCCTCTGTCCATCTGGCCTTCTGCTTTAGATTACTGCTCCTTCTGGCAGTCCCTGGGAGGAAATATGTCCAAGCCTCAGGTCCCTCTGTTCACAGCAAGGCTTACTAGTTTATGCCGTGTATGTAGGTGGGCTGCACTGATACAAAATCTGACAGTTGTACCAGTCATCTTCTGTCAGTGTTCTGAAAGCAGCTGATACACAACATCCTTTCCTGGCAAAAATGGCTAAAATACACCAGTTCAGGAGTCTTTGTCTTCGATGTACAAGGTTATGTTAGATGAGATGAMTCTTACCCCAGTGTAAATGTAATGTTACCCCATCTCTCCTGAAAGCCAAAAAACATGCAAGGGGTTTGGACTACATTTTCAGTTTGGGCTATGGAGCACAGAAGTAAAGACTTAATATGTCAAACCAAGCATTCTAGTATGCCTAGAACTGTCAGCTGCTTTCTTTTCTTTAAACCAAAGCATTTCCAACAGGCTCAGTTCTGATCACAGTTTTGCATGGTTCTGTAACATTTAAATTCCAGGCTGCATTCTTCTTTGCTACAAGCTTTTTTTTTCCCCTTCTTATTTTTTTGAAATGTTCCGAGTGCAACTGTGAGCTTCTTTAACCAACCTTTATTGTATTCCTGTGTGTGGATTTGGATCATATAATAGTGAGTTTAAAATAGGTATCCTTTTATACAGCTTCTCTCAAAACAGAGCAGAATTATCTTGGATCCTTGAATGTAATAATGACTGTGTGACTGTATAGTGGTAAGCAGCCCATAGTTGAAGCCTGACTTCAGAGTTTGACTCTTGCTAAGGGGACATGAACATGACAGCATTCTGTTTCCTAAATTTCTCAGCTTCATAACTGTCTAGTGTTCTGAATTTGAAGAGAATTGGGTAGCTGGGGCTTACCTGTGATGATGTGGYCACTGAAATTAAAAATAATGTAGAAAAAAAGCAGTTTTGCTGAATTTGGAATAAGGCTTTATTTTTGGATTGAAATGTATTTTATTGAGGTGACAAGGCAGTAAAATGTGGGGTCATATGGGAAAAAGTCTTAATTAGTTTTTGGTCTTGACAATTTGCAATGTATTTTGTTTTTTTGTGTTTTTAAATTGTTACCTAGGAATCTATTAGATGGTTGGAAGTTGAAAAACTACTTCTTGAGATGACAGAAGAAGTAGACTATGATGTGGATTCTTACGCTACCCAACTTGAAGCAATTCTAGAGCAAAAAATTGATATTCTGACCGAACTTAGAGGTAAGTTGCTTTTAATCACTTCTCTGTGCATTATTAGTGTATGCCATGAGACTTGCAGTAAAAACAAGGAAGAAAAAAAATGTATTCTAGGGTCTTTTTTACCTGCTTATGCTGGCCATCAGTGGAAGGAGCATTTATTCTGCAGTCTAAGAAGTTCACACCTTTATCAGTTCATCCGAATGTAAAGGAAGAGTTTATGCTTTACCTTCAGAAAGTACTAACTCTGTCCTRCAACTTTTCTTTTTTTCCAAAACATTAAAGGAAAGTGAGGAAATCCAAACCAGCTGTATGGAAAAGAACAGAAGGCCATGCAATGAGGAAAAAGTAGTAGGAAAAAGTAGCAGTTGAGTTGTATAGTGTAGTAGGAAGCCTGCTGTCACTTTTAAGACTGTGCTTAAGAGTGCCATCAGGCTCTGAGTATTTTAGTTGTTAGTTTCCTTTCTTTCCCAACAGCCTTTATTTGAATTTTGTCAGCCTGTCTTTGTTGAAAAACAAACTGCAGCTAATTCTTCCTGCCCAAAATTAACTCTTCCACTTGTCTTCTAAAATCAGTTTGTCAGTTGGGTACGTCCTGGAGATAAATTTTCCTTTTCCTTTTTTTTAACTGTTTRGACTCCAGGAGACATACTGCTGTACTGGCAAAAGCTCAAGGGTGTGTTTGGGGGCTGATGGAAGAGTTTTCTTGATCTAAGTTAAAATCTCACTTTTTACTCARTCTGAGTATCTGCTCAGAATACAACAAGCAGATCAGATGTGGCCTGCTTTTGTCCTGAGCATGCCACTTACACTTTTGCTAGGAGTTGGAGTTTCCTTTTGTTTTCATGGATTATRGCTTTCTCTTCAGAAGATGACAATGTGAGACACCAGCAATGAAAAAAATGCAGTTTAGGTGACTACCTGTTCTTCAAAAATATGGCAGATTCTGTTTTTCAAAAGGTTGCTGGAGGTAAAATGCTAAGAGATCTTGCATCTTTACAGCCAGCTTAATATAACTGTAGTTTTATAGGAGGTAACACGTATAAAGTCAAAAATGCTGTCTTGGTATCATCTGTGTTCTGGTTGTGGCACATAATGGTCACTGAATTGTTCAGCCTTTACTTCTGTCACTGTGGGACTGACATATTTTTGCCATCATATTGATTTCCTTCTTCCCATTCTTGGGCATATTACTGGGGAATAGAAGGGACAGGAATAGAAAAATGAGGATGCCACACTTATTTCCTTAGGTTCGTCCCATTCTTACTGAATTACAATGAAACCAGTGAATGATGCATTTAACTATTTACAGTGAGTAAGTTCCAAAACTTATTCACAAATGTTTTTCACATTCATAAGGAAAGAGAGGGCACTAGAATTTACTCATCTGRGTTTTAGAATGTACAGAAATGGCAGACTGTACACTAATTATCATTTTRTATGTTCCTAAAACTGGTTTGGAAGGTACTGGGAAGGAAAAGGATATAGGTGGTGTGTATCTCCGTAGACTCTCTAAGACAGAATGAGAATGGAAGTGTGAACACTCTACACGCTGGGAATACAATTGTGCAGTTTACAGACCTATCCTGCCTAGAGACGGGAGTATCCAAGAAGAAACTAAGTTGCTAAGCAACTTGTTTGTATGGTTTTGAGTGCTAGTTTAGCTCAGTACTCTTGTCGTTTGTAGTGTCAGCTATTTTTGTGGAGGAATGTTCTTTGTTGTTCGTTTGGGCTGGGAAGTGGAGGATCAGGGCTTAGTTTCAAGATCTGTTGAGAACAGGCATATCAGTATTCATTCTTTTGTTTTTTTTCTGTAAAGACAAAGTGAAATCTTTCCGGGCAGCTCTACAAGAAGAGGAACAGGCCAGTAAGCAGATCAACCCGAAAAGACCACGTGCCCTTTGAAAAGGGCCTCCGCTGCTAAAGGAATTCACGAACCCATACTGCTGTAGCACATGTTTGTTACAAAACCTAGTGACCGAGAGAACTACTTGAAAGAGTAAAAATGTTAGAAATGTTTGTGGAAATGTCTCGTTTCTTATTCACCTGAATGACATTTTCAGTTTTATGTGAAATGCTCCTATGTCTACAAAATGCTTCTAGACCAGACAGCACAACCATGCAGGGTTCAGATCTGTGAAGCACTTTGTTTTAGGWATTTCATTTATTCAAATAGTGAAATGTTTGGAAATACTTGCCATATTTTTAATAAAGTAAAACTGTGACCATAAAAAAGTCACAGCACTTCCTTCTGACCATGTTCAGTTTTATGACAAAGACCAGCTGTGCAGTTTARAATTGTGGCGTGCATGCACACCTCACTAGTGGTTTTACGTAACTTCTCTTCCACAAACAGCTGTGCTTAACTCTTCCCATTCTGTGCCTTGATGAAGGCTACTTAACCCTAACCCTAAATCCTTTCTGAAGCACAGCCTTAAAAAATACATTCCTTATTTGTCAATATAAATTACTTTAATGTGCGTACATTCTTGATGTGTTTCAAGACATTTTTTGGTGGCTAGTTTCATTTCACAGGATGTGCCATATCATTTTAGGAGGAACTGCAGGCTGTTAAGAGTGAATAAACAGCTGGACATTCCATTTTTCATGTAAAAATCTGGAATCTTGATTTATTTGAATACCATAAAGAATGGTTATATAATTCTAACATTTTATCTGTAACAATAAAAAACAAAAACCCAAAAAAAGAAACAAATCAGCAAAAACCCACAAAAATATAATTTAGTTGATGTATATTAAAGGGTAATGTTTTAAGTACTGAGAAGAGTTGTATCTTAGGATAATGCAGATAATATGATATGTGGTATGGTGTGATAATGCTATGTATGGATAAGTTAACTATCAAACTTTGGGGATAAATATGTCCATACTGGCCTTTCACATACTGTTTTAAAAACTTGGATTTTGATGCATGACAAAGTTATATGTACATTAACTGTAGTTTGCAGGTAGCTTGAGTAGTTCTGTTGCTTTAAGAAGTAGCTAATACCTATTTTTCCCTTTGTACAGTGCCAGCAGCTGAAAAGTGGGGTGAAATTGCATCATTTGATGATTTTGCACAATACCTCTACCTAGCGCTAATAGAAATCCCACAAGTACCTGAATTCTCACAAATGGCGCCATGTGTATCAGCACTTTTTAGGTGGTGGCACTCAAGTTATTTTTGCAAGTCAGTATCCAAAAAAGATTGACCTTTCATGTAAGAATTTGTCAAATGAAGAACTGTAGACCTCTCTCTAGGAGTTCTCCCTCTTTCCAGGAGTTTGTATCAGCAGGCTTTCCCTTGGAAATGTTTAAAAATTGCGTTTGGAATASAAGCTTGTTGTTTGTGCCAGGCCTGGAGGGGGGAATAAGGGGAAGGCAATGAAAAGAGAGTTAAATGAGCCAGAACTTCTTGTAGTGTTTAATGTTTGTATCTCCCATAGAAAAGTAGGCTATGGGAAGCTCTTGTCGCATCATGGTTAAAAATAAAAAATCCTCCTGTGTGTAAACATGAAAACTGAAACTATGTAGATTTTACATAATGTGTTTAATAAATTAAGCTATTAAATGAGTTACATCTGAAAATTTCTTTTATGGTTTGGGAAGGGTTTCAATTTGTAACCACATCAGTTTCATTTTTGAAAAGACCTCCGATTTAAAAATAAAACCATCTCTTCTGTACAAGTTCGTTATAGAGAAAGAAATATCCCCAGACCACTGTCCTGACTTYGGTTTTGCAGCAGATCTTGAAAAAAATCACACCTCTTTCTGAACATTTTTTAGGATCATCACCCATTACAGCTAAAACAAAAAAAAAACCAAAAAAACAGTGAAATGGAAGGCAAGAGCTCCTGTTAGCAGGTGATAATACAGGTTATCGTATAATAAATTACAGAGGTTTTCTCTGAAGCTGCTCTAGACAATTCTTACTTTCTAAAAAGCTGAAGACTGAGGCATCCTACAGGCCTAATAGTGGCTTCCATACATCCATGCAAGCCTAGCACCGCAACCAGGCTGTTGTCAGGGTCAGGCTTTCTGTGGGCCCAAAAAGGWCAGTCAGCTTTCAGCACCTTTTTACAAAGCCCTGTAAATCACATGTATCCTGTGAAGTAGCACGTGCAAGCTGAAAGTCTGTCTACTGCCTGTACTTGTGCCATAGCCTGCTTTAAGACAGATCTACACTGATACTGAAGCAGTTAGAATCAAGGAAAATTGATAGGGCTGGTTGTGGCACTTGAATTTCTGCAACCCATTGCCATAATGGACTGAAATTACTTGGACAGTATTCAAACAAGCTGATCCTTGATTCCTCTCCAGTAAAACRAAASTATTAAGGAAGTTGACACATATCTTCAGCACTTGTTCGTTCTGCATTAGTCCASCCAATATTATGGCTATTTACYTAACTCATCATTTGSTTCTGCATGAAGTGAAGCAGCACTAGAATTACWGAATTATAAAATTGTGAAATCAATGTGCAATTCAGTTTTTGAAGTCAATGCYTCAGRATGCCTGTAAATTTGAGTGCCTATTTTTATACATGCCTCTGAATCAATGACTTTTAAAAAACTGACAGGATATCAATGGGGCTGCTAGCTGGACTCAGTCTTAGGACATCTTTTCCARCTTTAGTGATTCAGTGATGTGTATAAATAAGTTTTTCTTAGAGGAGGTTTTGCTAATTTGCATGCTTTGCGCTGTATCTCACTGAAAGCTACAATCTGTGCTGAAACTTTTCCCTTCTTCAACAGTGTAGTAGTTACCTTAAAAAATAGCTGCCTGAATTTAGTTAACAAAAAACTCAACCCTGCTATTTGTGTTTATGAGCCTGGGCCCGTTGGTAGTTTTTTTTCCAATTCCTACAGTGGAAGAGAGGATAAAGGCAATTCTGTAAATGAATCCAGCCCACAAGGTAAATTCTTTTGATTTCTGAAAAACACTTACTGGGATTCTCTAAGAGAAGCAGATTACAAACAGGCTTGGAGTGCTGGTAGTTACCAGAGGAATGAGAGGCATCTCAAGTCAAAAGGAAGGGTTTAAATATACTTCAAAACAAATACACAAACGATGGATACCAAAAAAGAGGAATTACTGCAACTTTCTTTTTGTTGTCCAGACTCCTCATGTGTTCTACTGTTGAGTATTGCGCATGAATATACTGAGGTGAAGTCCATKATCAGAGAACACAGAAGTCAATTAWGTTCAATCCATGTTTTGGATATATAGAGAAAAACACAGTCGTGAGGTAGTCCAGCACCTCACTTCAGCTCTGAAAGAATTTACTGCTTTTAAAATACTGAGCAGCAGCTTCTTGCCTACTGTCTGTGATAAAACCACATCTAACATTTTATTTTGAGTCCAAGCATATACGCCGTCTTCCGTTCATTGCTTTTATGAGGAGCTTGTCCCACTGCACTGACTCTGGCTTGGGTAAAACTTCGGTGAAAAAATACAGCATCTTCCATCCTCCTAGCAGTATCTATGAAAAATGGATGCCTTCTGAATTGAAGCCATGTAGCAATCTGAAAAGGTAAAATATGTATATTACAATTCTAGCAATTTAAACTTCAGCTTGAGGCATTTTTAATATGTGCAAAGAAAACAGCATGAAAGCAGCCATCACTGATCAACTGCAGAGAAAGAATTTTTACAAATAACTAGAAGTTATTAGCAAATTTGCTATTTTAGAGATGCAGGTTGATTTTCAGTGCAGTTGCTTATGTGGGATCCTGTCAGGGTCCCTATGTTTCTTCAAAGAGCATTACCTGTCTTAGTTCTCCAAATGACAAACAGCTAGGAAATTTTATCTTGAATTACGAGAGGATTCACAATGCCACCAGAAGTAAGAGCAGAATACAGCAGCTAATTATTCATATTTTAAATTATGCTGTAGATTATAGCCTAACCCTTAAGGCAGAGAAAGGCTGTGTAAGACTCCAGGGAAATTTTAATAGCCAGTTTACACTATGGCCATTTTTAAAGAAGACACAGAAGGATCTAGTACACAAACATCTGAAATAGGAGCT
>CADDXX010000086.1:1064317-1077634 GCA_902810485.1 Alauda arvensis | reverse complement strand
AATCAACACAGGATTCATTTAAATAATCTAATTCTTTCTTGCTCTTAGAACAGTTGTTTCAAGTGATAAAAAATAAGTTATACTTTTTCTATTACAAATTATTGTATTATTCTATTGTATCTGAATCTTTGTATCTCAGTTCATWCATTATATATGAATCACAACAGTATTGAAAAGCAGACACTAAATGCTTTATTAAATTAGTAAAAGGCCTTGAGACATACGTACATGGACAATATTGTAATAATATTAAATTTTTCACTATGATTTGATGACCCTTTTAGATTTTTCTTTAAGGAAAAAGGCAAGTTCTGGCCACCTTCAAACTTTTTTGGATAATTTTTGATGTGCTAAGCTTTTCAATGTTAATTTTTTACTCTTATAAAAGKCAGTATGCAGGTCACAGTGCACAGAAATGGAATGTAATAGAGTAAGAAGGAACTTACTGTATTATGTAAGGAACAATGAATTCGGTAATTATGATCCAGCAACTGTTCCACAGCACTTGATCTGAAAGAAATGTGCGTTTAGCMTGAAAACTKAGCTGTAACTGTTGTTCAGTTGATTGGTTGTTAATGTCTACTACAAAAAACCGCCAACATTTACACAGAACTGTTCTTTTTAAACAGCTGACTAGTTTTCTTCTAAAAGAAAAAGCTTGTAACATCAAGCTTCCACCATGGTTTATCACTATGTAACACTTATGCTATACATTTGCACAAAAGAAATGGTTCACTGGATAGGCTTTCAAACTTCAAAAATATTTCYTTTGATATAAGTTACTTACTTAAATGCTGCAGAGAGTGTCTTGTTTTTCCTAACAAAGGCTATCCTTACCAGACCATCCCACTCCTGAAATCAAAAATTTCATAATTTTAGAAAATAACATACARCTACTACAAACAAGAACCGTCTACTGACAACTTCAGAACAATACTGAACACAAAGGAAAATCCTTTATGAAAGTGTCCTTCTAAACAACACGAAACTAGTTGTGTCTTGGACAAAGCAACACAAATGGAGGAGAAAATACTTCACCCCCAAAACCATTTGAATAGTACTTTCTTGTGCCCAGGTGCTATTATGTGCAGAGAAGGCAGATACTTGAAGAAAAACTGGTTAACCTTGGGCAAAGCTGAAATGGTCCTGAAGTGTTTTAAAAATTTAGAATACTCTTCTGTAACATTTGTTTTCTGAGATTACATACACTCATCTGAAGATAAATTTCATACATTCCTTTGATCAAAACCTGCAAAATCATCAGCCAGAAACATCTCTGGGAGACGTAAACCATGATGAAAGGGACAATATTACTAGCAGTTCTCCAACTGACCTTGGTCTTATGAGAAATACACAAAGCTGCACCCAGCTGATGGTGGCATGGTCTGTTAATGTCCTAACACAAGCCTCACAACAGAGAAACAAGTATTTTGGAAACTCCACTGAATAGCTATCTTGAGCAAAATAGGTAGTTTGTTCTAGAATGAGCACATGGAATTGAGTAGTAAGTGGAAAGAAAAATGAGAGTAAGTACTATCACCAGCACATTACGCTGAGCATGCACTGCTCACCTGGAAGTTGATYGGTGGTGGCGGGTTCTTTGGCTCTATTCTGACAACGCTGGATTCAACTTTGGGAGGAGGCCTGAAGTTGTTCTTTCCAACCTGTTRGTTAAGAGCAGTCAAGCAGCTGTGTGAATAAGCAGCAAATTCCTCACATCATCCCTTACAACACTCTTCTTCTGTGTTTGATAGCTGAGCTACCTAAATGCAGAATGACATACCTTCATCAGATGGTCCACTCGAGCCAGTAACTGAGTATTGATAGAGAGTCTGCAGTACAGTTTACTTCCTGGTTTTGCAACCAAACGAAGTGCAAATTCCCTTTGAAACATAAGGATTGCACACCTGAGAGTAACAGAAATGAGAAAATCAATTCTAAGTAATCAATTTTTATGTCAGAAGCCAACTAACACACTTGGAAAACATGCAATTTGCCTCAGCACTCAGAAGAGTGAAAGTTCATAATAAACAACTCTGCCTTAAATTAGTCTGTTGAAAAAAAGCCCAAAACCCATCACAGAACTTGGTGAAGCCATCTAAGTCTCCTTAAAGYGATTACATAATGTGATTATTTATACTGCTAAATTGATCAGGATCAAAGAGACAGTCTAGTCTCAGAGTTGTCTGACTGTAATAAATAATTTTGAATAACTCTATGCTGAGTGCTTCAAATCCAAGCTTTCCAAAAATTCACTGGTAACACTACCAATATTCCTCTGAGAGAAATCAAGAGCTGCTGACATACTGATTTCTGACACACAGACAGGGCAGTTACATTTTCAGATCAGACAACAAKAAAGTGATTTGGCATTGATTCTACCCATTCCAGCCTAACTGAAGTAGAAAGGTATTTGAAATGCTATGATGCCCTGCTTATCCTTGGAATAAAATACAAAGGAGATGTAACTCCTATTTAATCTACTGGGCACTCACTGTTCCCAAGTTTAAATTTTCTCCTCATGCTTAATTCATCAGTATAAATTTAATTTCCAGGAACTATCAGGCTATGTATTACACAAAATTTTAGAGCAGCTCTGATCCATCAAACTGCTATTTTAGGAACTAAAAAAATACTGGACTTGAAAATATTTTTTAAATTGTTTTCCTTCGTCCCAGAGCTCTATTGTTCCACATACCTGAAAAAAGGTCTATGAAGCAGTAACTTGAAAACAAAAGGGGAAGAAATCTGGGAAAAAAAATTATTAATGTTAATATAATTTCTGGGAAATTAACATTGAAAAAGAAATTTTTAATGTTGTTTTATGCTATGTTGTTTGGTCCATACCTGGTAAGGCAAGTTAGCCACACATGCATCGAAGAATGGTAAGTCTGTTTTCAAGACATCTCCAACCTTGATTTCAAGTTTGTTTGCTAAACACCTGGGGAAAAAGATACATTGTGGTTATCAGATAAGCATGTTACCAAAAATTTTGCCAAAGTAGCTACCCTGCTTTAAGTGCTCCATTTCCCTAACTGATACTTACGTGCCCTGGACTCTCTTCTGAAGCTCACCAACAAGTCTAGGGTCAATTTCACATGCAATAACCTGAAAAAAAAAGTATGTATTTGCTCCATGCAACTCCTAACTGGAATTTAATCATAAAAACTCCAACCCTGTATCTGTTSCTAAGGGTTTAAAAAATCCTTAAAAAATYCCYGTTAAGCTAYGCRCCTTCCTCCCTYTCCAAATACGCAAGCTTTATCACATAAATGGATAACAGCAATGTAGTTTGATAAAACCGCACAAAATTTATGTGATCAGCTAAAAAACCATTGAGATTATTCAAATGTTAACAAAAATGTCAATGGAGTTACTCTACTTATGTGTATCACACCTACGAAGACCCTGCTGTTTGCCATAGTCTAAGCCACAGCATAGTCAGGGCTTAGGAAGCGGGTGARTGTGAGAGAATTTACACTTACTTTTTTGACTTTCTCCAGCATTTTTACTGTCAGGTTTCCAGTTCCCGGGCCCACTTCCAGGACGACATCCGTGCGGCGCAGGGCAGCCTAAGRACAAACAGCATGTCCAGTGCYTCCCTAGCACCGATTTMGTGCAATMATTYYATTTTARAATTAAAGKAAGCGCGTTTTACAAAGYGAAAAGTTGGAGCTGGGTATCAAGGGAGCCTGAGAGCCATTTATAAAGGAACGAGTGGGAAACGGGGAGAACAAGAACGTCCTGGCGTTGGTTTATGCCGCGTCTCTGGCCACGCGAGAAGAACCAGCGAGCAGTTACGATAAAAACAAACATGAAGGCCACCGAACACATGCACGGTCGGTATGGTGGCACTAGCCGCGGTTCAGCAGCAGGTCCCCCGCAGCCCGGGAAAAGCCGGGCACCGGCCGCGCTTTCCCGGCCCGTCCCGCCAGCCCCGGCCCCGCGGGACGCCGCCACTCCCACCTTATCGATGATGCTGTTCACCACGAGGGGGTTCTTCAGGATGTGCTGCCCGGCCCCGGTGTTGAAGAGGATGCCTAGAGCAGAGACCAGCGTGTTACCGTGGGCAGCCGCGATCCGCCAGCCCCCGCTCCGGTGAGAGCGCCCGCCCGGTGCGGTCCGGTCCACACTCACCGCCGGCGCGGCCCTCCCGGCGCTCAGGCCGCTTCCCGGCCCGCGCCTTGGGCATAGCGGCGGCTCCGCTTGGATCCCTTCAGGCGCGCTCGGTCAGGCTCGGCTCGGCTCGGCCCCTCTCGGTCCGGCTCGGCTCGGCTCGCCCCGGCCCCGCGCCCCACGTGCCGCGCGGCACCGCAGCTGGCGAGCGGCCCCGAGTGTGGCCCGCGGGCGGTGCAGCGCCCCCTGGCGGATCGGCGGACCACGGCGGCGGCGGCACGAAGGGCGCGTGTTGCGGCCCGCGCGCTCACTGGATCCTGCCGGGAACAGCGAGCCCCGCGGAATGTCCCACCCTTTTGGGGGTGGGAGCAGCCGTGAGACCTAAGTGACAGGGGTCAACAGGGACGACGGAACGCAGCGGGTTCACAAAAAGCTTTCCAAGGTTTATTAGTAAATGACACACGGCGTGAAAATGGGTGTGTGTAGTACCCTGGCCTAGTCCGTAGGCACACGGCAGTGGGGTTTGGATAAAGCGGCAGAGTGGAAAGGAAAGGAGAGAAAAAGAGAGATGAATGAGAATGAAAGAAGGGGAGAGACAGGAAAAAAGCGGGGAGAGAGAAAAAAAGAAATAAAGGAAAGAAAGGTGAAAAGAAAGAGCAGAAAGGAAAGAAAGGCTTTTGCAGGGCGAGCATCATCAATTTCTTCCGATAAGGTAACGCCGCGCTTTAACCCCGACTGTAGAAAGCGCCTGTCCACTCATGACTGGAGTCGCATGGCCGATGCAGTCATTCCCAGCCKCTGGCACGCCAATAAAGTATACTCTTCTTTTTACACACTTCTGTATTTTTTTGCTTTATTTTCTCACGTATATATTTTAGAGTTATGTTCTGACGTAAGCACCACGCATGTCCGCCGTGATGCCCTGCCCCGCGCCGCTGCAGCCGCCCAGAGCTCCCCCAGCACACATCAGGAAGCGCAGCGGAATTACGCGCCTCCCACCCCTCATCCCACGGCGGGATCACGCAACGCGCGCCACCACAACCCTGCGTACGCGCAGCCGCCGCCTGACGTCAGAGAGCAGCGCCCTGCGAGGAGCCGACCCCGCCGCCCCAAGCCCCGCCTTCAGCCCCGCCCCCACCCCCGCCCGTCCCGCCTTTGCCGGCGAAGCGGCGTGGGCGCCGCTCAGGGGTCGCGGGGCAGTGACGTCAGGGCCGCGCGCCGGGGAGGCGGTGGTGCTGCCGCGGCRCTCGCTGGTCCCGGTTCGTGCGAGGCCGGGAAGGGACCGGGAGAGGGGGAACGGCGCCGGCGGCTYCCAGCGAGGCAGCGCTCGGGGCGCGGACCCCTGGGGCTGTGCCGCTGCGSGCCGCGCTGCTCCTACGCACTGGCTTCGGCTGCTGCTCCGCCCGCTGTCCCCCCGTTGGCGCTGCCCGAGCTGGCGCCGCTCCGGCGTGGAGTGCCCGCCACGGCGTGCCGGCTGCGGGGCACCGCCCCCGGGGCTGAGGCAGCGAGGCCTTCCTCACCTCTTCTGCTGGCAGCTGCAAAGGGCCTTTTCGGACCTGGAAGGAAGTAACTGCTACCTRATTCCAGGGAACAGTTTCCCGCCTTCTCCTCGAATCAGTTAGTCAGGATAGAGCTAGTGGGAAGGCATGGGAGGAAGATGAGTCGTTGACCTGGCAGAACTCCCTTTTTGCCGGAAAGGGCGCGTACTGGCCTTTATTCTAGGTGATTGTTTTCTTCTTGCAGGCTGAAGAGCAGCAGTTTTTCTGCAGAGCAGAGTCTTCCCTTAATCAGAGGCAGGCTCCATGCAGCAGTGGTGAGTTATTCCTCCACTTTGTTACCGCAGAAGGCAGTAATGTGTGTAAAATACAAGAATAAGGCCCTAAGTGCAGTAGTGATGCTGCTTCCCACTTAAGCTTCCATGTGTCTTGTTTCCAATGTCTCATACATATCTCACTAATGTGCTTGACATGGCTTTTGARTTAGCCTACAGAGCACATCAGCAAAATCCTGAATTCAAATTATATTCCTAATATGTAAGACATACCTGAGTTTTTGCAAATAGCRTATTCCTTATGGAGTTTGGTTTTTTGAAACTTCATGACAACACAAAATTTGTCACTGCTCTCAGTTTTTCTTCTCTCATTCTTTCATTGTACTGTTCTCATCACGGGCATTTAGTATCGTGTATTAATGATAAAATAAAGGTTTTTGTCACCCATACTGTACGTATAACATTGTGAAACTGTATCATGAGAAGTGGGATTTAACTGTAGTTAAACTTGTCAGCTGACTGAAACTTGCATTTCCATCTCAGCTGTTAGGCRCTAGTTTATTCTTAAGTGGTCTGTYAGGTCTTTTTGAAAATCCATTAAATTAGCTAAATTAGGAAGAAGTCAAAGGAATRAGATTGACCTTGTAGTGTTGGCTATCCTAGGAATTTGCTATTAAACCTTAAAAATATTCTTACCTTGTCTCTGTATCCATTTGGCTTTTCCTGTGTCATCAGTACTGAACCCTGTGACAAAATAATTTTTGAGTTAATCCTTGGAATTGTCTCAGTCCTTTCTTTACTCCCTGTTTTATCTGTTGGGAATTTTTGGTCAMTTTGGTGGTTTCTGTTTAATGTGAAAGGTCATTCTTCTCCTACGAATTTTTTATATCATCTGATTGACTTTCCTTAACACTGTTGAAAGCCTTGCTGGTTGCTGTCCTTTAWTACTGTAGTCCTCATTGTTCTTGCATCCTTTGTGTCTTTTGCATGCTTTTTTCAGACCTAGGTTTTAGTTTTCAATGTTAAATTTTTGTAAAAATTTAATTTTGGAAATTCTACTCCTGTATTTCTGACACTAGCAGTATGAGAAAAAAACACCTCTGACTCTTTCCTGCTCAGATATTTATAAGTCTTCTTTACTGTGCCCTAAAYTGGGCAAACTGTAGCTAGCTTGGTTCAATTACATAAAGAAAAATTTATATGTAGGCTTTAAAAAATCCTAGTAATGCTTAGCATTAGTCAGTGTGTTAGTTTTGGTGATTGCTGTAGTTATTMGTGAGTTTAAGTAGTACCTTCAATAACCAGGGTAGTTTTAGTTCTTTTGTGTGCACTCCTTAGTTAAACTGCTAGCATGTGACATGTTTGATGCAGATACTGCAATGCTAGAAAAGAGATCGATGCAAAAGTTTGCTTAAGGCTGGAGAGACATCAGTGTAACTACCAACTGTTCCTGAAGGTGTCAGTATCCTTGCTAAAGTATCATATCTGTACGAAGGAATGCCAGCGTTTGTGTTACATTTTGCGGGAGTTGTTGTGGCTTTTCAGCATGGAAACTGTTTTTCCTGTTTTCCTTCGAAMACATGTGCTGTAAAAGACAGTCCTAAGTTTCTACCTGAACCTTCTGAGCTGCAGAGCGTAGCTTTGTATTTGTTTATTAGTTATATTATCTGCTGATAAGAGCAGCAAGTCCTCTTTATAAGCACTCTTCAGGGAGTTAGTTTWAAGTGTCTGCAAAGTCTTCCTTAGGTTCCACTGTCTTAAAAAATCCTCARACTCTCCTCACAGATAATTTGTTTTTGACCACAGACTATCCTAGTAGCTCTGGCCTGTCTCCAGTTTGTTCCTTAAACTGAGAAAAGGGAGAACTGTGAGAACCAAACTGGAAATGTTGTCCTAGAAGATGTCTCAGCAGACACTGCGTAAAGAAGGATAACATCCACAGAACCACTTGTGCTCTTGAAGTAGTCCAGGACATATTTGCACTATGATCAGTGAGAGCACACTGTATTTTATGTAATAGGTTTATTGCTTTGTCTTCTGATTTCATAAAATCTTAAATGAATTTATTCTTGCAGTGGGAAGAGTAAGAATCCCTTCTTACAGTGGGAAAGAATTAATTGAATTCTTAACAAAACAACAAACATACACAGAATTAGTTGTCTGGATATGAGTGAGTTGTTACACTGCATTCTCGTGGAAAAAGTGGAGTAGGGAGGTGTTTAGTGATGAAATCTTTCGTTTTGTACCCCTTCAGATGTTTAGGAGTCATCGATTTCTTTTCATAGCTGAT
Organism: Alauda arvensis; assembly: GCA_902810485.1. Classification (NCBI taxonomy): domain Eukaryota; kingdom Metazoa; phylum Chordata; class Aves; order Passeriformes; family Alaudidae; genus Alauda; species Alauda arvensis. The sequence goes on along the minus strand of CADDXX010000086.1, from coordinate 1,069,457 downwards.
GTGATTTTAAAATTACGATGTATTTTAGTGTGATGGGAAAATTACCTWGATACCTTTCTGTCTGTATCAGAAGCATAGACTGTTCAGGAAAAACATTAAACTGGCACAGGTTGTATAAAACTAGAACGTTTAAGACACTTGGAATGGTCTTGAAAGGTAGAATGTGTTTGCAGATACCTCTTTAGAAAGGAAATCAAAGAGTAGAGAATAGAACAGAAATGAGACTTTGATATTTGCCATTTAAAGGAATTGAAGGAGTTTGAAAGTGGGAATGGAAGCACAGGACATTGGGTGATAATGAGGAGGAACTGTTGTTAGTATTTGTGGTCTCTGAGGACACCAACTTGATGTGCTGAGGGGTGGCATTTGATGTGTTGTTTTTATTCTAGGTGTAACTGCACTTGGTTTTTTTTTCTGCCAGGTGAGACTTGAGAATGTGCTACTGTTGAGCTCAGTATTGTCATATCCAGTGGGATCTTGGAGAGTAGCTTTTTCTTGTGGGGTGTGGATATTCTCTTTTTCCTTTCGCAAGACAGAATTCTGGCATGGCAGTAAGAGTCATGCTTGGATTTGTAGCTGATGGCATTGAACACTTTCTAGTGAAAGGGATTTCTTTCCCTTCTTCCAAAATGCTTGYGTGCAGTTTGGTTGTTATAGCAATGAGTGTGGACCAGAGAAAAGCAGGAGAAAGCAATGAACATTCCTGATTCTCCTCAGTGTTTATTGTGTAGACACAGACTGACATTAGTAAGTAAAAAAGGGAAATTATGCCCTTACTCTGCAATCAAACCTGGAAATTCTGGCTATTGTGAYACAAATGTAGACTTTGCCATCCTTCTAAGAATGTGTTGCTTATAAGGTTGGCAGACTCTGCCAGAATTCCTATACATGCCTCATGTCTCTAAAAATACCCAAAAGACAAGAGCTATTTAATACTCACCTTCTGAGTTTCATCTCTAGGACAGTCTTGTAGRAATAGCTCAGTAGAGAGTAAAGCTGTAGAAGTCCCATGAACTACAGAGGAAGTCATTGTCCCTGTGATTTAGCCAGTCTGGGGTAGCTTATGTCTGTTTTACCTTTCACATGCAACAGTGAAGTCAGATAGGTAATAGTTGAAGATTTTCTTTATCCCAGAGTATTAGAGCCAATATTCATAGCCTATGCAGTTCTGTGGGGTTAAGAGCATTTATATATCCTCTGCATAAATTAGGGTCTGAAAAGCCCTGATTCATCAATTTAAAAAAAAAAAAAGGAGGGCAGTGTGAAGGTATCAGAACAAACWAAGATTGGAGAGATCTGGGTTTAAACTCCTGAAGTACAGCTGTGTGTGTCTGGAGGAATAAGTTTCACATGTGCATCTGTACATGGCAGTAATTAAAATTGTATTTTGAGCAGATCCCACTAAGGTAGGAGCTGGTGCCCTCCCTGAGTCAATTGTCTTTACAAGGGGCATGCAGAGAATAAGTTCCTCTCTCCTGTTGGTGAGAAGGGAAGGTAAGGACTTTGTCAGATTTGAAATTATGTGCTAGGACCTGAACCTGTAATGGCTTGACATTGTGGAAGTCACATATTCCTCCTTGCTCCTGTAGTGTCCTCAGKTGTCAGTGGGACAGTGTGCTTAGATGGCTTGACTTTTTGGCTTTTTTAGTTTGTTTTTTTTTGTTGTGTGTGCTCCCATATCCCACCCCTGCCTTTTGCYTTTTGGTGGGCAGTAATGGCTCAGYCACAATTTTAAAGTTTATTCTAAGTTTACATCACATTTTGGCAAGAGGATGTAATAAAAGCTGCTTGCTATTCAGTCTGTTTTTTTATGCCTAGCATGTTTACCTGTCTAGCAGTGTGTTCTGAAAATGATTGGAAAACTTGATCCAAGCCAAACCAAAACCTGCATTTTTCCTGCTCCTTCCATCTTTGGGTATTTCAGGGGTTCAGGGAGAAGAAGAGGGTTATACTATTTATTTTGGTGACAGTAGCTCTTTGTTGTAGCTTGACTTACTTATTTGTGGCTGGCTTAAACTGCAGATTTGAGTTTTGTGCAGTAAGGATTGATTCAAAATAGTTTGTTGAAATTTTTTTTCTTTGTTTTTTTTTTAAAAAATAGAAATTAATACAAGTAAGACTAGTCATTTGCTAGAAGGAAACAGAAACTGTTCAGAGGAATTTTAAAAAAGTAGCAGCAATAGACTGCTTTTTTGCATTTCTGCCATTTGTATTTGTTATACATTTAATAAATGTTCTTCCAGTTAATTTTYTACTATCCAAATCATACAGGATATACCACTTCCTCAAATATTTTGCAGTATTTATAAACCTTATGTAAAAGGTGACCCATCTTCAGGGTGATGATTATGTTTTAATTCAGTTTTGCTATTTGGCTTGTGACAGCTTCATCCAATATTGTGTGAGGACTGTTCTTTGCATGGGATCAAAAAACTACTGTGCAAATTCATTGAAGACTAAATCTTGAGGCCTGTTAAATTCCCTGCCTCTTAATAGAAARTCCTTGAACCAGAGTTTTCTGGATGACAGGCCTGCATTATGTAGAAATGTCCTGACTTGGGTCTCTGCTGTGGTTTTGACAGAGAAAGAACATTGGGTTGAATMAATTTTTATTCTGACCCACTAAGCTTAGTTTGATTTTTCTTGCAGTTTTTTTTTTTTGAAAAGTGACTCAAACAGTAGCTGCTCCAGTTTTTACATGGAAATAAACTTCTTCAAGAACGAGAAACATTATTAAAAAGGAAGTGACTGTTTCACTTTGTTTTTTGTTCTTTTTTGTTGTCTTTAGAACTGTCAGCTAATTGTTTTGAAATAAGAAACTAAAAAAAGTCAGTTTTTTGTGCTTGCATTTTACTAAGTTGAATAAATATGTCTTCTAATGAGAACTGTTCTAGTTGAAGTATATAAATTTCCAGTAGAAGCAAAAGCTGTCAAGTTTTTCCTCCCTGTTCTTGSCTAGAGGTGCTGCCACTGTTGCTGATGGGYTCAGTYTTGGCCAGTGGCAGGTGTGTCTTGGAGCCACCTGGCACTGCCTCTGTCAGACATGGGGAAAGCTTCTTGTAGCTTTTCACAGAAGACACCCCTGTAGTAACCCCCYCTTCTTCTACCTGTGCAGAACTGGKTAAAGCACAAAGATTGGGAGATTCTTCATATGGGAAGCATACAGCAGAGATGGAGTCACCTGTTCAATTACTCCTGTACAAAGAGATGTGTTTTTTGTGTTTCATGGGTTTGAAAGTAGACTTTCTTTAACCTTAGGGCTTTCCAGTTGTAGTCAGCTTTTGTTGAGGATGAATGAAGATTTGGAAATGAAGAATTTTTTTTAGGGGTATAATATTTTTTTTTCAATTGAGCAGTTTTATTACTGGTATAAAAGGTATTCAATATTGTGGCTAGTTTTGTTGTTAAGGTGATTTTTCTAAACAAATCTAAAATTTAAACCTATGTCAGAATAAATTTCATTTCTCCCACTTTCTTACCATTACTACAACAATTTTAATCTTGATTTTTTTTTTCTGAAGATGGAAAAARCCCCCATTTTTTCCCAGTAAACAAAAGCAAATCAGATTCATTACAGTTGGAAAAGACCCCCAGGGTTGATTCCAGCCTTTGACTGATCACCACCTTCTCAGCTGCACCACTGCACTAAATGCCACATCCAGTGATTTCTTGACCACCACTAGGGGTGACAACTCCACAGCTTTCCTGGGTAGTCCATTTCAGTGCTTAACAATCCTTTCATGAAGAAATTCCTCCTGATGCCCCACCCAAATCTCCTCCTCTCCCCTCTTTGAAGAAAAGCTGTTCTGTGTTGTTTATTTAGAAACCTAAGTTTATGAATATTTAAGTGTGTGTGTTATTAAAAGTTAACATAGGCTTTGAACAGTCTTTTTTCATAGGCAGAAAACAGACTTCATAGTTTCTTTCATATATGTGCCTTTTTTTTCTTGCAGTGTTGTTTGTGTGGTCATTATAAATGTTATCTCTGTCATCTGGAGAGCAGTGTTTMATTTTGCCCTCACAGAGTACAAGGGTGCATAAGGATGTGTATACATTGGAGATTTGGCAGTATGGATTCATAGTTCAGCTGGTTATGCATTTAATGTTTGCATGCTAAATAAGAAGGATACCAAATAGATTGAGGAAAATTCTGTTTCATATAGGACTAATTGGGAGACTTAATGCTTTCTTTTCTAATTAATATTAATAGTTTTGATGAATTTGAATTATCGAATTTAACTATCTGAATGTATAGTTTTCTCACCTGAAGGAAAAATAAAAATAATAATATTAATCATCTGCGTCTTTGACTCTTTCAGACAGCCCCATGGTTTACCCTGCTTACAGCTGAGTAATCTTCCCTAGTTGCAGTTTTGCTCTTAGCTGCTGTGCTTCACAAGAGAGGTAACTGTTTTACAATCAAAATATTTCCTGCAATTCCTCAAATCTAGCAARTGTGCTTCTGATGATAGATTTAATGTTTGTTCCTTCTGCTGAGAGATTCCTGAAAGCAAACAGTTCTATCCCTGTACCAAAACTGCCTGTGAGTGGGTGTCATGCTATGCTTACACATGCATAATGAAAACTGAGCGTGGGGTGTTTGGATAATATGAATGGAAAATACCTGTCTATATTTGCTATCTTTTTCTCCCTGAGTGTTTTTTCTTTTTCAATGTTTTCAGACTTTCATGGATCTCAACAGTGCTAGCACTGTTGTTTTGCAAGTCTTGACGCAAGCTACTAGCCAAGATACTGCAGTGTTGAAGCCAGCTGAGGAACAACTGAAGCAGTGGGAGACACAGCCAGGTTTTTATTCAGTCTTGTTGGTAAGATACAGTGGAAAAGTGCTACTAAGTAAACTGAATAATTTTGAGTTACTGGTCTCTAGAACACTCTGGAACACAGTTGAACCATGACCTCTGGCTGAGAGAAGCCCTGTCATGGTCTAGCCACCAGAATCCTTATGCTGAAAAATATGATAGATGTTGATGACAGTGATAGGCAGTGTCATCACTGTGTATCAAAGTAAGCTCTTTTTCCCAACCATTCAGAAGGCAGAAATCCAGCCTCTAGCAGTATAAGTAGATGGCAGAAGGCCAAGAGAGCCCTTGTCAAAGAATTTGCCTTTACTACCTTAAGA
>CADDXX010000086.1:971410-1063967 GCA_902810485.1 Alauda arvensis | reverse complement strand
CATCTGTCCTCAGTGCATAGATTGAGTGACTCAGATTTGTAGGGTGACATGTTGTGTTCTCTGCAGTCCTCTCATTTGTTTGGAAAGTTGAAGGCAAGCCTGAGGATTTAGGCAAAGGAGTAGAAAAAGATACTTTGAGCTGTCAAATTTCCTTCTATACACTGCCTTTGCCATAGTGTAGCTGTGGTGGTGAATGATCCGTTTTGATAGAAAACAGCAGAAATTGCCACTAGTGACATTCTTTTCTCTGGRTGTTTGCTTTGAGACCTTACAACTCAGGGTGTAAGCAAATTGAACACTCACAAGTGTAACTGGAGCAAATATGAGTTGATTTTAAATATAAGGAATAAAAATTCAGGGGTTTAGATGCTTATCAAAGAGGATCAAATGCTGATTATTCCTTTTACATGGTTAGGTGGATTTGTTGGGGCCACATCAGCTTTTCTTTAAGTGTCAAATATTAACATAGTCTTCCAAACTAAGCAAGTAAAGTGTCTACTTCTTTGTTTAACATGATCATGACAGATAGGCTGTCTGGGAGAGAAAATAGTTGACACCTTCTTGGTGGAGCAGAAAAGGGTGCAGGTTAACAGTAAAGAGTGGGTAAGACAGATGATATCTGTGGCATGTGGCAAGTAATATAATTACTTACGGTGAGATACACTTGCTTCTGGGACAATCAGAGTAGAGAAAATCATAAAGAAGTGTGAGACATGCATCCTTCATCCTGCCATTTTTTAATACACAGTGGAGTTGCTATCATTACTTTTCTGTGTTTCTCCTTTGAAGGTATTGCATGTCTCCCTTTTGATTCAGAGATAAATTGGATGGTTTTGAAAACTCTCTACAAGTTAATACCAGTTTGTATATTGGCTTCTTTCCTGTTATTTCTGTGACAGCATTACTGTGTTACATTAAACACTTCATATTTTAGGAAGTAATATGAAAATACAGAGTATAAAGAGAAGTTGTACTTGTTTTTGTGAAGATTCTTTGGTTGTTTTTTTTCATTTTTTTATCTGGGCCTGGTCTAGTTTTAAGGTGTTTTTTATCTTTGGAAGTTTTGCTTCTGCTAAATACTTTAGCAAGGAGAGGAATAGTTGTTTGTAAGGTCAGTGGAAGTTTTGGTATGGGTAGTTTGGTTTTTCCATGTTTTGTTTATTTTGAAATGTTTTTTATGAATGGAAGTGGTGTTTAAAGTTACCTATTCATATTTTGATATGCTTAAGTTGCATTTGGGAAACGTCAAGTCTTTTAGAGAATTCTTCTGTCTTCCTAAATGAGCTTTGGGGAAGGAGGGCATATTACATACACATCGTCTTCATGTTATGTGGTATTGGTGGGCTACCACCTTTCAGATAYTTTTCTACAGTTTGCTAGTTTTGAAGTCAATATCATTGTTTTCATGATACTTACCATATAAGTCTGTTTACTTTCTGGTAATTGGAGTGTGTTAGGTGTTTTTTGGGGGTTGGCCATTACCTCTAGAAAGCTGTTCCTATTACTAGCAATAAATTTTGAAAGAAAGTTAGATTTTGAATTCATAGTGAAAATGAGGTCCCAGATTTCTACAATTATTTTAAAGGTTTGTTTATATGTCTGCAGGCATAGCACCCAAAAGTAGCAGATGCTTTTGACCAGAATCCCTGCATTTTTCAGGTGCTTTCATACTGGACTTTTGAAAGCAATGAATACAGGTGGTGCACTCTTTCTGCAGTGCACTGTATAGTAAGAACACCTAGCTCACACATGCTTGCTCTCTAAGGGAGGGAGTAATGATGCCTCACTCCTTGAGAAGGATCCATCTGATGCAGTAGAAAAGGGCAGGAGAGCTGCTGTTCATAGTAGTACCTGTTCAGAGATTCAATAGCCTACCTTTATTTCAGGTTCTCTTGGCTGGTTAATTTTACAACGTGACCATACAAAATAAATCCTCTGTGTTTGTCTGTAGGTATATACAGATATATAGAAGTGTATACGGATAGATATATATGTATGTATGTCTCTATAAATATATAGTTTTTTATTRGTAGAAACTAATTTTCTAGAATAAGCATAATCAAATTTGAGAACTGCAGACTTATCAGGTCACTGTTTTACAAACAGTKTTGGTAGACAGGATAGTTCTTGGCATATGACAAAATAATAACAGCCTGAAGACTGAATAGCCTGAATAAATAACCGGAAGACTGGATTCTGACTAGARTAAGGAATTGTCCTGTATTCTGCAGTGGCACAAACTTCTGAGAGCTATGTCATTAGAGCATGTAAAAATTGTCTAATTCTAGTAATTACCACCCCTTTTTCTTTCTCTGCCAGACAAGATTAGCAGTATATTTGCCTTACATGTTGTTTTTTTAAATAAATCAAAGTTTGAGCTAGTGATAAACATTTCTTAATCTCTAAAAATGTATATTTAGCACAGTGTTTTCACTTTTCTGTCAAATGATGATTATTTTTGTTTATGTACACCCATATCACAAAGGTATTTCTACATATAGCAGGGTATGTATTGATACAATTTCTGTCTTGCTTGTGGTGTCTTGAGCAGTTTTTAACTTCTTCTTTTGTTTTTTTTTTGTTTTTTTTTTTAAAACAGAATATCTTTACAAATCATAGCCTGGATGTGAATGTAAGATGGTTAGCTGTGCTGTACTTTAAAAATGGAATTGATCGCTACTGGAGACGGGTTGCACCACAGTAAGTTTTGAGTTCTTCCACTTAACCTTCTTAAAGTTGGCTTTATTATGGTTGCCAGACTGGAAAAACAGCAGATCCTTAGTTCAGAGAAGTTATTTTAGAATTTATGGTGAAACTGACAACATGGTTCAAACTTCAGAACTTGCTGATAAAACATTTTGCCTTTATATTGCTTCTTATGACTCTGTTCGTGATTTACTTTTGAGAATTGAGTTAGAAGGCTGTTTTGTAGATAATAGGTTTTGAAGTGATGCAGTGCTACAACCTGGGTTTACTGATAGTGACAGAAATGAAAGGTCTCTCAGACAGTGAGACAGACATTTCATTTTGTTTAAGCTGATTTGTATTAAATGTGTACATGGGAAAGAGGCAGTAGTTATCATACTAAAAGGTTTGGTCTTCATTTTTTGTTGTGATAATGCATGACAAAGAGCATTCTCCAAAGAAGATGAGAAATATCAGTACTTTTCATGAGCAGCATGTAATTTACTTAAAAATTACAAAAAATGCCATTTTAATATGTAACCCATAGAATTATATGCTTTGCAGTCATTTGTGTGAAGTGCTTATTTTTCCTTTAAAAACAGGTGTGATTTCATGAAGAGTTTAAATTCCAGAATTTATAAAGGCTTGCAAATGTTCAGTCTCTCTTAAATGCTAGTAATAGGTGGGACCTAGGGTATTAGATGTAACTCTGGATACAGTTTTTCTGGATCACAAATCTAAGGTAGTGTTATGATACAAAGTATGACTTCCATTGTTTGAGATAGTTCAATGTATTTTGCCTTGCACTGTAAGCTTTTCCAAAGATCTACCAGAAGAAGGAAAAATGATAAAATTCTGTATCCACAGCACATTTTAGTGTAGTACTCCATTATTGCATAAAGCACTAGACTATTTGTATGTGTGAATTAGTGTTTTAGAATAATTTTCAATTTAGAATAATTGAAAAACATTTRCAACTTTTATTTATATAAAAGGAAAATACCATCTTTGTCATGAAAGATGGCATATATCTTTGACGTTTCTGGTTAAAGATGTAAGGATTTTGCTTAMAATACTGGTACTTAGCAAGAATGAAGTTAAATGTTGTTTCATTTTTTAAACACTAGTAGCATTTCTTGTAAAAAATAATAGTTTATTTCTTGTGGAACTAAAGTCTAGAATTTTACTATTAGAGGTAAAAATTAAGTAAAAGTATTTTAAYGTAGTTTTCCTGTAGTTTTAGATTAAATGTAATTTAAAAAACAAATTTTTCTTGGCTTTAAATAGTCCATTGTTAAATCTATACTAAATTTACAGTGCAACCCTATTTTTCTCCATGTCTAATTTTTCTGCTACTTATTTAATGCAATTAAAGTATAAAATAAATTTTTAAAATTGTTGGCTGCTGTTAAGGACTCAATGCAGCAATGGATACTAAATTTTTAGTGTGTCCAACTGTTTTTCTTTCTAAATTTGTGACATTTTATCAGAACTCACACTGATCATGATTCTCTTACTATATGTTGAGGTCATTTTGAGAAATCCTGATTTAAACTAAATTCTCCGTTGATTATTTTGTGAACCAATCATAATGGCATGGTCTTTTTAAGGCTTCATTGTGTTGAGGCTGCATTTGTGTTGTCTTTGCAAAATTCTTGTCTTTGATGTTGTGTCTCACTTCAGCAGCTGTCCCCTCTCTGTCCATGGTTGTACATGAAAGCATATTTTGATGTACAGATCAGGCTTAAAATCACATTTTCCAGTGAGAGTGATTTTGAAGATGAGCCTATGAACTTCCTGCTTGCTGCTTTTTCAGGCAGCTTTTCAAATAGCTGTGGCCAAGAGCCTGGAGTTGTCATATCTCTTTTCAGGCACAGTTTGGCCTCTTCTTTTGATATTTGTTGTGAGCCTCATCATAAGCTGGTCTTACAGGATAATTTTGTAAGCATTTTATTTTGTTCAGAATGGATTGTGTTGAATTCAAGAGTTGAACATGTTTTTGATTTTACAGACAATTACTTTTGTATCCTGACTCCTGTGGACTTTGTTCTCTTATTTGAGTACCATATTAGCAACTTTAGCAATACTTTCGAATATATGTTTTTACTTGTGTTATAACTCCTCATAAGCCAGAAATCCAAATTTGAAGTATTAGACTTTTTTCCAAAAAGCTCCAAAATAATATTTTAAGTATTTGGATGTATGCTTCTCCATACCACAAACACAGAGAAAGATCAAAGTAGTACTGAACTTGCTAATTCTGAACGATTGCAGCATAATAGATAGTACTTAGAAGTTCATGTGTAGATAAAGTTGTTTTAAWTTTGGGGACATATAATTCAATGCTGAAAGGAAATAATTTTGTTCATTCTTCCTAACTTCTCACCTGCCTGTGACTTTTATAGATGGAATGGTGGAATTGGCTTTCTTGCAGGGCAGTAAGGGAGGCTGAGGGCGGTGGTGCCGGTGTGTGTCAGTCCTTCAGGGTGTCCCTGTTCTCCAGGAGGTGTCACTCTCGCATTGTTTAAACGCTGAGTTCCTCCGGCAAACCCTTGGAGACTGTCACACAGCGCTGTGTAGCACTTGCATCGGCACTGATTTCTTAGATTGTTTTCTTCATTACTGTTTTCTAGCTGTGCTTATCATAAGTTTGTGTATTTGAGGCGTTCATCCTCATGAATCTGTTTCTTTGCTTCRTTTTGTCTGCAATGGCAAAAGCTTAATTACAGCGTTTTTATTTACAGTACGTAATAAACTGAATTCTTGCTGCTCTTAGACTGTGCATATGATAAGTTTGATATAATAATGAAAAAGTGTTAAAGGCCAGGGGACTTGAGAGCCCACAGACAAAGTAAATGAAGTAATATAGTAAAACAGGGTATTTGTTTTCTTTACAAACCAGGTTTTAGRTGTTTTCTGTTGTCTCTGAAAGTGAGGTATTATACAATCTACCTTTAATAGAGAATAGATTTTTAAATTCTATTAATAAGAGCTTTTAAGTTTTAAGAACCACTTAGAGGATGCCTATGTGTGGAAACTATATACGGCATTTTCATTATAAACGAAAAATGCACAAAAATTTATTTTCCTGGAATGTAATCTCGTGGCTTTAGATTAATAAATTAAATAGCTACATGCAGAAAAGCTTTTACTGTTGTAGAAATCTGTGTTAATTTTAACCAAAATGTTTTTAAGTCTAACTTAATTTTATGCGGAATAAAACTTAGGTCTTGATTTAAAAAATAAAATATAAAATCGTGGCCCCTGAATGCTGTAAATACCTTGGAAAATAAAACTTAGTGTACAGTTCTGAGTCACCAGTGAAACAACGAATTTTGTACTATACTTCAGATGATAAGTCTTTGATCTAGGAAATGGTGAGTACTTGTGTTATGTGCAGGGGTGAAGGGAAAGTGAAAATTAGAATGTTTTTGCAAATGTTTGTTCTTCTGGCAATTTCTGCCTCTATTTTTTATTATTTTGAGATTAATTTTTAGTATTTGTCTAGATTAGTGTAAAACCCATGCTTTAGGGAGCTTTAGACATAGTTTTATACACTGAAGTTTAAAATTATCTGGTTAATATCTGTGCCTAAGGTCAGACCAGAGGAAGTAGTGTTGGTGTGTTTAATCTTAATTACCAGCCACTAGTCTTCACTGAGATATGAAGTTTGCATGCATGCTTCAAGTCATTGCAGTGTTAGGTGAAAATTTCATCTGAACAATCTTGGGTGACAACGTACAGGATTTTGTGAAGAAGAAACAGCTTTCTAGGTGCTATCAGTAAATGAAAATGTGTTGGAGTTTTTTGTTTGGTTTGGTTTTGGTTTTCTCTTTCCCCAATAGTATAATCTATAAATACCAACAAAACATTTTTTAAAGCAGTATAGTGTGTTTCCTGACTAGTAATTATAAGAAAATTACATGAATCATGTAAAGTCCGAAGTAATACAGGACTGATATCATACTGTAACTTCTAGTCTTAAACTAATAGAGTTCACTGAACATGAAGTATTAAGATACCACAATGCTCCACTYGAACAAAAATTAGCCTTTATGGCTTAGGATTTGCCCTGCTCACTATTTCCCCCTGCATTTTATGGAGAGTGTATCAACATACTTTCCACAAAAGGTGTAATTTTTAAAGGATCTGTACTTTTAAGTGTAAATATATTACTTGCTTGTAGAAAAGGATTTATTATAGCTAAGAGTTACTGCTTTTACAAAAAGGGCTGTCATCTGATATTGATTGCCATATTCTTGACATTTTTGGCCATTTTCCATTAGTATACATGGGCAAATTCATGCTGAAATCCTTAATTCTGGCAGTAATAACTGTATAACAATTGTCTATGAGCAATCTATTTGTATTTTGTACAGTTYTGCATTTTTTCGGTATATCTCTATGTCTCACTCTGTGAACTCTCTTTGGTCATTTATCTTTAAAAAGGTCACTTCAGGTCTCAAAACATGAGATAAAATGCCTGATAAGTATTTTTTTCATTGTTCTCTATTTAAAGATATTTGAAATAGTGGAAAACAAAGGATGTTCTTTTGGTAATTTTGATAGTTACATATTAATTGATAGTAGTTTTTTAACTGAAAATAAATAATATTTTAATAAATATGTCCTGGCAGTGCTCTTTCTGAAGAAGAAAAAACTACATTGCGTGCTGGACTAATCACCAACTTTAATGAGCCAGTGAATCAGGTTAGTGGTGATTGTTTATTACCCTCCCAAGAAATGAATGTATTGACAGATAGCTTGGTTTTTTTCTTTACAAAGTATTTATTACAATAATGAAGTTKCAGTTTACATACTGCTTTTGAGAAAGATCTTGATGTGAGATCTTTTACCATAGATCATAATTCATGGAGTTATAGAGCCACTTTGGTTGGAAACAACGTTTTGTCTCTGTGGTTTGTTTCTTCTGGTGTTGCAGTGGCAGTTTGTTGTCCYTTCCTGTTTATGCAGCCATTTGGTGAAATGGTTCAGGGAATKGATGTAGCTCAAAAATAACCTTTCCTTGAGTGATTTTTGGTTTTTTCAGCTGTGTCTGTTCTCTTACCTGACTCCCAGTGTGGCCATACAAGATAGTGTGGCAGTGGCATAGCAGGAATGAGCTGTTGCATAAACCCACCTAAGAAGTATTTCTGTCACATGTCCAGTCACAGCTTTTGTGAATTTAAATAAGCTTAATAAAGCTTCAGTGTGATAGTGTCTTTTCTTACATAAAGTGACTGACTGTAAGCCATGATTTTGATCAGAATAATTCATTATTGTACTGAGTATAGAACTAATGTTAGGGGCACAGAATATGCCCATACTAGATGAATCAATCTTAATTCTGCTAACTTCTTCATCATGTAAGTATAAGATTCTGTAAGGAAGTATTGGCTAATATTTTGAGGTAGATCTTAAATAACTTTATCAAGGAAATACACTAATGATTATAATACACTAATCTTTACCTTTACATAAGGTAAAGATTAAAAAGAAAAGGCACTGCAAATAAACTTCTTTTCTGCAGACAGTTCAGTTTTAMCTTTTTGGGATTTATTCACATGATTAGTGTAACTTCTAAGATTAGAGCAATTTATCAAAATTTGGGTAATGTAGTCTTTGTAGAAGCCCATTGTGAAAATGGCAGTTTTGACTAGAGATAAAAGTTTTCATTGCAAATGCTATTGTAAAAAAAGCATCTAAAGTATTTTAAAATTTGTYCTGCAGGTATAGATTCAATGTAAATAATGTGAACAAATATTACTTGTTTCTGTGTTTTAACCAAAAAGAACTATAAAGTATGTGAAGCTGAATCATAGTGCATGTCATTTATGCTTYTACTAGGTAGCATATAATTTAYCAAATGTTTAATTTTGAAGTTTGTMTGTTTTTGYGTATATAAATAGGCAAATTAATTATAAAATTCTAATATTAACTACATTGTTTGTAAAACAATAAAAACTTTTTATCAGTACTTTTTCCTTGCATTCATTAGTATTTCATCAGTTTCCCTGCTAAGATGATTGCATAGCATGTTATGTAGTTAAAAATGCCACTGCTGATGAATGGTTCTGGAGTTCTCTGACCTTAGTTGCAGTTGAGATTGGAACCTTTTTAACTGACATTTTAAAGACTAGTGGCTTCATGTTTTGATTTGTGTGTCCTTATGACATTTTTCGGGGTGTCATTTTTTAAGATGTGAAGACTTTGTTTTTATGGCTGAAGCTGTGGCCATAATTATATGCCAAACAATTATGTGCAATTCTGAAATATGTTTACAGAGTCTATATCCCTTTCTTTCCTCTTGTTTCCCAATCTCTGTTGTARATATTTTTAGGTGTCCTTTCAGAGGAATCTTTCCTTTAGTTTGCAGCCTGCTTGATACGTCTGAGTTTTGATATCCTGTGTTCCTGATAACTGCACTTTTCCAGTCACAGATAGTTCATAACACAGTTGCTATCTGCTTGTGCTTTTTGCATCACTGAAGGCAGAAAAAATTATAACTCTTGTATAGAAAGAAAAACAACACAAAAAAGTGAGAAATAGGCATAGTTTGGAGATGTGATGATACAATTTACTTCTGGGGAGGTGGAGAGGAAAAAGAGAACATACCATCTGCTGAGAGCATAATTTCCATGCTCTCTGAAGATATTTAGCAYATGGAGGGAATAGTGGAACAAAGTACTTCTTCAAATGTATGGCAGCAAATTCTTTTTCTTCTTTCTTCCCACTTAAAAAGCCGGTCCTCAAGATAAAAGTCCTTTTGTCCTTCCTGGAAGGTTGCCTGTGTATAGGGAGAATTTATTTGCCCCGCCCCTGCTTCCCGGTTTGATCTGGTATTAAGTAGGACTYCCAGCTCTTCCTTGCAAATGTTGACATATTTTCCTGAAGCAATTCTCACTAAGCAGCATGGTAGGAATAAATATTGTAGAAAATTTGGTGGGGTTGTCAGACTCCAGATGAAACAGCTCATGAAGCAATAAAGAAGAAGGGCATAGCTCTATCCTTCTTAGGCCTATAAATTGCTTGGATTCCTTCTGGTAGCCTAGGAAGGTAACTTCTTCCCCAGTTGGAAGTGTGATTGTTCTGGTGTGTTGAAGGAGAGAGTGTCTGCTACAGTAATCCAGTCAAAGACCTTTTCAATTAGAATGGGGTAAGAACAGGGAAAACAGGARTGGGAAAGTTTTGGATATTTGAGGTAGGGTTTTGAGGGACCATACAAAATATATTAAAGAATGTTTAGGGGAAGGGAGTTGTACAGCAGCCAAGTGTGGAATAGACAGAGGGCATAAGAAGGGCCAGTCATGTATAAACTGTGGGTGGTTCTTATCTGTGTCTAAACAAACCCTGTGCCTGATGACCACTGCCTGTCCTGTGTTCTCATGTTCCCTTACCTGTCTTACTGTGTAATCTCACTCTTTCCATCGTGCATGTGTGCTGCACGGACAAGGTTCCAGCTGCTGGCAAGACTGGTGGGAGTGGGATTTGRGTCCAGCAACCAAAGTCTGTATGAGTGGTGCAGGTGCTCCTGGCCTGTTCTGGAGATCTGTAGCAAGAGAGAGTCTCAGTTCCAGTTCCTGGGATGGRGTTAGGCTTACACATACGTGTTCCTGGGATTGGAAGTGGGTCTATCTAAAAGTCAAATAGGGCAGAATTAAGGGTAATACGTACTCAGCAGTGTATAGTCATAGAAAGTGATAGAAAAAATCACTAAGCAAAAAGTGGTTCCCAAATATTTGTTTCTTCATTGACATGATTTCTAGAATAAATTATTGGTCTTCAAGTAAAATTTAAACATGGTACTAAGTTTGGTATTTTATGTAAATACTTGCTACAAACATAAAATATAATACTTTTTCTCCATATTTATTTGCATTCAACAAACTTAAAAGCAGCTTGAGAAAAAGCACACAAAAATCTATCAATCCATACTAGTCTTTTTTGGTTCATGTTTTATTTGGCTGTGGATCTCATCATTATTCATTTCCTAAATGCCCTTGGACTTAATGGTGTCTGTGGTTTTTTTGCAGATTGCGACTCAGATCTCTGTACTGATTGCTAAAGTTGCCAGAGTGGACTGCCCAAGGCAATGGCCAGAACTYATACCCACTCTTGTAGAATCTGTGAAGGTGCAGGATGATCTCCAACAGCACAGGGCGCTACTCACATTTTACCATGTTACAAAGACCCTGGCATCCAAACGGCTTGCTGCAGATAGGAAGCTTTTCTATGATGTAAGTAATGTGATGCAGTATTGTAGRGCATGCAAACTGTGTATTGTACATGCTTGCTTTTTCCTGAGTTCAGCTGGCAGGGCACTAATGGCATGTCTGTGGACTCCAATGTCTGCCCTTGGAACAGAAGTGCTCTTATGTTGTGGGCATCTGTATGTTATGGAATAACTGGACATCAGTTCTGAGTGAGATGTTTGAGATCTTTATTAATTTTGCATACAGCTTGAATGATSTTATCTTAATTTGTGTAAAGAAGCWGAGTTTCATCTACAGAACAGTATCTGCATATCAGCCTTATGAACTGCATGATSTYACTTGTCTAGGACYTTATGGAGTTTTTTTGGAAGYGTGTTCTGAATTCTTAAGTCAGTATAGTCTTTACGAAATATTGGGGTTTAGACTTCCATACTACCATGTTTTAGTGTTTTATCATCAGCAGGAATATGTTTGAAGCTTTCCCAGGTCATCTCTTCAGGTTAATTAAAAGGCAAGATGTGAATGCAAATGCCAAATCTTGTGTCATTCAGCTTACATTCCCCACTGTAAAAATGCACTGATTAGAACACAGATGTAACTTTGGTTGTAGGCCATGCATCTCCAAACACATTTGGAGTTCAACAATGATGTAGTACAGTTAACTGAATTTAATGAGTTAAACATTYTTTCCAAATGTTACTCTGGAATTTTTGAAATTTTTGTTTATTCCTTCTTCTTAAAGGAAAGAGTGAGCACTGAAAATGAAGATTGTTTATGGAGGTTTGCCTATTTATCTGTGTAGAAATTTCTGTCTATGTAATCAGTAAGATGAGATTTTAACCTTCAGGAATCTTAGGCATTGAAGACTGACTTGTAAATAGGACCTTTACTCAGTCAAAGCCATTAAATAAATAGGTCATGTGCTTTTGACTCCTTTGATATAAGGTATAGCAGACTAAGTGCAGACTTCTGTAATTATGAAGCTGTCAAGTGCTACCATAACTGAATGGGAAAACCGTTATCTTCTGTTTGTAATTTAAATGTCTATATTAGTTAGCATGGTGTGTGATCTGTAATGTGAATTAAGTTTGAGATTTGTTCWGTTCTACCTAATTAGAAACTATTTGTCATTCTATGTTTAAAAAAATTGAGAGAAAAAGTCAGTGTTTGTAGCTATCAAMAAAGTAAAGTTTGGAGTAGGCATTGTTCAAGACTGTTGTACCTGTGACAGGTAAGTGTGTCCTAGAGTAAGCTGTTTCAGACATTATTTTAAATGTAAGATGTTGTTTTTGTGGGAGAAGAGTGATGAGGAAATCTTACAATTTTTGAAGTATCATACCATATTATACAGCAGCAGCTGTATTTACAGAAAATCAGGTAAAAAAGGAGCCGTAAATAGTTTCAAGGTCAGAGTCATAGACTCAAGTAGTCAGGGAAACTAGTGAGTCTATCATAAGACCTTCAAATAAAGGCCAAGTATTTTTCTGGAAGGTATTTGTAGATTAGTGTCACTCTGAATTTTTAAGCCTTCTGATAAATCATATTTAAGAGTCAAGTTCTCATGGTCTGCACCTGAACAACAGGTGTTCTTTTTCCAACGAGCTTTAATGCTTACATTATTTTTGGTGGGATGGATTTTCTTGATTAACATTTGTATTAGCCAGTGTGAGCATAGAGGTGGAAACTTTCTTCACCAGTCTTTGCCTGTTTCATTTTTGGTATATATATCTGAGATTTTGGGAAGTAAAGGGAGCTTCTTTCCTGTGGTGAGTGCTGTGTGTCGTGTGGTTACTTCATGAAGCTGTGCGACAGATAAGTACAACTCATTACAACAAAGAAGGAAATTAARCATTGTGGCCCGTGAAAGCTGGATTAAATATTTTAATAGTCTAAACCAGCCTTTARAATTTAGGGATTTATTATGGTATAGCAAAAGTCAGGAAACAAAATATATTCTTGATCTTCCTTTTCCAGCTTACATCAAGTATTTATAGCTTTACGTGTTCCTTGTGGAATCATCACACAGATACATTCCTACAGCAGATTTGTTCAGGGGATGAAGCTGCAGCTGCGAATTCACTTGAAAGGACCTTGTTGTCATTGAAAGGTAATAATAYAGAATGATGATAAGTGTAAGGAATCAAATAACTTTATTCACAGGGAATGTGTAGAACTTTGGTAAATAGTTCCCATTCTCTAACAAAGCCATGCCCATTCTTGCTTTATCTTACTTAGTGTTAGCAAGCCAGAGGRAGGATTGCTCATGCAAGTGTGAAGAGAGTAGTCCTGTTTCTCAGTATGTGAGAAACTGCATTCCACTCTGCATGTTGTAAGAAGTCATTGTCTAGGATGTTGRAAATTGGGTGACATAACAGCATATTTTCTTACATGTGTTGTAATTTAGGCTTGCATGTCTTTAGCACTTAATTGAGGAAGCTGAGCTACAAGTTTCATTCCAWTAAAGTTCACCCTGCATCCAGTGAAAAGCTAGACTTAGCAGTTAGTTTGCTTTAGGTTGATGCAAAGGGTTATGAGTGGAGTAAATGCATATCCTGACTACTTTGCAGTTTTGAACAACTGAGGTTTTTGTATGCAATGCTTGCAATGTAGATAATAGATGTCCTGAATTGTTTCAGAAGATGCAGTATGCAACTTTTCTGGGTTACTGGCAATGATAAAACAGAGAATTTACAAGTGGCTTATGGGCCTTACTTGACAATACTTGGCCCTTTTCCTGCTGCAGGATCTTTCAGGAGTCGAATACTTACAGTTTTGGCAGAATTCTTCCTGATTGAGTAACTCTTGGAGTTCTCATCATTAGTGTACAAAATATGTATTTTAAAGTAATTTCAGTTAGGTGAATGTTAGGTATGGATCAGGCATCCGGGACCTAAAGTTATGTGTATTTTTTAAGGTGTTGAGTTGAAAGGAAGGCATGGCAAGTGGAATTGTAATTGTGTTCTGAAATTCATTGAAACAAGACCTAATGAATAGCTAATTTCTTTTCCCAGTGCTTCGGAAACTAACGGTCCATGGCTTTGTAGAGCCTCATTGGAATGCAGAGGTGATGGTAAGTGCTTTTCTAATTCTAGATTAGAAATCTTCTGTGATAATTTCAGGTGTTGTTGGAGCTTGTGTTTGAAAATTGCTGAAAGGCACACATTYGTATTATGCAAAGGAAGATCAAGCAACATTCTCTCAAAGTTGTCCCAGCAGTCAAGAACTCTCAAATCCTAGAWGGATTCTAAACACTATGACACTAATGGCATCATGTTTAAAAAAAGACACCCTTTCAAATTTATGCACCACATGATGGTGATATTTGTTGCTTACTGAAAGATGTCTTACATGTGCTCTCCTCCCCTCAGTTCAAAAAGCATTTGGTCAAGTGATGAATGTGATACCGTGCTTGTCCTATCACATTTATTTGACTGAGATAAAACTGTGGTCTGCAACCCCATGGAGGGAGGAGCATCAGACAAAGAAACCCAATTACCTTCCTTAACCCCCAGTGCTGCCTGTTTTGCTGGAGGAATCGAGTACCTACTACCTATGGCCTACACTAAAAAGTTGAGAATAGGGTAGAACTGGATAAATATCTCATCTATGCAGTCTGCTTGCTAATTGTTCATTTCTTGAGGAAATTGTTCAAAATAATCAAAGAGTTCAGTTAAAAGTTATGAGGTCATGTCTGAGCTGGTAACACATCTGAGCTGACTTCAGTCTGACGTAACTTTGTTCTCATAATACAGTGCAGAGTAAGCTTCATCTTTCAAAGACATGTTTGTTTTCCAGGGTTTTCTACATGCCGTATTTGAACGGCTGAAACAGTTTCTGCAGTGTAGTAAGTATCTGAGTATTTTTCTTTGTATTCATTGTTAAACATTAGAAACTGGATGAAAATACACAGGCTAGTGCATCAAAAAATAGTAATTTAGGTGCAAGGTATTTTTGTATAAGTTGAAACTATTTCTTTAAATGCTGCTTAAACTATAGAAGAAGAATTCAGTAGAAGTGTCTTTTTGTGTCAATTGACTAAAATCACACCAAAATTTGTATTTGGTGTCGTATTTCAATAATACTTTACAGGAATAGATGTCTAAATTGAATAGGAAGGATTTTTTAAAAATAAGTTACRTGTAATTTTGATATTGTGATGATGTTCCTGGGTTCAGGAGCCTGTACTTCAGTAACAGGACTGATCTGGGCTTTGAGCCTCCTTTTTAGAAGAGATGGAAACTGCCCCCAATTGCCACTTTCACTGTACTACTGTCAGGCTCCTTCTGGCTCTTCTTTCATTTTTSACAAGAAAGGTGTGGAGTTTAATAGAAGGAATTGAAGACCATCTCATACTGAAGTTTGCTGTTTATTGTAGTCCCCTAGAATATAAGGACTTTAGGATTTCTGTGTCTTAAGACAAGAACTGAGCTGAACCTCCCCATTTCCACTAATCAGTAAATTGTTTTGCAGAAGCAGGATCAGTGTTTGCATTTGTTATACTGTTTTTTTGCCTTTATGCCTTCAGTATAGCCCTTTGTGGTGTTTCCTTTTTTTTTTTTTAATAAAAGTTTTGTCTGTTTTTCTTTCCTAATTCAGAATGTTTTCTAATGTCCGAAATAAATTAATCTTTAGGGTGGAGTTTCTAGAGAAGCACATAATAGTATGTGGTAATATTTTTATTAAAAGGACATCTTTGTATTTTCAATGCATAATTATTTTTTGTCTATACTAGCATTTGCTTGCATTATTTTCACTGCATTTTATCATTGAATTTTATGTAATGACGTCACAATTATTATAGCCTGATCATGTGCAGTGAATTTCACTACAGTTGAGAGAAACAGTTTAAGATTTCTTATTCCCTCATCACCTTGAATTTGATTTGGAATTTATTTTGCCCTAGAACTTTCTTCAGGCTTRACTTAATTTCTTAACTATAGTAAAAATAAGTTCTTCTCCAGTGTTAATTATTTAAAACACAGCTATCCAGAAAAAAATGGAAGTCTAAAAAATGATAGTCATGAAATGTCTGATTTACCAGGTAGAAGTATAAGAGCAGAAAGCATATGCAGGGATCGTCTAGAAAAGACCATAATTCTGTTCACTAAAGTGGTAAGTAAGATTTCCTTTCAGTTACTGTATCATTTATAGTTCTGGAGGAGCAGTCCCCATCCAGACTCAGTTGTGCCTTAAAGTGAATCAGTTTCAGACCTTTCAAAGAACTGGAAGGTACTGCAACTTGAAACTTCYTTGTTATGAGATGCATTTTTGAAGAAAAGGGTGTCTGTTTACTCATGCTGATGTCAGTTGTAGCAGCAAAGAATACATTTTCTTAGCTCAAACAAAATTAAGTGCATTCTGCAAGTAAATTATTTAGCTAGGATTTGTTTAAATAAGAGTTCTGGAAGCATTGGTAAGACARTGGTAATGGTATTAAGGAATAAAGAAGAGATAGGCTATTTATTCTTATCTTTTATACCTAGTTAGGTTCTGTGTTTCTGTGGCTTTGTTAGTTCTGTTGAATTACTGGCCACACTAATTAATCCAAAGAAAATGAACAACATACTCTCTTGCCCTCTGTATTGTGTAATACACTTGGACTTGTCAGCTGATTCTGTGTATATGTTAAATGCATTTTGTGTTGAAGTTAATTTTAACATAGACGCTTGGTCTGGTTTTTTGGTTTTGTTTTAAAGTTGCAAAACCTACAGAGTTCCAATTATTTTCAGATTCTTGTCTAGAGGCTATGGGTCTATTTTAAATATTCAGCCTAGTTATCAGAAGTAAAAGGCACCTATCACTTTCACCAAAATTGAGCTGAAGATGTTCTGACACATTATTTTTGGTCTTTACCATACTTAGATTGCAAATGTGCATCTTTTTTTCACAGACCTGAAGAGAAAGTAAACTTTACTAATAGCTAACTACCTCCTGTAGGAACTCACCAGTTTCTTTTAGATCTGTAATTGGATAAGCAATAAGTTGAGGAAATAAGTGTTTGTACTGCAGTGGTGGTGTTGGGGGGAGGTTATATATCTGTCATACCTCTTTTGCTTACTCTGATTCTAATAGGTATGAATTATCTGCTGAAATTCTCTACTTTTTAAAGTATGGCTGATAYATTTTATTTGCTATTAGCAACCTGCTCCATTTGAAAATGAGTCTTCATTTCTTCATACTTTAAAAAAAAAAGTAATTTTGAACCCAAATCAAGAATAATGCTTCATTAACAGTTGATACTGATCCCGTCMTAGTTTCCTGTTCATGTTCAGTTTTGTATAATTTTATATAAATTGGCAAATTAGTTTTTGATAGCTAGTTTACTAAAGCATTAATAAGACTTCACTACAAATGTTTTGATTTCTCTTTTTCTACTTCCTTTTTTTAAGCTTTTGGACTTCCTGGATCAACATCCTTTCTCATTCACTGCTTTGATTCAGAGATCACTGGAGTTCTCTGTAAGCTATGTTTTCACAGAAGCTGGTGAAGGAGTTGTATTTGAGCAGTTTATTGTACAATGCATGAATCTCATTAAGATGATTGTAAAAAATTACGCATACAAGCCATCAAAAAATATTGAAGGTACTGTTACTATTTACTAAAATAATTCTTTATGTCTTGAGAAACATTTTGCTAGCTATTCTTAACAGTTAAACTCATTTATTAATGTTCTACTAATTATTGAAATATGTATATTTTTGCCTCTATATTGATAATTGTTGTTTTAATGTTTAAAGTATTAATGTCTATTTAGATAATGACATTCCAAAGGAATTTTAAATGCAAAAGGATCACAAATACATTTTCTTTTTTTGGTTTAGTTTCCATTAAACTGATTTTACACAGTACTGAGATATAGTTAGGGTTATTTTTATCAACTAGTTTGTTGAATCTTCCCCATGAAGCGTGTTTGATAAAATGGTATTTTCTGTAGTTAACTAATACCAGTACAATGAAATACAGAAACACAGTGAATTGGAGATGCAGTTGAATATAAAGGAGTTCATATGCTTTGTTTTGTGGGACTGTGTTTCATTTTGAAACTTCATACACTGCTGTATATGTGAACTAAAAAAATGCCTCAGCCTTTCACATTAGGTTTACATGTGGCAGTGATTAAATAGTAATTAACATTCTCTATGAATTTTAAAAAAAGTTTTATATATGGGTATTGGTAAGACTCAGAATGGATTACTTGCTTAAAAACCTGTTTTACCAACCTAAAGTCAGTTAAAGTCTGCCATGAAAATACATTTTTTGTTTTTCTCAGAGGATAAGAATTTTGTATTTATTTACTTCTTTCTAGTTTTATTAGACTAGTCTTTGATCATTAAACCACTTAATTGTAATCTGAAATCTTTATGTTTTATTTCAGACAGCAGTCCTGAAACTCTTGAAGCACATAAGATAAAGACAGCTTTTTTTACATACCCAACACTAATGGAAATATGTAGGAGATTAGTCACTCACTATTTCCTGCTGACAAAGGAAGAATTGACCATGTGGGAAGAGGATCCAGAAAGCTTCAGTAAGAAACATGCTATATAGTTAGTTGTAGTGTAATTAGGTATTTGTATAAGTGCTTCATATCCACATTGCCTCTACAAATTGCCTACTGCAATACTGGCCATTATATTTCCTGCAGTCGTCTTTATTCCCTCTAGACATTCTTTTTGTAATAAAAGATTTCTCATTAGTCTATGATATCCTCTTATCCTAACACTAAACTTCGTTTGTACCATAGTTGAAATAATGCTTTTTTTCTTTTCTTTGTGAAATAATAGCTGTAGAAGAGACTGGAGGAGATTCTTGGAAGTACAGCCTCAGAGTAAGTATTCAATTTGAAAGAAACCCATTAAACATTCCTGAATGCAATTCCTGATTGTTTTATAACTGAGACAGATAATGTTAGAAAATAAATCCTTATGTTGCTTTAGATGTAGTAAAGTTTAACTTCATTCTTTATTCAGYGTTCAAATTTGCTGCAATACGTGGGAGTCTATGCACTTCATATTTTAGGAGGGGGCAAGAGGAATGYTTCAGCTTTCGAATTACTTAGCATTGGTTAAAGCCAGCAGAAGTTGCCTCTTTTAAACTGATAACTGATGTGACCACTTAGGACTTTGTTAGTTGACATGATGAGTGAAACAAGTTCCAGATGCATCTTTATTGGTTAATTATATTCATTAATTAGTTGTTATATTAGTTAATTTAGTTCYGATCAGAAATATGCTGTTGTAACTTCTGTGATTTGCTTTGCAGAGAGATCTCAAATTTTATTTGCTGGATTATTTTTAGTTTTAAACTAAAACACCCAGCATGGTGCATGTAGTATGTTTTGGTTGTAAAAGGGTGTCCCTGACCTAGAGCCAATAAGCCAATGCAAGAACAACCTGTGACACACCTACAGTGTGGTCACTGGCAGTGCAGCACCAGCTGTTCCACTCCACAGATTCATTATTATTCTGCCACAGAAAAATAATGGTTGATACAGATGCAGCCATCAAACTCTTGCTAGAGTTAAGAAACTTGCTAGAGTTTCTACAATGTATAGTAGAAAGAGTAGTATTTCTCACAATATTAATTTTGCTACTATATATTTTGTTTTAAATTGTGACCTTCAGTGCGAGGTATTCAGCAATTAAAATTTTAGTGTAAAATGTATTTTAATTGCCTTTATTTAAACAGATTCTAACCAGATCTTTTAATTTTTTAGCCATGCACAGAAGTTCTTTTTATTGATATTTTTCATGAATATAATCAGACTCTTACCCCAGTTCTWTTAGAAATGGTTCAGAGTCTACAAGGTAAGTTCTTTAAAAAAATCAGGAAAGTACAAAATGTAGAATTGTTTACATTCAGAACATACTCTTGTCTACTGACAATTAAGAATTTGACCTAATTTTATATAGTGCATTCACTCTGTATTTTTGAAAGGACACGTAAATATTCTAAAATTATTTCTAAACCAAACATAATGGAATGCATTGTGTATCTAGGAGGAGGAGGTCCTAAAGGCTCCTTGGTTTTCATCATAGCTATTCTAGATGATTGACAAATGTTGTAGCATTTCTAATTTCATGAGATATCAGTCTTTCTTGGGAGTGAGCCACAAGCTTAATGAATTCTTTGGGTTATTTTTAGTTGGGAACTTACTGTTCAAATGTTGCAAGGCGGTTCATTTAGTGTCTCTGCTAAAATCTTGGGGGGAGAAAAAACTTAAACTTTCTYTTTTAAATTTATGCTGTCATTCTGGAGAGTCTAGATGACTTTCCAAATCTGAAGAATCTGCTTTAAAAATTKATGGGTTTTTGGTATGAAGCCTGAATTATTCATAGGTTGAGGAGTGATTCATATTTTCTTTGGTTTACTTTATGATTCTTTGCCCCCAAACTAAGTTTCATAATGGCCAGGAAAGATAATAAGAGGTAGTGTCTTTTTTTTCTCCTATCGTTTCAGCTCAGGTTGTTTCCCCTGGTTGTCTTAGTTGAGTTACAATATTTTGTATTTTGTATTTGAGCTTGTCAGAAAGGATCATTACTTCCTATTAAAATAAAAATTAATGCTCATTTTCTGAGAGGGGTTTCTGAGTTCACTGTTCATAGTCTGTTCATAAAGTACTTTGTGTGTGTAGGTCTTGGGATGGCTTGTTGTACTGTAATATGGGGAGGAATAGAGGAATAAATGATTCCTTATAATAGGGTTGACAGTTAATGTGTTTTTGTTTTGAAAAATTACATAAGTTAATACTACCATACTAAAAGGTATACCTGTACTTTTAAAATTCTCCTGGGCCCCATAGCAGTTTTCTTCTGCTCTTCATGTTTTCAAATTGAGATTCACTGTGTGAAGAATCCATTAATTCTTTAAACTTAAGAAAATACTTACTTGTAGGCACACATATATAAAATATGAGGGAACTAGGTTTAGCATCCTTTTGGATGTAGTACTATGTGGTTGACAGTTGTCTGCTATTTGCAGGTTTTGAGTCTATTTATTTAAAATACTTCTGACTTAGACATATGTTGTTATTAAAAGTGTTCATTTCCAAAGAAGTAAGTCAGAAATAGGGTGTGAAAGCAGAGATTTGACTCTGATATATTCACTGAACAAAGTATCAAAAYTGAAATGACTGAATTTGTAAATCGAGTAAAAGCAGTGAGAGCAGTCTTTCTTTCTTTCTTTCTTAAAGCATTTAAGTGCAAAGTTGTTTGCATTCCTTGTTTTAGTAACACTCTTTTATTTATTTTAATTTCGCCTTGTAGGATCTACCAACATGGAAGATACCAATGCTATACTGATTAAAGATGCTGGTAAATTAAATTTTACTTTATCTTTGAAATAACAGAGCCACTTTTGTGTATGTGTTTTACTTCCTAAAAATTGCATGGAGAATTTGCAAGGTTTTTTTAAAGTCATTTGTAAAGTGGGACCTAAATCCTAGTTCTCCTTTCATTGGTGTTGGCCTTCACTTTTGAAAATGTTAATGTCAAAATACACTGCTTTTTGGCTTTCTTCTAAAACAAGCAGTCTCCTTTTTTGTCCTGTTCTTTCTGCTGTGGCAAGTAAATGACCTTCAGTATTCTTATGGAGATTCTCTGTCCATTTTACARGTGAGGAGATTTTATGGCAAAAGAAAAGAATTGTTTCTTATGGAACTGTCCTTGATGATAGGATAAGATCCTCATTGTTCTTTTGGCTTCTAGCTATTTTCAAGAATCCAACCTTTCTTCTGTAGTGTCTTTCTTTTACTAATATTTTCCACAAGAGTTCCTTTCACCATGATCTGATAAAACTTTCTAAAGAAAGATACACTTTAATTTTATTTTCTTTATTATGTTCAGGKTACCAACATGTGGTTTGAATATTAAATTAATCTGATTATTTAGTATTAAAAAAATTAACATTTAAGCAAACAGTAAGCATAACTATTGTTTTTCCCCAGTGTATAATGCGGTTGGACTGGCTGCTTATGAACTATTTGATAGTGTGGATTTTGATCAATGGTTTAAAAATCAACTRTTAGCAGAACTACAGGTTTCTCATGACAGGTAAACACTTTGGTTTGTTGTGTCTTCTTTATTTAAATACAAACTGTTGATACAAATCTGATAATACAGAATGCGTAATAATCGCTGTGTTGAAAAATACTCAACCTTAAAACATATCCACTAAATAAGGAGAGGTATGAAATGCATACAGATGACTGATAGCAGTCACAGAAGTGACAGTGCTCTTGACAGTTCATGTTTAAATTACTGTGTGGTGAATACTTCCAGGGTTCTGTAAAAGTACATTGTCTGTCTTCTTGCATACATTAGAGTTGACTAAACCTTTCAGGATAACCACCTTTGCTCATTTACAAAAATATACTTAGGCCTCCAGAGACCCTAGGCAGCAAAGTCCAACTGCAATGTGTGGAAATCATCCCTGTAAAAGTAGTTYAGCCAAGATAGTGATTTGTTCTTCTCTTTGTTTAAATACAAGCCCTCTGTAATTCTGTTCAGTTTGTTTTGTTCCAATAGAGAGGGGGTAAAGGATTTGGTTTGTGTTGTAAAGTGTGAATGATTGCATCTTGTTCTACACAAAGAATTTTATACAGTCCATCTGCTGTGGTGTTTCCTTCTCACCAAGGTCCCCCTCACTTGGATGGCCTTCACACGAGTACCTCCTGTTGTTTGGTGGATATCATGGGGTATTTTGAAAGATCATTTTTGGCATCTCAGTACAGACTGAGCTGTCACTCTCTGTAACTATCTGGAAGACTGTTTCTCCCTTTCCCTCAAGCTCWCTCTTTCCCCAGGGGAAGGACAGTGACTGCTATTGTGCGTGCTAATTCTTACCAGACAAGTTCAAATCAGTGGTTGACTCTAAATTAAAGTATGTCCTGTTTTTCRCAACACAGTCATTACCAGTGACCTGAATGTTCTTTGAGGACTGGTACTGTGTTTTTCTTCTACATTTGCAATTCATCTTACCAGTGGCARTTTTTATGGGAAAGATGAACTAATTTGTTTCCTTATACCCTTAGGAGCTACTATAAATTGTAAATTATTTTCCATAATGGGTCRGTAGTCAGCTCTTCTATTTCCAAATGCTCTCTTTACAAAGAGAGTTCAGTTTCCTGTAGAGTGGAACTTAAAACATTTAAATGGTTTTTTCCACTACAGTGAACKCTGAAAAAATTAATTACACTATTTYRGATGTATTATAAGCTTATGCTAGTGTCAGAGAATGATTGCCACAATTGTTTAGCTGCTGTCTCCTAATATTTTTATTCTTCWTCTCATTAGACTTTTTTAAATTGAGATTTCACTACCATTTATAAGTGGCCAAGTACTGTAATGATTAGGCTAAGTGTCAGAAGAGCAGGAAAAAAATGGGAGATTTTGRATAAGATTATTAATTTGCTGTTGTGCTACACCAGCAGCAGTCTCTAAATAAAAGCTGCCATGATCTTTGCAGCCCATGCCAGCTATGGCATTTTCATRGTATTCACCCATATAGCATAAGTAAAACTGACAAGTTTTGTGTTGTTGATAGAGTTGTCTTACAGTCAGGAAGACACATGATCTAACCATTTAGTTGGCATTTGTGATATCCCGGGATGAAATTCCTGTGGGGACAGAAACTTGCAGTAGAAGTTGTCTTGAATTTTGAAGCCCTGTTTATTTGAAGTGCTTCTATTGCCTTCATCATTGGAGACCACCATGGCACTAAGGGAAGGCAGCGTTAGTAGATTGACTGGAGTACTGCTTCAACAGCAGCTTTGGGAATACGTAATAGAGTGGGTTGGAGGGTGTCCTCTGCTGTCCCACAGAATGTCCCATGCTGACTAGTATGCTTGTTCAGAACTGGCTGATGTTTGGAAACACAAACCTATGTGTTGTCAGCACATAGTGTATGTGTGGTTTGCTGTGTTTTGTTTTCTGAGTGTTCTGTTACCTGTTGGTAGTAAAYCCATCAACCATGACTGTAGCAATAGAAGAAATATGAAATTAATAAAAAAAAGTTCTAAAAGACTTTTAGAAATAGTGCGTTGCCAAATTTATCACTTGCCATGATGCTTAGTTTTGTACAGATTAATGAGAAGGTTTTCTGTAATGTGAAAGTAGTTTACTGAATATTTGTTTGGTTTTTTTTCAATAACTCATTTGTAAAGTAATATTTCCTGCTGAGAGGAAAAAGTAAAGTACTTTTAACTTGAATATMTGATGCAGTCCAGACTGCTTAAGGGTACTGTCCTCTGACTAATGCAGCAGAGGTTGCCTTATTTTGGAATACAGTTAGTTTTCCCATGTGAGGTTTGGGTCCACCATACTTAGGGATAGACCTATGCTTAGTCACTGTGTGCTCTTTTTTTAAAAGCTAATCTTCTGAGGTGAGCTTTTCCCAGAAAATGTAATGAATGTTGAAAAAATATGACCTCAAAAATGAGCACCTACGAGAAACTTCAGTATTAAAAAACAAACCCACAAAAAACCACAAGAAAAACCCAGACAAAACCCAAATATGCTCCTACCCAAAAAATCTCAGTAATATGCTGTATTATCTCTACTATGGAGAACAAGAGAAACAATATTGAGATGCAGAAATAGGGTGTATGTATTGAATAATAGATACCACCAGACCTGAAAAATCTTTGCTTTCAGCTATTATGTACTTACATCATGTAATTTGAAACTTTCCTTTATGTCATAGTGGTTTGAAAACTCTGCAACTTGAATTTCAAGAAAATCACATAGTTATTTAAATGCTCTGGTGTTTACTAGATTAAGTGTGACATACAGGCCTTCTAAGAGTAGAAGAATTTGTATCTTCACAGCTTCTTGAACAAATTGCACAAGAGTGCATTAATAAGGCAATGTTTTGTGTAAGTCATGCCTCAGCATGTGTTATTCATGCTTCACTGTCATCCAGTAAACACTGGGCTGTTACTCCTCATTAGATATGTGTTCCAGCTAGTGAATTGCTTTGTATTTGCCATTTCCACAACTTCCATGTTGTTTGTTTATAGTCTTATAGCTATGGGAATGTTTAATAAAACATACTTATTAAATGTAAAGARCATAATTTCAGTTTAAATGGCTTCTTGATGGCTTACAAGGCAGTAATTCATCAAATGAAAAATACATTTATGATAACAATATGCTAGTTAAAAGTCTCTAAATATAGTTCATCTTTCTTAACTTTATACATCTGTAAATTAAACATACAAATATGAGTTATTTGATCAGTGGAGTAAAATAGCAGCTCTGTCAAATGCTTTTCTCAATCATTGTTCTGGTTTGTTCTTCCCATCAGCTCTAAAGCTGTTTGATTTGTGCCCTTGTCATGGCACTAGTGCARGATTAGGTAATGTCTGTTTTAGAATAGTTTTAGACTGATGAAGTGAACTACTCTGACAGTTGCTGTAGTGCAGTCCTTGAGTTTGCATTTTTAAATTGTATTTGACTTAAAATTTTTGAACGTAAACAGAATTTCAAGGAAATTGCTGGGAACTATAGTGAAAGCAGTAAATACCCTGACTGCAGTAATAAATGTAACATTTATTTTTACTTTTTAAATTGGTGTGCTTTGTTCAGAATGAACTGTATCTCTAGGGAGACATTCAAGATTCAGTCATTTAGAGTGAAAATTATCT
This sequence comes from Alauda arvensis, assembly GCA_902810485.1. Taxonomy (NCBI): domain Eukaryota; kingdom Metazoa; phylum Chordata; class Aves; order Passeriformes; family Alaudidae; genus Alauda; species Alauda arvensis. The sequence goes on along the minus strand of CADDXX010000086.1, from coordinate 1,038,425 downwards.
TTTTCAGACTAAGTTGGTTTTTCCCGAGCCTTTTTGTGAAGAATTTTAATAAAAAAGGTTTTTGCACTAAAGTTGATCTTRACAAACGAAATATTTTAATTTTTTTGGGCAGTAACATTTTCATCATGATTCTTGGTTTTCCTTTTCATCCAAGTATTCTGTACTCTGTAACTAGTGTAATGAGTTAACGAGTGCATTTTTTTCCCCTCCTACTTTTAAAGGTATAAACCAATACGCCGACGAGTAATATGGYTGATTGGACAGTGGATTTCTGTAAAATTCAAATCAGACTTGAGACCTGTTTTGTATGAAGCSATTCGTAACTTGCTTCAAGACCGTGACTTAGTGGTAAGTATAAATAACAAATCTTTTGGACTACACATTTGTTATAACTACAGATAAAACAGAAATACCTCACTTTGTGTAATCTTGATTGAGAATTTTATACCATCGTGTTTTAAAGTCTGTTGTGTCTTGCAAAAGATGTGGTGATTTTTMRTTGTGGAGATACTGAACAGTAATGTCGAAGACATTAAGTGAAGCCTGAAGATACTCAGTAAGTGATAACTTTGGTGGGAAAATGAATTCCAAGAGCAACAATGTRTTTTTTATAGGAATAAAACTATGAAATGTCTTACAGTAATTTATGAATTAATGGATACTTTGTGTAGTTAGAACAGAGTTGTTCTATGACTAGTCCCTTTATTATACAGCAGTGATCCAGTGAATTTGCAGGTTACAACAAGCTGGGTGGGAGTGCTGATCTGCTGGAGGGCAGGAAGGCTCTGCAGAGGGATCTGGACAGGATGGATCATGGGCTGAGGCCAGTGGTGTAAGGTTGAAAAAGGCCCAGTGCTGGGTCCTGCCCTTGGGTCACAACAGCCCCAGGCAGTGCCGCAGGCTGGGACAGAGTGGCTGGAAAGGACCTGGGGGTGCTGGTGACAGTGACTGAGCATGAGCCAGGGAGTGCCCAGGTGGCCAAGAAGGCCAATGGCATCCTGGCCTGGCTCAGCAATAGYGTGGGCAGCAGGAGCAGGGCAGGGATTGTCCCCCTGTGCTGGGCACTGCTGAGGCCACACCTCAAATCCTGTGCCAAGCTCTGGGCCTCTCAGTTCAGAAAGGACATTGAGGTGCTGGAGTGAGTCCAGAGGAGGGCAATGGAGCTGGGGAAGGGTCTGGAACAAAAGTCTGAGCAGCTGGCTGAGGGAGCTGGGAGTGTTTATCCTGGAGAAAAGGAGGCTCAGGGGTGACCTTATCACTCCTTACACCTGCCTGAAAGGAGGCTGTAGTCAGGTGAGGTTTATCTCTTCACCCAGGCAGCCAGTGACAGGACAAGAATTGGCCTTGAGCCGCACCAAGTGAGGTTCAGGTTGGACATTAGGAAAAATTTCTTCATGGAAATGCTGTCAAGCATTTGAACAGGTGGAGTCACCTGGAAATGTTTCAATCGTGTGGATATGGCAGTTGGGGTCATTGCTTAGTGATGGTGGTGCTGATTTGATGGTTGGATTAGATGATCTTAAAGGTCTTTTACATCCATAACGATTCAGTGATTTTAGGTTATTTAGGCATTAATTACCTGCTAACAGGATATGATAAATGGCATTGGTTGGTAAACTGCTTGAATAAAAATATGTACTTTTAAGCTGTAATTTCAGTTTACCAGCAGGCGAGATGAAGTTGAGATGCTGGTTTTACTATTGTTTATTTTGGTTTTGTTTTTAAACAAACCGGGCTCTCAGTCCACAGAAAAACCCAATAAGTAAACTTTGGTATATTGTTAGATACATATTAGTTAGTAATTTCCATTCATAACAATAATTTTTGTGATTCCAGACAGTTTTAGCAGAGCAGGGCATATTTCTCTGTCAGCTGTTTTTATTAAAGCTTTCTAAGGCATTTCCAAGCATCTACAGGAAGAACAGTCTAACTTGTTGAGTTTATTTGGTTCTGTGCATCTTGGTTCACRGTAAGCTATGAGATAATTTTGAGTAAAACTCCTCCTCTATTRCAAGATTTTTTATCACTGTCTAGATAGATATCTTCTTGTTTAATTATTTCTTATTGCTGAAGGTTTTGCCTGAGTAGCTTTTTCAATTTCTACCACTTTAGCAATGACAAATAAAATTTAAAGGATACTAAAATGAAAATGAATGAAAATGAACTAAGTACGTTTCTTAGAGGATGATAGAACACAAAGAATGATTCAGTTGCCAAAACATCAAGTGATTTGATATTGTCAGGTACTCTTTGGATAATGAAAATGTTTAACGAACATATTCATCATGCTTCTTGACTTTTGTCTTTCAGGTCCGTATTGAGACAGCTACGACACTGAAGTTAAATATCCTTATCTGCAAAGCTGTTTGATTMGTTCTTAATTCTGAGTTACTGGAAAATAATCAGTTTTAAACTTACTACAAAATTCTTCACATTGTATTTTTTGAGTATCCATGAAATACTTACTCGTTTGAATCTTGGTATCTTATCTGCAGTCTGTCTTATTTTTCCTTAATATTTGTTTACCTGTAGATGACTTTGAGTTCAGAACTGACCARTTCTTACCAGTAAGAGCATTTCTATCTTTCGAGGAGTAGATAAATCCATAGAGAAAAGCAGGAAAAAATACTTTCTAATTTCATTTTGAACCACATTATTTAGTAATTGATGTGTGTGCATGCTTGTATGGTATGTTCAGTCTTCACAGACCAAAATATGCACTCATACTGCTGCTGCTATGGTTGCTACTGTGTAGATGCATTTTAGTATTACACCATTACAACTTCATACCAGTGTTTAGTGCTCTGTAACTCTATAACCCAGAGCTCTGGCTCTGGGTGTTGCCAGATAGTACGTTTCTTTATGGTAAGAAAATACTAAAACCGAATCTAACAAATACATCTCCACACCCCTGTGGCTTTCCCACATGCCTGTTTCACACAGTACTTTCCAACTTGCTGCTTCTTAAAAATATTAAATACAAGTGTATGTGGTTATAGTAGTGCCTTTAAAAGGCACTGGTTTACCTATATTTGTGTTCTTTACCATGGTCATTGCTGTTGTCATTAAGTAAATAGTGGAAAGAGATAAGTACACCGAAGTTTTATTTTGGTCACTCAAATTTAGCAGATTTTTTTTCTCATGTCGTTGTGACTTCCATGTTAATTTCAATTCACTTRAGAACAAACAAACCAAAAATGCAGAGTGCATCTGGACTGTAAACCCTGGAATTTTCTAAGATGCCTCTCTTTCTCAGTTCAATATTTAACTTTTATTTACTGGCACAAAAGCTGAAAGACTGTAACTTCGGTTTGACTCTAACAAAGTACTCTTTCTGGAGAGACTATTTTGCTTATGGAATCATATTTATGATTATTGAAACTTGGAGYATATCTGAATTTCTTTACCTTGATTAGGCAATAATTGGGTAATGTGCTTTTTTCCAAGTGGAAGAGTTACATTTTGCACACTTTATAAATGTTTTTCAAAGTTTATGGATATCTTAGAGTTTTGAGCATATAGAAAATCCCACTTCATGGGACCACTTCATTTCTGAAGGTCTAATCTGTAGTTCTTTATCTTTCTTTTAGTACCTGGAGTCCATGTTTACACTGCTCTTYCAGCTACTTCAGGAAGTAACACAATGTGACACCAAAATGCATGTTCTTCATGTTCTGTCCTGTGTGATTGAGAGAGTCAATATGCAGGTATTTTTCAAATATATATTTCAGTTTTAGCTTTGTCCTAAGAGCACAGAGGAGGATTTGTTGTGGAAGGAAAATGTCATCAGTTAATAGACCGGTTGTTGTCAGAGATGCCTGCACTGTTGGCATTACTTGGTCCTCTTTTCATTATTTTTTGTGTAAAATGTTAACTTACTTTTCTTAAGTTACTATGTATTTTTTCTATTGAATCAGCTTTTAGCGTGCTGAAGGATTTTTGCATCTTGTGACATTTCTTGCAATTTTATTTTTTATTTGTGATTTATTCTAATTGTCTCAARTCTGAACTAATACTTTAATYGATATTACATRTTARAAAAGACATCTTTGGGGAAAAATRCTTTGCACTCATAGGGAGTGTGCAGTTAAATTTGTAATTTCTTGTTGGTAGTGATATGGGTCAGAGTTGCCTCCACAGCRCTCTCCTTAACTACATGACAGGTTTCAAGTTCACATTATGAATTCTCAGTACTTTGGTGTTAAAGTMTGTGCTTCAGCTTTTACATAAGGAATTTGAAGATGGTTTTGCAAAATTAAGCAATGAATAGTTGGCTGCTTTTGTCTCAGGTTTTATTGTGGTGAGTTTGGTTTGTGGGGTTTTTTTTTGTTTTTGTTTTTCAGTATTATTGTATTAAGGACAGAGATAATGCATGTTTTTGAGTTTATCTTGTCTTTCTACAAGTAATCCAATCTGAGATCCAGATGAAGTTTTCATAATTGTCCCTTATAGAAGAAGTGAACATAACAGCARATTTCCCTGCAGTTTAGAGAAGCAGCATTGAAAATAAGTTGAGAAAGAACCCTTGAATATGTTAGGTTAATTCCTAAKGAAATACTTTTAAAGACAAATAGAYTAAMCTTTTAGTATTGAAGACCACAATAGAAAAAAATATATGCTAGAATAAATCTCAGAAAGTTACATAGCCTTAACTCCTGCTCAAAGGCTAGGTGACTCCAGTGGTTATTCAGCACCTGTTTTTGGTTTTGGGTTTTATTTTGGGGTTTTTTGGTGGTTTGTTTGTTTTGGTTTTGCTTTGTTTTCTGAGGCTGTTTCTGGTTTTAAAGAATGCTGTTGTTTTGGAATCCTGTCTAAGTGAGGAATATATTAATATGAAAATATCTCTGTGTATCAGGTTTTAACTATTTTTTGTGTCCTATTTCCTATATAAGTTTGATTGCCATACCAAATCTCACCATAAATATGTTCTTTTCAAACTACTCTGCAAGTCAGAAGTTRCTTCAGTCACAGAGTAAAGAATGGTGTTCTAGAAAGATTTAATCAAACTGTGTTGTTACTGATACAAAAGCAGCTCCTATATTGTTGAGAAACTATGTGTGGAATAAATTATTGGTCATGTTTCACATATTTARGAAACCAGTTTGTGTTCTGATCTTTAGATACGGCCATACGTAGGATGCTTGGTTCAGTAYCTGCCACTCCTTTGGAAGCAGAGTGAGGAGCACAATATGCTGCGGTGTGCCATTCTAACCACCCTCATCCATCTCGTCCAGGTAAGGAGTCTGAGTCACATAAACATTGCCTGTACCTCCTGCAGTTCTTCCTTGATGATAAAACAGTACGTGGTTATATTAGCTGCAGAATCTGTGGTATTAACTACTTMTTTAGTACAGACTATATGCCACACTACCTTCTCCAACTCTTGCTGCATCTCAAAGAAAATGCAGTAGGACTAGCAGAGACCACTGTGMTCCTATGAGTGTCTGTACAGRGAYAGACTTAATATGCAGGCAGTCTTGAACTTGTGGAAGTGCATGACTTAAAAGGATGGTATTGTAGAGGTTAACAGTGGAGAGAAAATGAAAAGGGAAGGACAAATATTGTTACAGAAGGAGAACTAGAGGTTSTTTCCAAAGTTCCATAACTTCAAAKGAATAGGRAACAGATTTTTACCATAAACAAATTGTGGAAATTCTTCTTTCTGTCCCTGTGGAGACTAAATTATGAGTATTTTTTTACAAAAGGTATGTCTCTTGGGGTAGATAGACACAAAAAGATGAGACAGATTTGTAGAAGAATCTTTTTCTTTTAAGGCATATTTTTTTAAGTAAATAGATAATCCACAAAGAAACTGCAACATAGAAAAATGAATTAATTTAAAAATTTCCATTATTAAAATGCAGGAATTATGCAAGTTCAGCATCCCACTAGCCTCAGTTCTCCTTAAGTAGTAATATTACAATATTTTGTAATGCTGTTCAGTAATTGKTAGTTGTTCCCAAGCTACTCTTCATCATTCAAAAGTCTCATGGATCATTTAAAGACTGAATCACTGTCATCAGTCTGTGAATCTTTGTGTAGCTATAAAAACAAACCCTTCTCCTGAACATTAGATTGTGTCARATGATTTTGTAAATAATAAGAACCGAAAAGTAATTTTTTTCTTGACCTGTAAAACATTCAGCTTTTAGTCATTTGCTGTTTGTTAGACTTGTGACTTCTTCAAGAAAGAGAATAACGTGTGAATGTTTCTAGGAATGTGTGTTCTTTATCATTCTTTCTTGCAGACTGTTGAGAAGTGGATTGTTTTCAAAAAACATAACCTTCTCAAGACATGTTGAGAGAAAGCTTAGGAATATCAGACTATTTTATTGTTGTATGAAATGGAAGCAAGTTCAATTTTTGATTTCTTGAATGTGTATTTACATGTGAATATAACAGCAGTATAGATCTTTCCCATGCTATTTTTGAAATGCTTGATTAAGGCTTTTGACTTACTTTACATTTCTTACTTATTTTGTAGGGATTGGGAGCAGACAGCAAAAATCTCTACCCTTTTCTGCTTCCAGTTATCCAACTAAGTACAGATGTTTCTCAGCCTCCACATGTCTATCTTCTGGAAGATGGTTTAGAGCTGTGGTAAGAATGTTTTCATTCAGTTTCTCATTTTGAAACAGCTATTTTTGTATCCCCAGAAGAAAAAAATTATAAAAAGCTTTGAATATTAAAATTGGTGTGTTCTTGTTACCTTACCTTGACATCACCTGTGTYGCACCTTTTTTCAGAAGACAGGAGGTTAGGAAATTTGTATACTCAGCTGTTTTTAGTTGTGTTTCTTCTATTAYTCATTTTCAGGCAGTTGATACTGGCAAATATCATTCTGTAGTTATAATGAACAGCAAGACAAAAARTCTAGACTCACTGTAATGTGTGTGCTAATTTAACAGTTTGGTGTGCTTGACTTTGGRAGAACAGTGAGCCAACAGATTGGAGCTGGTTGCAGGACGAGATGTCATAAGGATAAAATGTAGAAGTTACTTTCTGTATCTCAGACTATTTGGTGACTGAACATAAACCAAGAAGTGACACTGGGCTTAGTTTGCCATGAGCCTAATTTGTTTGTTTCTGGTGCAGCTGATGTTATAAGAGGGGAGAATGGTTACCTGGACAAAATTTGAAGAATGGGAATACAGAGAGTTTGTCTTAAAATAGTGAACAATTCCTTTGATCTAAATTGTAAATGAGCATTTCAATTACAAATACTTAACCTACAAACTGTCTGTTCTATWTGCAGCAAAACTGAGATTTATGCTGGTGGTAGCAAATCAAAGTGCAAGAGCTTCTCAAAATTTAGCGTGGGGGCCTTTTACATACATCAGTTCAGAACTTTTAGACCTTAATATCACTGATCTTCAGTGATCAGTGATATTCAGACACATCTTCTGATGTGTCGCACTAGTACATGAAAAGATGACACAACACTCTTGAGTTTCCCAAACACAAGAAGAGAGAGATTTATTTTCAACCTCGATTTATATATAATTCTAACCATGGCCAGAGAGTGGAGAATGAAGTCTCCACCTCTCCATTCACTGGTCAATCCAAGAGTCTCTGCCATTTCTTTCTCCTCCCAGGAGAAAGAATGTAAGTGTGAAGACAGTTACAATAACATTTCCACTGTTCACATGAAACTGTGAGGAAAAACTCCACTACAAATATGAAAACATCAGAAAGCTTAGAAATTCAGGATGACACTGATGTCTGTGCAGAAGAATGATATTTTAAGATGTCCTAGAGCATCACAGAAATCTGGAGAGCTGGCAGAGAGAGTTAGGACTCCAAAGCCTTCTYGAACCAAGAGCAGGAAAATGACTAAGATATTTCACATAACTAGACGTATTATTTAAATATGGTAATCCCATGCCTAAGATCTAGGAAAAAATACAAGCCTAATTTTTAACTACTGTTTTCAAATCTCAGGAATTCTAAATAGTTATAAACAATGTATGATAACGTATCATTTCAGATATAAAAAAAACACCATAAATGTGTGACCTGGTCCATCACGGCTTCTCCTTTGAGGTTTAGAGCACAATGTGTTGTCCTTGCTCTGTAAATATCCCTCTCTACTCRTCTTCTCCAGGTTCCTGGTTGGCTACTTAGACATTCTCACTGTTGCATTTCAGAGCTTATGTTGTCTTAATAAGAAGACAGTAGCATGTGTTTCTTTGTTTTCCTACCTTGGCAAGACCTGGGCCTATACTGATGAGTGTGTTGTAAGGACTATTGCTCTGCTTGAAGTATGCTTCTGGTAATTGTTACACATTGTTGATAATATAGATGGTTACTGGATGTTAAAACGTTTACATCTGTCAAAATGATTGCTTAATGTAACTCATCATCTGAATTACTTTGCTTAATCTGTTCCTAGGTTAGTGACRTTGGAGAATAGTCCATGTCTTACACCAGAACTCTTGAGAATATTTCAGAATATGTCTCCCCTTCTTGGTAAGTCTTTTACTAATAAAATTTCAGGGCTTTTTTCCTGCTGCCTTTATTCATGCACTAAGCAATGCTCCTGTGGCTGCAAGTACTAAGGGAGCTTGCAAAATTGCAACAAAAATKGACAAACTGGTTTTTATTGTCTGACTTTCTCATCTTTTTTAATATTTAGGATCTACTTACCCTAGTTCTCTTTTTTTAATAAATTAGAGTTGCGGTACATGAAAGATAAACTGAAATTTGTCTTATCACTTCCGAGGTTATTTTAAGAAGTTTCTGAAATTTAACACCAAATGTGCCAAGTGTTATTGATATTGATTATGAAGTTATTAGCTTTTCTCTTATTCAGTTAATAACAATGTAGGATGTTTTCAAACTACCTAAATATGTCTATAAACATTTGGATCAAGCACTGAAATTAAAAAAAAGCAGTTYGTTGGCTAAATATAAACTAAATAGCAAGAATTAAGAGTCAGTGCTTAGGAAATRCTGATTTTTCAAGTGCTTTTGCTTCATAACTAAAGGGAGTATAAAAATTCCCATGGTTTAATTTTGTGTTAATATGTTTATGTTTAGATCTCTAGGTGTGCTTTTGAGACTTCAACACTAGTATAGCAAATGGGTTAATTTTTTTAGAAAAATGTGTTCACAGAAGTACAGAAGTTGGCTTTTTAATTGATAATTGTTTTCAGGACTTAATATTTTTATTTTGTCTCTGCTGGTCAKTAGAAAGTTACACCGTGGTAGGTAGGTGCAAGGTGATGTCTTGTGYTATTTCTCCTTGTATACAAGATCTCTAGTGACAAAACTGCTCTGTTTAGTAATGGCTTTATGGTTAAATACTCTACAGCTACTGCAAAAATTCTTCAGCTGCTGAGTCTTTACTGTTGTCATCATCCACAGCTACACACCTATCCTTCCACCTTCTTGTTCTGTGTCACTCAGAGGTGGTATAGGCTGCAGGAAGCCTGCACTGGGGCTTCCCCTGCTGTGATTTTCATCGTTTGTCACACTGCTAATCTGCTTSACTTAAATTCAGAAATACTCTRTATTTGTGGCTTGTTTGTTTGCTAYTGATAYTTTCTCAGTAGCAGAAGCTGAATCCAGTYCTTGTGATACTTTTCAGAGTAGAGATGAGTAGAAATTGAGACCTTGGCAAACCCTTCTTAGAAAAGGTGGAGGTATTCTGGAATATTCTRTATTTGTAATGATTTCCTTGTTTTATGAACAAATCCTGGAGAATAGGGATGCTCTTCCTCAGAAAAAAAACCACGTTTTTAAGAGAAATCATGTATTCTGAAAAATGAAAGCTGTATGATGCTGATAGAGCWAGTAGTATGGTTAAGCTGGGTAGGGTTTCCTTAGGATGAGCCTTCAACCGTGTTTATGTCAAACTTTTTTTTTTATCAGGGTTGGTAGTGAGTGGCAAAACCACAGCAGCTGAAGTGTAATCACAGAATGATTTTGTCCTGTAGGCTTCTGTATTACTTTACTTGCTGAGCATTTTTCTGAGAAACTGGTTTTTTTGAGTGTCWTGTTCATCAAAAATTTTGATTGCTGCAAAATAATGCGCATTTTGCCAGGAATTAAAAGCCATTCTGGTGTGCTCTTTGCCTACAAATTCTATCTGTTTACATCAGGAGAATCTGACTAGACAGCCTCCACGTGACACAGCCCTGGTATTATGATGTTTAAATAGAGCTGGAATTYTGGATTAGTGCTAACCTTATTTTAAAACATGGTYRTTATAAAACCAGTRCAGTACTGCTATCTGCTACCCCTCAGGGAGTTACTTCATTCAGGACACTTGAAAAAAAGAGATTCTTCATTTAAATCAAGTGCAACAGTACAGTTTAAGGTGCRGCATTTTGCAAAAGAAAGCTTATTGATCAGTGATGATCAACTGTAYTAGTTAATTAAATAACTRTTCAKTCTTWCACCTGTAGCAGAGTTTTTCCAGTACACCAGTAGCAGTATTCARCTGAAACTTCCAGTTTAAAGTYAGAYTCTTTTGTCCTTCTTAACATTGTGATGTAGCTGTCAGAAAAAGGTGTTTTCACTGAGATGTCAAAATTGCAATGCCTTGTGTGCCTTAACTGTCTTGAGATAAGGCAAAAAAGATAATCTCTCCAAGACTGGTTTTCAGTTCAGTCTGAAGTCACCAAAGTTAGAGTCAAAGGACAGATGAGGTGAAGGGAAGTTCTGAATAGGTAACTACCATGCTTATGTCTTTTGGAGTAGGGTGGAGAACTAGCAACAAGATTCTCCAGAAAATTAGTTCTTGAAAATACAATGTAAGGAATATTAACCTCCTGATGTTTGTTTTCTGAATTTATTTTTACTGAATGGAATTACTGTAATATCCAGGTAATGTAACTATTTTTCTGGTATGTTTAGCTTCTACCTCAGCATGTAAGTAATTCAGAAATTATGTCAGAGGTCAACATGGATGAACTAGAAGAGCTGGAGGGCAGGGAGAGAAGAATTCATATGTGAGATTTTTGAACTTGAAGGGGAAATACATATATATATATATATATATATATGTTTTTGATTTTCCTTTTTTAACTAATCTGAAAGTAGTAAGTAGTTGCTCTCTTCCAGATGTAATTATCCTTATGAAAAAAATATTTTTGTATCAATTTTAGGATACAACTATTGTTGGAAGTGGATGTCAGAGGAGTTATASAAGTCAATTACATTTGCAGTCAGGAGCAGAATGTTTGTTGCATTTGATATGAAGGCTTGATTTCACTTGCATAAGTGACCGACCTTCAAAGATTATGGTGCYATCACTGATCTACAGTGATTATTCACAGCATAATTGTCACACCTGGGTTTCAGTTCAGCACTGCTGCTGCTGTTTAAACTCTGYTGAAATGTAATTGCCCTGTAGAGGGATTGCACAATCTCTTTAATATATCTCTTGGAATGTACTGAATAATGCAGAATGGAGAAATAATTAATTGTCCGAGGATGAAGCATTTCTGCACTGAGGCTGCTTAAAATGACAGTTGAATCTGATACAGTTGCAGGTTGGGAGTATGGTCAAAATCTAGGCATATCTGGTCCAAGAAGCATCAAGTTTTATGTGCATGTGCTGTATTTGTAAAGGTACAAACAAAAATCAGGTTACTGGAACTGGACTAACTCCTCTGATCCAAACAAAACTCAAAGGAGCAYATTAATGAATTCAGAAAAATGTTYGATTCAGGAAAACTTGRCAAGAGAAYTGATGTGTAATTAGCTTCTAGATGTAGTTAGTTGAACATGAGATCTTTCTAGAAAATGTTGCTAAACACTGAGCTACGGGGTGATGAGTGATGGAAAYTCTGTCATTTCCATTGCATCTGTCATACCCATTTTCATTTTGACCTGAAGTACAATCTTTGCTACACACATTTTATCATTTTTTATTAGTTATCACAGAATCACAGAATRGAAACTTATGGAAAWCTTAGTAATACCTCATGTTATGACCATTTAGTTAGRATTTGTCTACTTGCTTCAGTGTCTGAGACTTCAAATGTGATTGTATCCACTAAAGAAAATAACACAAATGCAGGACCTCTAAGGGGAATTCAATGTGCAACTCCAGTAATATGCTACTAAAGCTAAACTCATAGATACCTTGGAATCTTTTGATGAGCATATTGGATTGATAAGTGATTTCTTTTTAAATCAAGAGACAAAAATACTGATAGTATTACAAGATATGACTTGACATATGAACGTTCTCATGAATGCAAAGCTGTCCTATGGCCATATCGAATGGAAGAACATTAATGTTCTACCTGGTGGGTGGGGGGAAAAGAAAGGAAATCTGAACCTCCCCACAACTATACAGATGTTTTAATGGAAAAGTAGCCATGGTCATGGTGATAACTGGTTTTTGATGGATGTTTTTATATATAAATGTTACTAGGTGTAAGCCACACTTTCATATTGCTGCTTTCATCTAAGCCATAGATGAAAGGGAGACATACCAAGTCTTAGCCAGATGCTTGTTCCATCTGGTAAAGGAATTTTTATTTAAAATTCATGTARAAGTATTTTCCTGTTGCCTCTCCACGATGATTTTATTAGATATATTTAAGGTGATAGRGCTGAGGTCCACTTCTTTTACCAAGAATAGTTTGTCTCCCAAACTGGTTTTAAGGAAATTTATCCCTTTGAGGTTTTTCGGTCTTTGGCCTTGTTTTTATGCAACGTGGACTTTCTGCACTAGTATCAACATCCATATGAAACTTTGAAACTTTTCATTTTGCTTTGAGTTCTGCTTATACAGAGTGATTTTTTTTTCTTAAATAGTCTTACAGGTAATGCCTGAGGATACATCTTTTTTTCTCTCTTCAAGCTGCTGCTGTTGCTGCTGTATATCATCTTCTGTGTGTATCTATATCTTAGACGSGTATGCTGTCTTTACTGAAATACTCAAGCTATGCCCTACAGCTCAGTGTGTGTCAGCTCAATGTCATTTGATATGACATCTCGGTCAGAAGATCACAGTTGCAATCGTTATTTCATTCTTTCTGCTCAGCATTTACGGACTCAGTGTGAGAGAGACCATTTCTCAGTAATTGCAAGTCTCTAAAGTACCTGTTTCTTTTACTCTGTCTTTAATGTCTGCCTTCTTAACCCAGTATTACATCCAAAACCTGATTTCTGTTTGTTTTATGGTTTTAGTTAGCATTGGCTTTTGAGGTTGTAGGATTTCTTGTACTTCCATTTAAGCACAAGAGCTGTCATCCCACTTCTATAATTGTCTCTGCAGGGAGAGAGAACCTGATTGGCACTGGATCGAAGATCTTTTTTCTGCTTGTTGGCATCTGGCCCTACAAGCTGTGAGAGAAAAAAGACTTCTAGAAGCAAATCATCTTGGTTGTACTTCAGTGTGGTGATCAGGTTCTGAATTGTGATTTCTGTTTTTTTCCAGAGCTGAGTTCAGAAAACCTCAAAAATTGCTTTAAGATCATCAATGCTTATATTTTCTTATCATCATCTGAATTTTTGCAGGTATGTTACCATTAAATAAAGTTCCTTACTGCCAAACTGATTTTTCTCTCATCTTGGAACATACCATACACATAAACATTTATTAATTTAAATATGTACATACTGTTCTAATGCTCCTTATGGTGCACGGTGGACACTCAGACTTGAGAAATACTGTTTGGAAGTAATACTTTGTGGATTGATTTAGTAGTTTGATATCTGAAAAGRTCCTATTTTGGGTAATAATAGTTTACTCTAATTATCCTACCAGATTAAAATTATGAATATATGTTCTAGCAAGAGTTGAACTAGAGATATTATGCCTTGTTGTCACACCTTCATTAGAAAATTCATTGAGATTGATTGTTTAAATGTTCTGCAGTGTCAAACGTGCAACAAAATGCTTAAATTAGATTTTAATTAGTATAGAATGATTAACATTTTAGCAGATACAATCTTAGAAGAGAAACTGGGTCTTTAGGCATATATAAACCCTAAGGAATTGAATTTTGGAATATATACAAATACATAAAATGCATTGCATAATACCTTTTTTATTTTATTTCAGATGTACGCTGCTGACTTATGTCGGTCATTTTGTGAGCTTTTGAAGGACATAACTACTGAAGGTCAAGTTCAAGTTTTAAAGGTGAAGTACAATGAAAATATCCAGAGTCTCTGTACATGCAATGTTTTCACATAGAATTTAGAACATGTAGAAGAAACCTGTATTTAGCAGAATCTGACATAGGAGTTAAACCATTGGTGGTGGTTTAAGTGCTTATTTGAAGCCTGTGCATATGTGTAGAGATCCAGTGAGTGTAGAGCAAACTTTACCAGTCTTTACCAAATGTTGTATGTATGTAGTCCCCATGAAATTCCTTTGTGTACCATACTTCCATTTGTACTAGACACAGAGTTCAAATAGGTTGCTGTTGTAATGGCCATAAGTGCTTAGATAAAGTTGCTAAAGGGTTTTCAAAGCACCAGAAAATTGTATTTTTGCACAGCCTTCAAATGATGTTGTGGAACTCACAGGCTTTGAAAATATTAGYAGCAATGATTTTAATATGTCCTTTGAAGAATTTCAGGAAATAAAGTTGGAATATACATTGAAAGATAACTGAGTATTAGCTGTAGCATACTACTACTAACATTTCCAGTGGTTACACTAACAGGGAGCTCTGTGTTCACAGACCTGAATTTAATTAATTGTAAACGTGGTGGAGGATGTAAATTGCATYCCACCTGTCTCTTTGATGGATCACACAACTGCTTCCAGAATCCAGGACAGAAAGCAACTGGCGAAGTTGATAGTCTTCCCTGTTTATAGTTACTGCTGTGAGGAGCTTAAGACCTCTAGTTCTGAAATTTAAAATGTGGATTCCGGTCTATCAGTGATATTATTTAAAATTTGTAGTTGGGCAAATGTTTTATGCAACAGCTTTTAATCAGATTTCTAAAATGGAATTATGCTACTARTACAGAATCATTTATTCACTTGGGTCCCTGGGTGGCCTTGCAKTAGCTGCAAGATTTGTTTCAAGTATACTTGAAACATTTTCCTAATATGCCCTCTTGACTCCAGAGGGATAACTGGGCTGTCATCCTTGTAAATATTTTTAGAAAAAGCTAAAGTTTTGTCAGGCTTCACTATGCTGACTTGTTCAACAAAAAAAAACGCCCAAATCTAGATAATGATACCTGTATGTGCTTTATAAACACATCAGAGTGTTCATGCGTGTGGCTTCACTGTCTTTACCTGGCAGTAAGAATGAGAAGCCCTCAGCCCATTTTTCTCACAGACTCTTCTCTTGGTACAAGGGTAGAGCACAAACATCTGGGCAAAAGAAAAACTGAAGAAGGTAGGAAAACAAGTTACTTCAGGGAACAGCACGTTGGGGGAAAAAGGAGCTGAAAAACAAAGGGTAAAGAGTTTAAACATTGGAAGTTAGGGCAAGGTACCCAGAATAGCACCTGAGAGCACACCTRCAGAGAGCTGGTAGGTCCTAATCAGTGATTTCTCAAAAAAGTGGCATGACAAAGCTACAGAAATATGCCCTGCAGTGCTGGTACTTTGCCCTACCAACCACCTCAATCTGCTGCTTTTCCTGGAACCATAACAAGGTCCCTTTTTCCAAACCACCTCGTCAACTTTACCTGGACCATGGGGAGGCTTGTGAGGTGCTTGGCTTGGTGGGTTTCATTGACMTATCAGCTTTCACTGACAGGTGCATATATGCAGATCAGGTTTGCAGAATATTTTAGTAGAATATAGTTTCAGCAATCTGGGGTTTGCTGGTATTGAATAGTAAGTATCCTATGAGCACTTTATATGTGTACACCAGTACAGATGGCTTTAAAGCTTCGGTTAAGATTTATGAATGTACTTTAATATTGGTCTAATTTGATTTTGTTCCTAAGGTTGTAGAAAATGTCCTAAAAGTCAGCCCTGTGCTGGGTCCTCAAATGTTTCAACCTCTTCTGCCRTCAGTATTCAGGGGGATTATAGATGGGGAGGTAAGTTGAAGTAGTTACTTCAACTACTTTGTACTTTTCCTTTGGAAAATGACTGTACTTCCCAGTGTCTCCACTTTTTCATATTGATGTTGTATTTTGTCTTGTTTTAAGAGCATCTAACAGATTTTTGACATCTAGTTTAAAAGTCCATAAAAGTAACAGAGTAGCACAAGAAAAAACAACCTGTCCATCACTTGTTTGTCATGTAATGTTTGTTTTAATAAAACAGCACAAATTTTACTCTGCTGTTCTACCTTTCCTTCACTATTAACACTTTAAAGAGCTATAACATTAGGCCTAGTTTAATCCTTAGCCGAAGCTGGAGTTTTTTTGTTGTTTTTTTTTAAAGGCATATACTATTCTTATTTAATTGTACCTGGACTAGAGGAAAACAAACTGAACCAGGAGATCAAATTTACCTTCTTTTTCTAATTGCCAAATCTAATATGAAGAGCTGAAGGGTGTGAGAATGGTTTCTGTGAGATAGTCTTTAAGATTTTGCTGACTTACAGGTCTTCTCGCTTTTTTCTCTTTGTATTAGCAGACTTCTATGTTGGATGAAAATGAGTAAAATCAAACATGCTTTATACTGTGTTGAACATTTCAGTTCCAGTAGGAATCAGTGGGTGGAGTTCTTCAAGCTTTTTGACTTCTTTGATCAAAATCTTTRTTTTTTCAGTTGAAGACTTTAAAATATCAATATGTGGCTCCAATTACTGAGTTACAAAAGATTTCCAAATTTAAGCCAAGTAATACTATATAGCAAGGTACTTTTTGATGTTGAAAGCAGAAAAAGAGTAGATTATTAAAATGTCTTCTGATTTAAGACTAATAAATTCATTATACCTTATTCAGAATGTATTAATCTATGTTAGCATTTTCAGGTAAATGTTAGCATTTTGTTTCTCGAGCAGGCTGTTTTACAGAATACAGTTATATTGTTATGTGCTGAATCTAATACAGAAAACATCTCTGGCTTATTTTAAAAGTAATAACCAAAGATAATAAGCTAATAAACTTACTACTGTATCCAGTTAATTTTTGAGACACCTGCAGATTAGTTTTTGGCAAATGTATTATAGTTTYTATCTGAAAAAAGCAGTAACTTCAGATATACTAAGTGTTCTTAATGTTACTGAAATGGTAAGCAATAACTTGGAACCATACTCAACTTGAAAAGTAATTTTTAATTTTTTAACAGTACAATAAACTGTCAGTTCCTTAAGATACAGGTTTTAAAATTTAAAGTAAAATCACCTTGCAAGTTGTCTTGTTTTTTTTGGACAAAATTGACTTTGAAATGGCCATAGTTTCCATATGTAAGAACTGAGAACTCTGGTAAAGATTGCTCACTCAGTCTTCWGTTCCTAGAGGCTCTTAAATTGCAATTTATAATTTAAAATTTAGTAAAACATGTAAGAGATGCATACAAGTATTGTCCAGGTGTTGCTGCTGTGGGTGGCAAATATTTTTTTTTATTTATACTAAGCATCTTTTGTTTTGGTTTATTTTTGTTTCAGAGATACCCAGTGGTGATGTCTACTTATTTGGGGATCATGGGTAGAGTTCTACTACAAAATGCAAGGTTTTTTTCATTGCTTTTGAGCCAGATGGCATGTGAATTGGGTCAGGAGGTAAGATTTATTATCTTTTTTTGGTCTTTTGGGGTTYTTTRTGTCTTGGTATTTCAGCAGTRTTAYRTAGGGAAGTCTTGCTTTCTTTTGACCTGAAGAAACTTTTTCCTCTATTATCCATGCTTGTTCCTGCCCAGTTCATCTTGGGGCAAAGGGGGGCTCTACCTCCTCTTTTTCTCCTTTCCTTGAACATCCTGTAACAACTTTTGCATGTTCCCATAATTACTTAAAACATCCCATTAAAATTTTTATATAATCCCTAAATTCTCYTTCTGCTCCATCCCAGAATTAGCCATCTAAACCCCCTTAGTTCACATGCAAKTGTAGGGTGAGAATTTCTTTCCCTGTGCTGTCTTGATGGGTCTTGCAGGATGGAGAGTGGTCTAATCATTCTCCCCTAAGATTCTAAGTATCAGGTTCAGAGTGTTTCAGTTCCACTGGTGAAGTTACTGAGGGTCTTTTGCTACAAGTATTCTGTCGTGTCTTAGAGCGAAATTATAGTCATTTGCTTTTCTGGGGTTTTCAAATACAGTTTTCAAACAGATAATGACAAGACTTTCGTCTTTTTTTTTTTTTTCCTTCATTTAATTTGTCACAGTGTAGATAAAACAGAGTAAGTCCATATGCTTTATTTCTGTGAGACTGTTAGGGGAAAACYGAATAATTTGCTGTCCAGAATTAGTTTCTTCTCCAGAAATGAAATGCATTTCAAATGTCTGGGTTACAACTAATGGTATGGAGGGTTCAGGGCCTGGAAGAATTGTAATAGAAAATTTAAAAACCTGTTGCTTGTTACTTCTGTCAGGTATACAACTGTATAGTGCCTTTTCAAGACTAAATAATGTATTCAGCTGCTAGAAAAATYAAAATAAATTAATTTCTAAATACAYTGATGTACTCATAACTGAAAAGGAATGTTATGTTTCCCAATGCAGTTGGACCAAATTCTTGGTAACATGATTGAAATGTGGGTTGATAGGATGGATAACATCACTCAGCCAGAAAGAAGAAAACTTTCTGCTTTGGCATTGCTTTCTCTTCTGCCATCATTGAACAGGTAAGCAGACCTACAATGCCTTAAATAAGAAGGCTTCAAAGGCCYTTAGAATTGTTTTTGAAGTATTTCACAGTTCTGCWRCTAAATATTTCAATAYAAGTAGTCTTATTTACACATTTTTCTGCCCTAAGAGAAATTTTAAAAAGTTAAAACTTCCATGCTAYATTACATAAGCTTCTTATTTGRCTTCACAGCATTACARTAACCTTTCTTCTGTTTCATAGGWAATGTCATTTAGTAAAAGTGAGGAACCAGCACTGTGGATTTTATTGTTGATTCTCATATTAACTTAAATCTATCTGCTTCTATCATCTGAGATTTARTAGTTGGTTTAGTTGACATGTTACTATTTTGGTGTCCTGTCCAGGGAACAGTGTTCAGTTTTCTTTCCTGTTGTAGGTGATCTGAACTTTCATCCTGGTTTTGTCCTTTATAATATTAAATGGAAGAAAGAGTTCCTTGGAAAGACTGTGTTCTTGCTGTGAAACAGTTTTTGCACTATGAATTTTATAGCAAGCAGATTTTACTATTATCCTTTCAGTAGCCACAATGATTGCTGGATATACATAGAAAATGAAAGTTTCAAATGAAAATGCTGAATAAGTGTGGTGACTTCTAAGTTGTCAATACTAGAAGTCATGTATAATACATTTAGGTGAGAGTTCAGTCCATAGTTACCTTCAGATTTTTTTATCTGTTTGACATTCAGGAAAACAAAACTGCATGAGTTTACATTTAGTCTGCTGGGTTTCCTGAACAGTCTTTAAGTATTGTGTGTTGGGAATTTCGATGTTGCTC
This sequence comes from Alauda arvensis, assembly GCA_902810485.1. Taxonomy (NCBI): domain Eukaryota; kingdom Metazoa; phylum Chordata; class Aves; order Passeriformes; family Alaudidae; genus Alauda; species Alauda arvensis. The sequence goes on along the minus strand of CADDXX010000086.1, from coordinate 1,018,958 downwards.
CCAAATCCTAAAAGCTATGTTAGGATCTGTAGAATGTGTAGTGTCTGTTGAAACTGTAGACTATATAGTCACTATCAAAAAAAAAAAWAATCAGGGAACACTTAGGTGTAATTTAGAGGCTTCATTGTTATTTATAATGCACAGAAATGTTCCCCTTTTTTGCCTGGTAGATAGTCAGGATAATCATCTAGCTAAAGGTGAACCAAGCAGCTGCTTTATGTGAGGTTTTTTTTCCCAGTAAATGTAACAGTATTATGTTGTTTATAAGTGTATTTGAAATGTTTTTGAAGAGTTTTTAGCTAAAATTTAAGGTGCTGAACTACATCTGTCTTCCTGTGAAGTTTCTGTTAAAGAGAGGAAGGAAAAAAAAAAGAAATTCCTTTAGATAACCATGTTATTTTGAACTATGTTCAGCTGCTCCAGATTTCCTGCTGTAAAAGCCAATTATTTCTGGCAGTCCTTAACATAATAAAACCTTCTGCAAATAACAGCTTTATTTTTCAGTTACTCATATCATTTAAGAAAGCTGCTTCTCAAAAAGCCTCTCTTTAGTGGACATACTTATGTCAAAGCTATGAAGATTTTACTTACACAATTGATAGACTGCCAAATTTACCTTYAGACAGTGTGTGAAATGTATTCTGTCAATTGATTGTTTCTTTTACTAGAACAATGTGAGTCACTCTTGCTTTATCTCAGGGATTATACTACACATACTTGTTTTCTTGTGCAAGTCCATTTTGCATAGTTGAAGCAAAAAAACCCAAGTTATGACTATAATGCAGTATTTAAACAAAATGTTTTGATTAATGTAAGTGGTTTCAAGAAAGCTGATGTAATTTTTCCTGTTGGAATGCCTAACTGACTGGTTTCCTGATTAGATTTTACTTTGGATATTCAAGGTAAGTTCAAGATTTCTCAACTGCAGAGGCAGAGCAGAGTTTTGTCTTCTGTGGATGGTTGATGGGCTGTCTTGGGAAGGCCAAGGTGAGGGTGAGATTCTTCCCTCAGCTTGTTGCTCTGTGGTGGTCAGGGTTGGTACCGGTAGCAAGCTCAGATTTTCAAGGTTGTGCTCTAAGGAAAACAGGCATCTGTGCTGTGTCTAACACTTTCTGAGAATTTTTTTTACTTTTCTCGGTTGCTTCCTCTAGCCTATAGCTGAAGCAMTGGTTTATTTTGGAGAGGAAAGAGAGGGAGTAGACAAAAATAGTGGGGGGAAAATGAAGATAACATAGATTCTCGTTCTTCCCTCTGAGTTGTTTTCTGGATAAAATGTTGGGGAAAGTATTAAACAGCGACCTTTTTCATTGTCCCTGTAAACTCTACAGTATTACTTAATAGATTTTAAGTGTTTCTCTAGTTAGTAATCAGGTTTATAATTACAAATATGTGGAACTCTGGACTTTCTGCATTTTAGGGGGAAGTAAATCTTCCATCATTATTAATTTAAAATCACTTTGACACACATAATTTTCTGTTACAAGTACAGCACCTTTGACAGTGTCATGAGTGAAGGATTTTAGAGCAGATAAAGCAGGATTCACTGCAGAGCAGTTGTTCACAGTGGCTCTTKGGCTGACTAGTGTGACTAAGCAGGTTATAAAGTGACAAATAGTTAGCCACACTTTAATTTTCTCATCTAGACAGTACCATCCAGAGATAGACATAATAGCATGCTTTTGGTGCTGCATTTTAATCATGTATGCATGTCCTTAGATCTAGCATCCTGTTTATCTTCCCACAGCTGTACATCGTGTTAGTGGTTAGAAATTCATATCAAAAAAAGAACAATAACTGCTGCCTTCCTGATTAGCATGTTGCAGCACCTTTTCATGGAAGAGTAATTTCCTGGTATTACTTAGGGGTATGCCCAAATTAAATGCTACATAATTGTCTGCTTTTGTTATCCAAGTGTGGTCARTTAATGTTAGTATTTTTTGTGTGTTTGACAGATAGATGCATTGGCAATATTTTCCATATTTTGTATTCTTACTGCCTGTTTATCACTCATCCATTCACGTGCATTTTCATTCATTTATTTAAAAATCTTACTATTTCATAGAATARGTTAAAGGCTTCTGTCTTTAAACTGCTGTATATGACAGTGGGAACCAGTAACATTCAGGCAGTAAGGATGCAGTTGTGTCTCAAGAGTTTCAGTGTCCCCATGTTCAGTTCATGAGGAAAGTCTGGATAGACACACAGCAACTCTAATAGGAATGGCTTTTTGAAAAACACAAACAAGAGTTTGAAGTTTTTTGGAGGAAAATTTTATTTTATTTTATTTTATTAAAATTTGAGCTAGAATGTAAGACATGAAATGTGACAGCAACCTAGATGTGTAAATCCACAAAAGTCATGATTTTCCTACTGTCATAGTTCAGTCRTATTTGCACTTGTCTACAACCTTAATGGCTTGTTTGTGAACATACAACTGTAAGAGTGCTTTACAAGGAAATAAGGAAATGGAAACAGATTTTGGAAAGATTGTAGTGTCAATGCCTGGCTTGGAGGGGGTACCCAACAGTACCCACAAGGTAGCATTTGACACCATGTTGAAAGCTCAGCACTCCCCATCTGTAAGTGAGTGTGATTTCTGCTGTGTCTGTCACTCTTGAATGGGAGATTGCCAAGTTTACTTTTACTCAAAGTCAGTGCTTTCTGAAACAGGCCACTAATTGTGATCATTGAGGATAGRCTCRTTTTTGSTTGATCTACCTGTGTASAGTGGTACCATTCCAAAGTAGAGGRGACTRCTGAGCTTAAATATGAAGTATTTTAATTTATCTTTCTTAATTTTGGTTTCTGTTATATTAGTAATTTTCATTTTACCCCTTTGAGTCCAAAATGTAATGTATTGTGGGGAAAGGGTTAAAGAGGTTCTCCAGGTTTCTAATAATTACATAAATGCCTGTCTGTTTTTCCTCATTGTGTATCAAGTGTGATATAACAGCCAGTATGAGTTCTGCCAGTTACATAATTGGCATTTTGTGAGTGTAAGGACTTACAGTATGCAATTACGAATCTTCATTAGGATATTATAGAGTATTGCCTSTGTCATTTGTTAAAATCACTTAGTTAGAAATTTTAATTTTCCTCTAAAAAAGTTGTCTACATGTAATGTTAGTAAATGGCAAGAAAGTTCCTAATAAAATGTCATGTTCTCCTTACAATAGTTATGTCCTCATTTATAAAGTCAGAATTTCTTACATAATTACTTGTACATCCTCCTTTCTTTATAGGGATGATACTCGGAAGCTATTTTATCTTCCCCTCCATTTTTTTAATCCCTCTAGTTAAAGGTATGCTCACCCATGCCTTTAGTAGACTATTAGCATTTAAAGGAGCTCTTTAAATTACAATTTTGCAGTTGTCATTAGTGTTTGGCCTTGGATTTATTTAGCTCGCCTGACAGGTAACAGTGCAGTTTTAATGATAAGAGTGAAAAACGTGGCTKTGGTCTTAGCCTGACTATCAGAGTGTGCATAATTCAGAAGGKTACACAGAGCACTGCCAGCTGCTTTAATTGCATGTCACATTATGGCATTGGCAAAAGGATGCACTTATTAAACTTTCCTTGTTCGTGGTCTCCATCAATTTTTCTCCTACACTTGATTGCTACTATGGACTGGTCAGGAGCATATTATCTTTTCCCCTAAGACCCTTAAGCATTGATTTCAAGGAAAAATGTACCAAGGGATAGCAAGGAATTATGTCACTAATTGCAGGTAAACTGCTGCAGACAAATAAACTGCATCCATAAGGGTTTGATTGCTGATATCTTGTTTTTGTTTATGGCCTATAKAAAATATTTCAGAAGTGTTTCTTAAAACTATTCTAATTGTTATTTATCCTRAAATTTAAGATTTTAATTTTATAAAAGACAGCAAAAGGTAGCAGACTAACKAGCTTCCTTCAAACTCTTTGCAAGGTATGATTTACATGTTTGTAAGTTAGATTCTGAATAATTAGTGACTGAAGTATAGCATATTACCAAAAATGTGGAAAAATCACAAGATTGTTACAAAAGTGAAAAAAACCCAAACCCAAATCATAAATTTACAGGTGTTTTTGCACCTGGGTTTTTTGAGCCATTTTGGTACATCTGATTATCTCTCTGTGCTATACTCTCTGAAATTTGAGACTGCCAGAGAATTGCTCAGATTTTTCAGTGACTTTCTYTAAACAGTGCCAGACTGTTATGATAAGATACCAGAAGTGATAAACAACACAGCTCATGTCACTACAACACCTGCAAATAAGTACTGTCTTGAAAAATAATGTTTCATATTCAATTGAGAGAGTGTTTAAAACAAAACATCAGGTTTTTCTATTAAAAAGATGCTCAAGTATAAAGAAGGCTCATRTTTTTAAGAAACAGATTTTGTTTGTGGGTATTCTCTGTAGTACTTGTTAGAAACTGTTGAAGTTTTCTCTTTCTGTTAAATATTTGGAGGTGTCAATTGCTAATGCCAAGTGTATGCCCATCCTGTCTTCTAAACTATCAGGCAGAATGGGGTTTTGAAGTTGAGTTTTGATGAAATTTCTAGAAGTTGAAATTTGGGAAATGAATTTGAGTTCTTTGGGTCTTTTGGTTTGAATAGTGCTCATATTGAGTACAYTAATACTTTTGTAGTTTGAATTGCTAAATATTGCAATGCAAAAGGCTAAAGCTGCAGTGTTATTGTCAGCATATCACATCTGTGCATTACATTCATGGCCAGCTGTTGGGGAAAGATGGAAGAGGACAGCCATATAATTATACCTGGCAAAGGGATTGAGACAATATGAAATCTATAAGCAAGGTAGAAATGAAAGCCACCTTTGATATCTAAGAAGCCAAAAGCTGGTCAATGAATGACTAGGAAACARTGGCTYGGCTGACTACAGGAGAATCCCCGTGATAAGACAAAACTCTAAGATAGTGAAGGCATTTAAGAGTCCAAAGATCACAGACTCTAGGAACGTGGTAAAAAGAGTTTTTGGAAGTAAGTTTTGAGGTTTAAAGTGTAACAGGTATGGTAATATAGCAACTCTTACAGGTTATACGTAAACTGTATGGGATATGTGTCTTCTATGGATTGGTTATTGTCAATTGTAATATTCAACATAGAGAAAGATAAAATGTATTGTAACAAGCAGACGCAGAAGACACACACATGCAGACACACACAAGCTTCTGCCTGCATGCATGCAAGACACACACAGACATACAAACCTACACATACACACAAGCTCCTCATGCCTGCTTGCTTACCCTTTCCCCGATCTCTTTCTCCATCCCTGAGGCTTACTGCCAGCTGTGGCTGGCAGYTTGAGTGAGCCCCCTTTGTTACCCACAAGCCCTGTAATAAACTACGTTTAAATAGCTAGCCAGAGTGAGATCTCTTGAACCCACACCCTGTGACACCCTGAAACTCCCAGAACCCTGTCTGCTTTCCTACAGCCAACCTTGTTTATGTTACTGTTTTGTTCACAAACTTAGTGGTTGCTCCATAGAAGACTTAGTTTTCTGAATAAAGAGAAGAAGAATAAAGACCAGTTCTAAGTTTGTCAAAGGGAGCTTTTTAGCTTCACAAGAGCTTTCTGTCATACTATTTTACTGAAGTCTAAGGTCAAATTAGGTTTGTAGAATGAAAACTTACTTTCATATCCTCAGTGGGAAGAATAATTTTGTAGTTTTCATGCTGTGGAAGAGAGAAATYTTAAGTAAATGGAGCATTAAGTTAGGATTCTTACTGAAACAGAAATACTAAATAATAGAAGGAATCTGCAATATTTGAGRCAATCAGAAATGTTCAGGTAAACTAGATAATGAGAAAAACAGAAAAGAGTTTTGGGATCTGATAAGTTAATGAGGTGTCAACAGTTCACCTGCCTACTGGATGTTAATTAAATGTTGATGTCTGGGCTGCATGAGCAGTGCTTTAGTTCCTGAATTGCTTTGATTTGTGGTCATATCTAGAAATTATGTGGGCAGAAGGAAGTAGGTATTTGAAAAAATAAAGCTGTACAATAGCCTACCTGTGGAGACTAAAAGTAGAAGAAAGCCCTGCAAGAGCAGATGGTTGCTAAATACACAATGGGAAGGCAATAAATAGTTTCMCTCTTACAAACTTAAAAGAATAATTACAGTGCTAAAAATTGGTTGTCCTCTTTTGTGGGTTTTATCATAATTTTGTAGTGRTTATGATAATGAAATCCCTTCTCAAAACTTGACTTTAGACCCTTTTTTGAACTTACTGCATATTTTCTGCRGTACTTAAATGGGATTTGGATAACTAGTTTGTGCCACCTAAGATTCATTATATTGGCTTTAATATAGCATGGGTGCAGTGCTCGTATGTTCTTTCAATTACTTTGACCTGTCATTTTATGCMTAATTTGACAAATTTCTCAGGCTTCATGCTTGTATTTACAAGGAGTTATTGTTGAGCTAGATTTTAATGTTAAAAAGCAAACAGCATTAGTAACTTCACCAATATTAGTATATTAAGATAAAATTCACTTGTGGGTTCAAAAATAATTTTCACTATGACCATGGGAAGCTGTATTCAGGTACAAACCTAGTAGTTCTCTCACTGCAGAAGAAAATGTGCAGTGAATAAAACATGAGAGCTGCCTAAGCATGTTAGTGTTTCCTGGTTTTTTTCATACAGTTTTCAAAAAGTAATTGATTTTATTGTTTAAGTACGAGCCAGTTTGAGAAATGCTGGTACAAGTTACATATGTATCCCACCCAGCYTTTTTTATGGTTTTCTCCAAAATGGTGTCAGTTATGTGGCACATAATTTTGCATCTTGTTCTTAAAAGATACTGCTTTCAGACGCTTTAACAATATGTACTGTTAATGAAATARTAACTCTAAATAACATTGCAATCAGATCTGCATGCCTTTGGGTGCAGTACTGACAAAGTGTAAAACAGAACTTTTCACTAGATTTCCTAGTGCAGAGTGGAAGGAGCATGATCTGGATTAAGATWTTTTTTTTTCCCCATTTTGGGCATGGGATTCAATGATCAGAAAAGTCCTCAATGTGCTCCGAACCACAGTGGAGCTAGGGTTCAAGCAAAAATGTTGTGAATATTCACAAGGTACTTGCAGTGTAAGACCACAGAGACAYTGAGCCACTTGCTGGTCATCAGCTGTCTTTATCTGGTCACTGCTCTACTGGTTCCTCAGAATTTTCTTGCTATCTGAAATACCGTAGAACTTCATTAATTCCTCTAGTTTTTCAAACTGTTTTGCTTCTGACATTTTGCAAAAAGAAAGCTCCATGAACTTTTTAAAACTTTGCCTTTTAAAGCTTTTTTTTTAATTTGTCTTATTCCTTGTAGCTATAAAGGGTGGTTTCATGCAGCACACCTTGGAAGAAAAAAAAATCTTGGTTTGCTTATTTTTTTTTGCACATACAGGTTTCAATACAAGGAGACTGTAGGTAGTGAAGTTTAGGTAGAATGTAATTTCCTGTTTGAAGTCACTTTCCATTCTTGGCCAGTCTCTGATTTTCCCCTCATCTGACTCTATTGATAATCTTTTTCTGTTGATCTTAGTGTTCTTTCTCTCACATCCAGGATATTTCACCAATCTTCCTGTGAACTATACAATGTTTTCCCTTTAAGTACATGACATGACATTGTTTTTACTTTTCTCTATAACAATTATATTAAATACTGTGAAAAAAGATAAGTGCTAAAATAAATATTCAGATCTGGAGAAGAATTAGTTTTCCTATTGATCTATTGGTCTCAGAAAAAAAGACAAAAATGCAGTTCTCATTCTGGGTTGTAAGTGATACAGGCTTTGTCTAAAATGGCCTGTGGACCAATTTTACTCACTGATTTCYTATTTTAAMTTAGCTTTTTGGAAGAAAGCTTCTWCAAAAGCACATCCTTGTCTATTCTGCTTCCCTTTYTCATGTGCATCCTGCATTTCATATTGGATTATATGGACAAAGACATTTGGGTTACATTTCACCCCTTACATGAACTCATGCTTCCTGTCTGAGATCCTGTAGCTGGCAGACTTGATTCTCCTGCCATTGCACCTCTTTTTTGGCTGTGGCTACTCATGGGCTCTGTCRTTTTTCTTTTGCTGAGCAGAAAGTCTCGTTTGCAGTAAAATCATGGGGTTTTAGTTATGTTGCTATTTTTAGGCTTAATCTCCCCTTTCCCCCTTTGATGATGTGCCTGAGCTTTGCAAGTATTTCTTCCCTGTGATGGATAAACTGAGGGTGTAATCTCCGGTCCTTAAGCAAGAAGGATATTTATAGCACATGGAGTGTTTTTCTGCACAGGGGACACTGCAGGAAAYGAAAGCTGTGCATGAAAGGTGTGGCTCTCAGGACCAGAAACTATCTCATAGTCCTCTGTGGATAGATTTGCTTTAAAAAGGGTGGCCTGAAGTGAGACTTAGCAAAGTGCTTGGGCTAAGTCAGAAATACAAGTACATAGCAGGTTTGTGCAACATATGTGGRTCTCATGTCCTAAGATTTCATATGTTTCTCTGGGATTGCTGGCAGGGTGTGCCTTGCCAGAGGGCAGGAGACGCTGGGCTCTTCCCTCCCAGAGCGTGTGTCTTTTCCCTCTCGGCCAGACCACTGGAATGTTTGTGCACGTGGCAGCAGTTTGGCTTTGTGGACAGAGAGCAGTGTAAAGTGTTGCTACCAATTTAATAAAGCATTTCAGGTTCTGGCTGAAAGATAAGGGAGCTACAGGCAATGCAGTAGTTTTATAGCTATGCTTTATTCTGAAAGTTATACCTGAGATAAAACTCTTTTGAGCTCTCCTAGTTAAATCAGTAGATTTAAAAACAAAACAACATAACCCATCAGTTACAGACTAAGATAGTTCTTGGTTTTCTAGAAACAAATCATTTGAGATTTCCTTTCCAACAATACTTCTGAAGCACAGATAAAATGGCTTCCTGTCCCATGGTTTCCTGTATCCATGGCAACCTGACTTTAGGCACTTCTTTCTTAGTTTCCTGAGCAAACTGTTGCAAACCCTGGGGCAAAAATGTGAGTGTTGTAGTACATAGCGATACTGCCTTTACAAAGGTTTCACAGATGAGTGTRGTTGGTCAGCTTATAATATAGTCCAGTGGACTGCAAACAGCAAAATAACAGAAATAATGAATTTCAGATTTGGGGTAAGTAAATGCTTCTATTTATTTTAAATGCAATAAATCTTTTTTAAAGTAAAATTCAAATTGTAAGTGAGCTGCCAGTAAAGGATAACTTGTTTACAGTTGTTGTTTCTACTTGAATGTTTTTGAAACATTTCTTAGTGATGATTAACTATAAGAAGTAATTAATATATAGTATTTTTAATTTAATAGAAACTGTTATTTTGGCAGCTTAGATGCATTTGTGCTCCAGCCATTTAAATATTTTCTGGCTATGTTAGCAGTATATTTATTTAATTGTCCATTTATTGTGAAAAAAATTTTAATTTTTTWAATTTAATCCAGTTTGTAACTTGGAGTTTTAAACTGCTTGTTTGGCATGAAAGAATAATACAGAAAATACCTCTCTTGAGAGCAGTGGTAATATTTTTAAGACTGTACACATAAATTCAAATAATTATTCATAATTAACACATATATAATGAATATACTTGAATTAATAATATTTATATACTTCTTTTTATCTCTACTAGTGAAGTCAGAGATGAGTAAGAAGGCCAAAGACAGGGATATGTGTGTTCTGCAAAATTCTCCACCCTGCCCAGGAGCATTCCTGTATATATTTAATTGTTTTCTTTTGTTGCTGCTCCAGAAGGAGGCTTTTGGCTGTCCGTCTGCTTGTCAGCTCTGYACAGGGAGACAAGTTAGCTGTCGTAATGCAGGGCTTTCAAGCATCCCTTGGAACCTCCCAAAAACAACAATTCTTGTTTACCTCAGTGGAAATAATATATCACATGTCGCTCCAAATGATCTAAGAGGCCTTCAGAAGCTGRCTGCACTCTACATGGATAACTCCAGTATTTTGTATGTACACCCAAAAGCTTTTGTGGAACTCCCCAAACTGTGCTACTTGCATCTAAACGGCAATAATATTAAACGCCTGGATCCAGGAATCTTCGAAGGCCTTTCCAATCTTCACTGTTTATACCTTCAGAATAATCAAATAGCTTTTCTTCCCAGAGGATTATTTAGTGATCTTCTTTCTGTTAGATATTTAACACTTCAAARAAATCGTCTCAGTGTCCTTGGAAGTGGGACTTTCTGGGGAATGATAAGTCTCCAAACACTAAACCTAGCAAATAATAAGATTTCACGGATATCAGACTCAGCATTTCATCATCTTGAAAATCTTGCTTATTTGTTTCTTGAAGGTAACAACTTAACACTTGTGCCATCAAAGGCTATTGGAAGGCTCAAAAATCTTGAAAGACTTTCTTTGTCTCACAATCCCATTGGATCAATTCAGCCTTTTGCATTTAAGGGACTTAACAAGCTTAGATATTTGTCTTTGAAAAATGTCAAGCTAAAATGTGTTTCTGTAAATGGATTTTTTGGATTAAACAACCTTAGCCAGCTAATCTTAAGTTATAATGATTTAGAAAACATAAATTCCAGCACTTTTACTTTATTGAACAATTTAAYGTATCTGCAACTAGACAGAAATAAAATAGCCAGTATTGGCGATGGTACCTTTGAAAAAATGGGACAGTCACTTAAAGTACTCAGTTTAGCATTTAATAATATCACAGAATTACAGCCTGAAGTGCTCAAACCCTTAGTRTCTTTAACTCATCTGCAGGTACATTCTAATCCCTGGAACTGCAGCTGCAAAATGCTTGCATTACTTAATTGGCTAGCATCATCTTCTGTTTCTGCAAAAATCCACTGTCAGAATCCCCAGAGCATGCGTGGTAGACCTTTGCACTATATGAAGTGGGCTTGGTTTTCAAACTGCATTGGCCCCACTGCTGGCATGGGCTCTGCCCCGAGTCTGGGATCCATTGGGGTGCGTCACACCACTACCACTCTGCTGATGGCCTGGCATAAAGGGAGCAGGCACAACACAGTGGAGCAGTTTGTCACGGCAGAAACGAAGTATATTGCTYTCTGGGAAGGAACTGCAGCTACGTCTTCTACCCCTCTGCCTTATGAGGAATATGCTGTTGAAATGCCATCACAGGCAGCTACAGTATTATCAACATTACCAGTGCAAATACCAGCAGAAATTATACSTACTAATAGAAATATAGAAGAACAGTTGTTTACAACAGATCCTGCTCCTGTATCATTGAAAACAACCCTGATTTGTACACAACAGGTTGAAAAGCTGAATCAAGCTTTTGACATTTTACTAGCCTTTTTCATTCTGGCTTGTGCTGTTATCCTGTTCTTAACCTGCAAAATTATTCAGTTTAGGCAGAAACTAAAGGTGCTGGAAAACTCAGGGGAAAAGAGTATTGAATATTATGGCTTTTATCAGCCTGGCAGATACAACATAAGTGACTCAGTGCAGTCTCTAACTCGGAAATCAGTGGAACATTCAGAACTGGAYCAAATAAGGCTGCTCAAGAGAACAGCATCAGAAAGTCAAGCACAGGTCATCTTGTTTGAACATTCATCATTGTAATTTATCTCATTTGATCTGGTGTTAACTGTGATATGAAAGGTCAAGAAATCAAGAACTCAACTCTGTAAAAATACCCCCACCGACTAAAATCAGCTGCTTAATAGAACTGTGGAAAATGGCACAATTTGGGTTCTGCATCACCATCTGCTTACTGAATGTTTGAAATTCATTATATCATTMTGTCATTTCAATCTAACATGGATAGGTTTATTAACCTCAGTCGTCCCTATTTGTAGTAATTGTTCACCTATACTCAAGTATACATGCAGTATAAAGTACTCTTTATTTTGCAGTTAYTAATGATGTAAGTTCCTATAGAAATTCCACACCTATTGTGAAGCAAGCAAAAAACATCASTTCTTAGTAGAATCATGAAGCCAGGAAATCTTGGGGAATCAGAAAACAGTGTTTCATGTGTTTCTACTCTTCCTCAAATAAAGCACAGTGGAAAAAAAAGCACATTTACAGCTAGCATGTTCAATCTCTTGAGTAAGAGAAAAATTTCAAACTGTACAAATTCTTTTCATACCTATARCATAATGTAATATATGAAGTTGTGTGTTCAGTCTGTATAAAGAATATATTAAAGTGACTTTTTTATTAGTGTGTATCTGTATCATTTTATGAAATACTCCAGTTGGAGTTAAGAGAAACTAAATTTGTTGAAWTTTACCAAAGTTTAATGACCAAATTTATTATGTTTAAGGTAATAGACCTGGCTAATTATTGTCAATAAAAGATCATCATCTATGTAGTAATATTTTGAGGGACTTTTTAGCTAGATAAGAGGTACAAATTGAAGAAATGCCCTACACTGTAAATATATAATACTAAATTAATGGCTGAAAACGTTTACWTATTTGGTTTATATTTGGAGGTGTCAGGTCAAGATATGTGTTCTTAGTGAAGGCTTAATCTTTGAAATAGGGGTGTTTTCCTATATAGTTTATATTTAACTTTTTATTTCTATTTCAAATGTTGGTGTTCTGTTGTTATGTCTGGTATGTTGTAGCTTTATTTTCAACCTGAATTCCTGTGATTTTTGTTTTTCTTTTTGTTACTTCCATAATTCAAGCYTTATTCAGGAATTTAAAGTCAATATATAGTCCAATATTCAACCTGTGGGGCTTAGTCTTGTAGATACTGTTTGTCTTCCACAGGCCTGTGCCCTACACAGTTTACAGTGAGACCACTTTCCTCAAGGAGAAGCGGGTAACAATGCTTTGATAGACTTTCCTCCATGGCGTTAATTTAAATTGTGCAGAAGCATGTTTCTGTTCCAGGCTCTAGCCTGGAGCCTGTGGCATTCTCCAGCTGAGCCAGAACTGCCCTCAGCATTCTTTTTCTATCCCCTCTCYTCCCTGCTGGTTTAACTCCTGTTCTTATCTAGCCTGTGTCATTTCTGRTCATCCTGTTTGTCCATATGCAGTTCTTTTCCAGAAGGGAAAAATCTATTATCTGCTACCAGGACATATATAAATTCTTGACTGCCCTGAGTGGGTGTGAATGTGCAATGTGAATGTGATTGTTGTTTGTTATTAGTATAATGAAATAATACTGTATTTGACTGTAACTTCCTGTATCATAGATCAAATACTTCTGGGGAACACACAATTCTTGGACAAACTKAAACTGTTTAGTACTGCTTGAGTAGAAACTATTTTAAAAAATAATTTTCTAACTTAAGATCAGATGTTAAATATAATGGGCAAATGCTTTTAAGAAGGGAAAACACTGGCTGTAATTAATGCACTTTTTTCTCAGAGGCCATTTCACTGTAGTCTCTTCCTCTTTAACCCATTTTTGTTAATATTCCGTCTCTCTGACATTATTCCTTGTGATAAATACATATTTTGTTTTCACTTAGTAACAACTTCACAATCARTGGTTGTGCAGTAGTAGGTTCAGCAATTTTATATGCTGTATTTCTAAATTTTTTTTTACATGGACGTGTTCAAAAATAATAGACTTCAAATGCAGTAAAAACTGTTTAAGTTTTTCTTGCTAGAAATGCTCTATGCCTTTTTTAAAGAGGAGTTTTGGTAGTGCACAAAGGTTAAAAACTGAAAAAACCTAACTCTCAATTCTCAAAGAACTCTGTCAGGGAGCAGCTCTGTTATTTTAGGCTCTGGTATCCACAGCTGCTCTTTACAGAAAGTCATGAGAGGTTCTGTCTGTATCTTTTTCACTGACAAGCTGCTGTGGGAGTTGTGTGCCAGGTATGAGTCTCACCATCTGTAGTGGTGGAACATGAAAGGAAACTGGTGTCACAGCTGTTTGTGCAGCAGAGAGTTAGAGCAGTTGAAAGYCATCCTTTGGAGTGGAGACATCCTCTAATATCCAGCTTGCCAACACAGGGATTAGACTAACAAGGCACTGAGAGATTTATTATGCAGTTGTGAGGGAAATGCCTTTCTTTAGCAGTCAGTAACTTGTATTTAGATGTTCACACTAGGAAACCTACCCTTTCATGTACATGTGTGGTTCATATGTCTGTAAAAATCATCAGGGAATACACTAGATGCCTTAGTTGAGTCTGCCCTTATGAAGCAAAATTGCTTCATGAAGATCAGGTTTATGGTCAGTCATAGGACTCCAATGGAAAGATTGTCTTAGCTGCTACTTCACTGCTTTAGGAGCTTCCTAGAACTTCCAAARTGTGGAGCTCCTAAGGGGGTTGTGTGCTTGTAATATTCATTTACGTCAATTACAGTATGTGCAGTAATCTGTATTTGTTCCACTCCACTTTCCTTGGCTAATGAGATAAGAATAAAGAATCAATTAAGCTTTTTCAGTATGCACACTGGTAGAGATAGGAAATCAGACTCTTCTTGGTGTTCATTACTTCATCCTGGTGAATGTAGAAAAGCAGAAAATGTTCTATCTTTCTTTTAATTTMTGCAAAAATATTTTTTTCTCATTCTCTGAGGGATATACAAAGTAGATATGGGGTCCATTTTATTTAAGCATCACTGAAAATATGTCAGTATGTTTTAATGTGGTGATGGAGCTTTGTCTACAGTAGTGGGCTATATAATTGAAGTAAAAATAGTGAATTTTTGTATAAAACCTCAGGATAGTAAGTTTTATAGATAGCTTTGTGCGTTAGAAATTACAGACATAATAAAAGAAATCTACCTTTTTTATTTTCAGAACAGATGGGGTTTGTTTTTAGATAAAAGCTTTTTTTTTTTTATCTAAAAACTTACATGAACTTTGAAATAGAAGTTTTGAGATTATTCATATGGAAGCTGTCCCAAATGCAATTTTGTTTCCTTTATTGGTAAGGTGTATTTTAGAAACAGGCAGCATAAAATACCCTGTCTGTAATAAAAAAAAAGTAATTGTATCTTTGAAACTGGATTATGGAGTGTTTTAGGTCCTAGTTGTGGGCCTTTTACTTTTGCTGCATACCAAAAGAGGTTTTGTCCCAGTAATTCAGGAAGACTGGGTAGATACATTTGTCTTCTTTGAATCATCTCATATGCCTTCTCTAATTATTTCTTGAAATAAGCAGGCTAATTTTAGTCTCTTTGAAAAGGTATTACACTGAGTGGCAKGGCTTGCTTTCTCAGCTATGAAAATAAGGCCTGATGCATTTTATATTGTCACTGAATTTTGAGGTTTCTTTTTTTAAAGCATGAGTCTGTGGTGTCTTTATTTTTCACCAGCATGTGTCTTGTGTTCTGTAAATAATTGCACTGTTTAATGGCTCCATACTTGGCAAAAATTTTAGTGTGTCTTTGGTGCAAAGAAACACTGAAAGGGGAAAAAAATAGGGAGGGAGAAAAGGTATATTTACTGAAAGCTGCAGGCAAATTACGTTTTGAAAGGTGTTCTACATTCTTTGTTTTCCCTAAAAAAAACCCAAAATCTGTCATGAATCTTCCACTGAAGAAAGACATGAAATACTATTTCTCATTTATGTCATAAAGTAAGAATATGCTTCCCAAGAAATTAATAATTTCCCTGTGTGCTTTTGCAGTAACTATCAAGAACAATGTTTTTGCCACTCTGTGCTGACAAGATCCMAGCTGGAGTGCTGGATCCAGCTCTGGGGCCCTCAATATAAGAAGCACCTGATAMTTCTGGAGCAAGTCCAGAGGCCACAAGGTTGATAAGAGGAGTGGAGCACCTCCACTATGATGACAGGCTGAGCAAGTTGTGGCTGTTTAGCCTGGAGAGGAGAATGTTGTGTGGAGGGAGACTTGACTTCAGCCTTCCAGTATCTGAAAGGGCCTGCAGGRAAGCCAGAGACAGACTGTTCATCAGAAACTGTACTGATAGGACAAGGGAAAATGCCTTAAAACACAGAGTAGGTTTTGATTAGATGTTAGGAAGAAATTCTTTACTGTGAGGGTGGTGAGGCTCTGTATTGCCCAGAGGAGCTGTGGATGYTCCATCCCTGGAAGTTGGATGGGGCTTTGAGCAGCCTGGTCCATTGGAAGGTATCGTGCCTAGGGCAAGAGGGTCAGAACTAGGCGACCTTTGAGGTCCCTTTCAGCCCAAACAATTCTGGGATTCGTGCAACTTGGAAGGAAGGAATAATACAGGTATTGGACAGCACCCTGTATTATTAATTAAACAGTGTGTCTGAACAGGGTAGTTTATTTCTCCAGGGCTCAAAGTGTTGACATTTGTTCTCTGTTGAATGCCTATTATCTACTGTTGACATGCATCTTGAGTGGAACTCGTTGGAAAATACTTACTCATGTTGGAAAATATTAACCGTGTTAATGACATTTTCCTAGAGATGTGTTTCAAAAACAAGGATGAGGCAAAAGAGTCTTAATGGAGGTGTACTAGGCAGGACCTCTGACTTGGTGACGAAACCTGCTCTGTCTCAGAGGRCTCATTGTGCAGGTGACCAAGGCGCTGTTCACTTTCTCAGCTGTGCTGTGAGGTCAGTAGGTTGTTTGCTTTCTGTCTGCAGAGCCTCACAGAGCTTCAGTCTCATAACACGTAATGTTTTGCTGTTCTGAATGTCATGGTAAAGCTTTTTGGCAGAGGAATAAGTGTCTTTTAAARTACTGCTGGCAATCAGGCAGTAAAAATTCTGTCAGTTTTCATTTTGTGGAATGCAGGAGTTTCAGGTCTGATGATACAAAATACACTTCAGATTCTGGCATACAACARTAGCCCAGGTTCTGCAATAGCACGTCTCTGGCATTAGATCCACAGTAGCAAGAAATGGAGCAGAAGCAGCAGTTGGCTGCTCTCCATTAACTTGGGGGTGGTAGCACCTACTTTATCCATCACGGGGAGATKGTGTTTCTATGCCCTTACCATACAGGTACATCCTTTCTCAAGGCAAATGTAAATGTATTCAGTGTAATTTTGGGCATTGTGGGCCTATCTACTCAGGCCTTCAGGTCATGCTTAGTAAAGGTACTCGTGCTTTTTGACTCCCAAGTGATATCTACCAGCCCTTTGCATTAGTCTTAAATAGCCTTATGTGTCAGATGGCAGAAGGTGCCTGTGTTTAAACAGGTAAGTCCTGTCACCTTTTCTCTGTCAGAAAAATCACATTCTTGCAGAACTGGGTGTGGGGTTTTTCCACCCACTCTGGGGAGTTGGCTACCTAGCAGGGGGAAGAAATACAGGTAAGTAGGGGAGTGTATCTTCTTTACAAGCTGCCATGGGTCAAGGGGTTGTGTAGGTTTATGCATTGAATAGTGATGATAAAAAAGATGTAAATGTGTTGGGAATAGGAGCCACTACTCTCTTCCCTGCTGGCAGGAGCATGCCCTTCCCACTTAGTTSTTGACTCCTGTGCTAGTGTATGTTTTCTTCTATTCCATTTGCAATTACTTTTTTCTAGGTTTATCAGTGGAACATTTCAGTTTTGTAATATTTAATTATAATGTTTCTTGTATATTTTGAATCGTTTTTGTAATTAAAAAAAAATACTGAATTAGATGCTTGACAGCATGCTCAGCTAAGCAGTAAGCAAGGAAAATACCTCTTAGTAAATGTACTCTACAATTGAGCAAATTTCCTGTGCAGTTCCTTTAGCTAAGTCACTTTCCTGCTCTTTTCCAATGTTATCCAAAATAAATTTTGTTCTTTTGCAGTGTTATCCAAGATAAATTTTGTGGTATCATCAGCATTTCAGTGGAAGGGCTGCATGATGTTATGACTGAAGATTCTGAAACGGGAACATACAAAGAGTAAGCAGAAATCTAATTTGAACTGGGTTTAACAGTAGCAGTACTGTTTTATATGAAGTGTTTTCATTTAAAAAATCTGTAGGCAGTTAAGACATGCTTGTTACAGGTTTTCTCAAGAGTGAGTGTTTTAGGAAGAAAGGAAACTTTTAGTCTTAAAAGAAAATATTTGCAATGGGGAAAGAGRGCTAAAAATGCCAGTATAATTTTATATTGTTCATTAAGTTATCTACTAAATGATGTTTTAAAAATTCATATGCTTAGATTTGCTTTTTGATTACTTGACTATTATATCTCAAGTTTAAATACAACAAACTTGTTGATAGGGACCAGCCTAGCTCAGGGGTAGCTCAGAGTTTCTTTGAGCAWGACATAAACCTCAGTGAATTTGCCTAGTGTGCAGTATTTCACAGCCTGGAGAACTTGAAAGTGTATCCCACAAGGACAGTTCTCCAGTTGTTCCATGTAACACATGTACTGCTGCAGGATATATCTCAAAAGACAGTTTCTAGAGCTCGGAGCAGGAGCTTGCTTGTGGCAGGAATGTGGCTGTTGGAGGTGTCCAGAGTGCACTGCCACCCTGTACCACACTCATTCATCTCCTTGATTACTGGTTGTAGTTCATGAAAGCTGTGATGGCTCCTTGATTACTGGCTGTAGTCCATGAAAGCTGGGGAGAAAAAAAAAACACCCCAACAACCTAATGAATATTAAGGTACTTTTTGGACAGAGATATCTTAATGTCATTTTTTATGTCTGTAATGATGACTTACTTTTAGAATGGAGAGTTGTAAGAGATTAAAAACAGGTGCTCTGCAGGATATTCTTACAGACAATACATGCTAATAGCAGAGTTTATTGATGCTCTGATGCTAAGAGTCAACTSTTTTCTTCCAGACCATTACATGCTGATGGAATAGACTATCTAAGCTAATTAATTAACTGCTTAAGGGGATGTTTGCTGCCACTGAAACTAGGTGGCACAGAACAGTCAGAATGCAATCTATTAAGTTCTTCTCCACTTAAAACAGTGCTATGCACACAACTGTGTGTTGAGAACAGTCCACACACACACTGAGCCTGAGCTATGCCTAAGAATTTGCTTGCCCAAGTACTTTGCACCAAACTCTCAGTAAAGAATATGTGGCTCCAACATCTGGGAATATGCACAATGTCTGGCGCTGTGTTTTATTTACTGTTGGAGCTCTTCTATTTCTAAACATGTTGCTTTGCCARAACTTGTTGAAAAGAGTTCTCACTGAGAAATAAATAACCTTTATCCTAGTTAATTTTGTATTTTAAGCCTGAAGGCTTGTAGAACTTGTCACTACTTTTCCAAACTCTGGACGTTGTTTTTASTTCATAAAATATAGCCACACTGAACCAAGGACATATTTATGTTGGCAGGTGYTTAAAGAGCTATTTGAAAGCTTTTGACATTTGCATAATATATATTGACATCATCTGAAAGTGAGACCAGTCATCTGAAATCATGTGCATTGTTGTGGCTTTCCAGACTGAAGAAGAGTGGCTTAAGGCCAAACTGGTTCAGAAAAAAAGATGATGTGTAGTCCACTGACTATCATACTAGCTAATTATTGTAGTGCAGGAAATAAAATAATGTGCGTATTTAACAGGAAAATCAAAGCAGTATGGAAATTCAGCCACTGAAGGATGAGGAGAGGGTAAACATATACAGGGAAAACTGTAAAGATTAAACAATAGCMATGGCTTAAGTTGTTTAACCACTTTAAATTAATACATTTAAACTGGAATTTTAAAGAAACTGTTGCAGTTAGAGCAGTGATATTTTGGAAGTGGTAAAAGCCTTGTTATTTTCTAGATTTATACTGGATTTTATTGAGATTGTGGAAATGTTTATACTGYCTTACAATACAAAGGGATTACACTCAGCCAAGTTTCCTAGAATCCATATTTCACATTATAGTGATAATTAGRAGAAAGCTTTACAAATTTTCTGGAAAAGGAAGCATTCCATTGCCCTAGACTTGCTTCACCAATACTCAGATTTTTCCCATATTTATCACCATMTCTTCTTTAATCTCTCCTTTGCTTRTATTTGGAATGTTGTAGTATCTAAAATTCATGAAGGTCTAAAAAGGTTAATTCAATCTTGTATGTTTTGACAATTGACAATTTTGTCTCCTTTTYCTTTAATAAACTGAAATGCAAGCAGCCATTTGTGAGCAGAGGAGATATGCATTTGCTGTATTATTTTGAAATAACTAATCCCTTTATTAAAAATGGTTTCTATGTTAGTGTTTGACCCTGCTTGTCATGCTGTTTAGCAAGTGTTCCATACAGATCTAAACACGTTAATAGAAAGCTAGATATGTAAACAGAATGAGTTTGGACATTTTCATATAAAGTCTTAYAAAAACACATAAAATCACAACCTTTTTTTTTTCATTTTAGTAGCATTAAAATGGGTTTTTCATCTTAATTGATGGAGCATTTCACATGCTAGTGGAATGCAGCAGTTAAAAATGCCCAGTAATGCAGGACTGAAAATGAAAAATAATCTGCATTTGTCTTGGTGCTYTGTAATATCTGAATTATGTGTCCTTCGTGTCTTAAATCATACCTGGTACGTGGTGGCAAGTTGTCATCACCTGAATGTTTTTAAAATAATTTTGGTTTTTAAGGCAGAAATTCCAGGAAAAGGTTTTATAAAGTGTTGGAATATTTGTCTATTGYTTCAGCATAGAGCATGTAAAGAGAATGAAAGGCATGCTTTCTATAGGATAGCTTTCATCAGTGTTTTTATGAAGTCCATTGAAGCCATTTCAGCAGACAGGAAAACCTCTGACTCTTAAACTGGTTTTTTTCTTCATATTTTCCAGTTTTATACTTACTTCAAAAATAAAAGTTAAAATATGGCTGTTATTTACACATATCAGTACCTGCCAGTTGAGGGTTTCAGCAAAACAAAAAATCAGTTTGAAATCTTTGTTCAGTATGTTGCAGATTTTATTGTAGGAACCAATAGCTCTGTCCTTACCAGTTTTCAGGTCCTTTTGTYAAAGATCTCACAGAAAAACAGGAATGCCATGAGACACCTTTTTACACTTTTTGTATATGTGCCACTTTGACTTAGTGCAATACAAGCTCTATATACTTTCTTGAGAAGAGGGGAAAATTTTTTTAAGGAACAGTAGGTTTCTCTATATTACTGTTTTTGAACACATAGTCTATATTTTCTGTGCATTTTAACCCACAACATAAGCTAAAATATGRAGGATAACTGAGGTTGTTACATGGTAGAGGTGATAGAGAACATGCATTCAGGCTTCATTAGATTCACTGTTCTCAGAAAATAATTACTCGTGATTAGATTGCCTGACTTTCAGCAAACTCCTTATCTCTTCTGTGTTTTCAAAAGTGCTTTAAAATAATTTTTAATGATAACGTATGTTAAAACTGTTCTTATTCCCATTTTTAGCTGCATGTTAATGTCCCATTTTGAAGAGCCCAAGGCTACAGAAGATGAGGAACCTCCCACAGAACAAGACAACAGGAAAAAAATGGTAAGTTTTAGATCTGTTATTCAGTCATAGACCTGATTATGTGCTTCACCTCTGTCACACTAAATTCTTCTTAGGTTTGGWTGCTCTGTTGTTCTTGGAAAATTTATGTTTTGAATAAAAAAAAAAAGAAAATTTAGTACCAAACCTTGTAACCACAACACTTACGCTTCTGCTTGCCTTTTGCATCTTGRTAACTGTTAACAAAATAAACATCATCTGTTCACAAAATCTGGGCATTACAATACTAACACAATRTAGAAGGAATTTACTGAAAAAAGCAGAGCGCTAAACTTCATTGCAATATCATGGCAGGCCAAATTTCTCATATTTAAAAGAATTAATGTGCCCACATAGAATTTTTTTCTAGTGTAAAGACTCTTACAAAGAAGCTAGTGTATACTTTTCTTTTAAATACTAATAAATATGTAGGAATATATTAATAAAAGCAATATATGTCCGTTTTTTAAAAAAATGCTAAAACCTTTCCATATTTTCTGCTATTAGAAATGCCTTAAGAGAAAATTCTAGTGTCTTGCAATTTCAGATTTAAACAAAATACCATTTTCTGTGGTCCCTAAAAATGTATGACACATTTCTATAGTTGTTGCTCTTAAAAGCATCCCTAGACTCTGTTAAACTTCCTTCTTGCTTGTAGGCTTAAATTCTAGTTGTTTGTTGCAGAGTGATAATATGTATTCTTTGTGGTTTTGTATAATCTCTCAATATAGATGTATACATATGTATTGTTATCAATAGGGATCCATATGTCTATAGATCAACAGGAAGAGAGACATGTTTGTTAATCAGATTTAAAAAGCAAAGTAAATTTAAATCTATAGTGCTTTTATGTTCTTATTTTGAGTACACTCAGACTACACTGCTGTCTGGCTAAAGTCTCAATAGCTTTGTGTCAGACCTTAATTTTTCTGTTGCAGGTTAAGTTCAATAGTTTGGATATATGTTGAGGAATTTAGACGTGCTAGATTTGTAATGGACTGCATTTAGTGTGGATATGTCAGGCAAAATGAAAAGCAGGGCAGCTTGAATTATCCTGTGTCATTAAATGACACAACACACCAATATGTTACTGATAGCAAGGGAACTGTTCTGGGGTCACATACAATGCAGTGTCAATTGTCATTTGAGGAAAGATAAATGTGCTTTGATAAGGAGGAGCTTCACCAAACTAGTAACACCACCTCAAAGGTCTTGGTTTACTTCCCTTACATATATCTTTCTTTGCATATCAATTTCCTTTTTTTCCTCTAAGGAATTGCTTGAGATTTGTTCCTCGTCTGTTCTTTAACATTAAGCTTAAACACATTTTCAGCCCTTGTTTTCTTGGAAAGTTTACAGAGAATAAATTTTCATACATGGAATGTCAAAGTTTTGTTTGCGTTTTGAATCTCATAGTCTAAATTTAACCATTTCCATGGTTGCTGTGTTTTGTAGATGCCTAAGCATTTATGGAAATCCTTTGTTTTTCTCCTTTCAAGCCTTCTTTGTAAGAATAGCTGTCTATTTTAGTCTTCTCATTTTTATATTTAGTTAACTTTTCCTGATATGTTTCCGATTTAAGCCTTCTACACTCTCATTTCAGGTAACTTTAGTATACACTGTGTTCTTACGCTTATAATGTCATTTCTTGCAGCTGTGAAAGCAAGTGAACTGTGGTTATGAATGTTAGYTATAAATTCGTTCTGAATCCCAACTGAAATAGCTTGATATATTGCTTTGCAGATGGTGCAGAAATTGAGACATGACATTTGGMTATTTATTTCAAAATTGTACAGGTCCTTTGGGTAGTAGCAGAAGTGTCAGATAATAATTGGAATTGTTAATCATGGCTTTGAAAGCACAGCTAGCATTTTATTTTAGAAACTGGATTAAAACCAAAACATTACCTGGGCCTATTCCTACCTGTGTRTGATGAAAGTTTCTTCCTCTCTGTAGGAGCACCAGTGCACACTCTACCATGAAACTTAGAAAACTATAGTAGCTGATACTACTGGTAAAGTAAAAGAGGGAATAAATATATAATGTGATAAGAAAATCAAGAATAACCTAAAGGGAATCAGCAAAACCTCTGAATTGTTTGTCTGCTCAAGCCAATGATTACAGCCAGTGAGGTGGAAGATCAGTTTCTTCAGTCTAGCCCCAAGGTGGGCACCTGTATGCAGTTTCAAGATGAATTTGTAAAGTAGCGAGATTGAAAACCTGGATTTGACTGGTTTTGCACTGAGCAGCATGAAGTGCGTTTCAATAATGTGTAGTTACTGGCCAAATCTTTGTTTCTTGTCTGTAGCTGTTTTGACTAAGAAGCTGTTGGAATTTAGTAGTGGGGTTTTGTTTGTTTGTTTTGTTTTGTTTTTTTTAACTGGGAAATAGATTTGTTTTGCCTTATCAGAATCAGGCACATTTCAACATAACAGCTATGGCAACCTAGGAACTCAGCATACATACTTAATATATCTATTAAGTACATGCATTAGCCTTTGCCAACTATGCTTACTGGTCTTCCAGACTTAAGATTTTGTTTTCTTAGTCAGTGAAGACTGCAGCTGTCCAATATTGTTGACAAACTCATTATAGCAAACTATTTTATTTGTTTYGTTAGTTCTGAATACAAGTTCCAAAAAAGTAGAGCAAAAGAAAATGAACTTGTTATTGCAGAAAACGCTTTCATTTATTTGAAATAATTTTGAAGTGACTATCTGAATGAAAACAAGTTAKTGTATTAACTCCTTAATTAAGTCTGAAGACTCTTAAGTCACATTTGACTTGCAGATGGTAGATGATGCTTCTACCAGCAAGCATTAATCATACTGCMGAAGTCTCTAATGGCTTYGGGTGCTACTGCTTTGAATGGTGARGCAGCCAGGGAGCAGTGAGATCTGTGAGAGAAACAAATCTGCAGACACCAAGGTCAGTGAGAATGGAACGGGAGAAGGTGCTCCAGGCAYCAGAGCTGAGGTTCCCCTGCAGCCCCTGGTGCAGACCATGGTGAGCAGCTGTGCCCCTGCAGCCCATGGAGSTCCCTGGGGATGCAGAGATCCWCCTGCAGCCMCKRGAGGAGCAGGTGGATGTCTGAAGYAGTCTGACYCTGTGGGAAGCCCACAGTGGAGCAGGCTCCTGTCAGGACCTGTGGCCAGCCATATGGAGAGAGGAGCCCAWGCTTGAACMGCTTRTTCCTGAAGGACTGCACCCTRTGGAAAAAAAGGGATCCACAYTGGAAGAGTTAGTGAAGGACTGCAGCCCATGGATGCACTTMTGTGGGAGAAGTTAATGGARTACTGTCTSCTGTGGGTGGGGCCCCATGATGGAGCAGAGTAAGAGTGTGAAGAAGAGGGAGCACCACAGACGACATGTGATAAACTAACTGCAGTGCCCATACCCCTTGTCCTCTGCTCCAGAGGAGGTAGGGAGTTTAGGGTTAAAGTTGAGCCCAGGAAGAAGGAAGGGGTTGGGAGGAAGGTGTTTTAAGATTTTTTTCATTTCTCATTACCCTACCTTGATCTGGTTGTTGGTAAAATAATTATTCTGAGTCAAATCTGTTTTGCTYATGTGAGAAACTGGTGAGTGATCTCTCCCTGTTCTTTCCTCAGCCCATAAGCCTTTCATTATATTTTCTCTCCCCTGTCTTGAGTGACTTTTGTCAGGGTCACAAGGATGAGAACACTTGTATTTAAAACCTGTTTATCTCTGCAAAATTCCTTAGAGTAATTTTATACATGACTATTCAGAGCTACAAACTTACAGAAACTAACTATAAATGCATTATATGTCCCAGATTACAGTTTTAAGTGAACAAATGCAAATCATTCAGAAACTGGTAGATCCTTTGCTTGGCAAGGCAGGAAAAAAATTGCCTTAACTTTGGCAAATATTGGTTAGAGTAGTTGTGATTTAGAAATTTCATTAGAAGAGTTTCTATTATATTCAAGAGATTCAAATTACATTAACTGAAAAAAAAACCCCAAAAAACCCCTCCTACAGAGTACCAAACTGTTACTCCAATTACATCCACTTTCTAAAGAGTGTAATGGTAATAACTGGTAATAAAATGATCAGGTCATACCTTGAAATAGCAAAATAGTTTCCTGACCTTCCAGCATGAACAGTAGTGRTGTTTGGGTTTGACACTAAGATGAACAGATCACAGGTCTGCATTAATTGCCATTGATTTCAACATCCTACTTCTTTATGATGCAGCAAGTGCCAGGAGTCCCCATCTCCCATCCCCTTACATCCAGCCTGGTGGACTGAGGGACAAGTGTGGCATAACTCAATGCCCTGAGCCCACCCATGTGTCTGCTGACACTGAAATTAGCAATACATCCTCTCTCAATGTAGCCTCTTCTTTTACCCATTTTTGCTTTCATTAAAAGGCAGCCAATGTGGGAAACCAGTGACAAATATCCTGTCCTTCCCTGCCAAAAAGAAAATCATATAATCCAGCTGGATTTATGAGGTTTACAGGTATCAGTACTGAAGTGTGTCTATTCTTTATACATATGGGCAGTTTATTTTGTTTGTTATATAGTCTAAACAATTCGRCTTTTTCAGTGTTTTGTTTTCTTACTAATAAAATAAAACTGACCTTAGTGCATGCCCTCACTCAAGTGCTTGGTAAGATCTGATCTGATTTTTAGGAGTTACAGGAACCTCATTCAGCAGTAACTAATAAAGCAGCTTTGAATTTGTTTTATCTTGTAGAAGCATGMAACCTTAGAACAAAGTGTAAGACTCRYGATTTGACATGGTTTCAAAWAGTTTTAAACTGATATTTGCYKTGATAATAATTAATTTGATCTTTGTTTTRCACAAGTGTTTCTTCTTGTTTCTCAAGTACATACAAAGAAAATAAAAGCAGGTATCTTTCTTGAGCTGAGGTTATAATCAAAATGCATAAATCACAGAGTATTTTTTATTGTGTTTTACATTTTTCTTTTACGTGTTTTCCACAGCTTGCACTGAAGGACCCAGTACACACTGTGTCACTGCAGCAGTTCATCTATGAGAAGTTAAAGGCACAGCAGGAGTTACTGGGAGAACAACGTTTTCACGCCCTTATGGAAACTGTGGACACAGAAATAGTTRCCCAGCTACAAGAATTTTTACAAGGCTTCTAAGTACGCAGAAAAAAAGATTTTCTATGTCAAATTTTTATTTCAAAAAGAAGAAAGAACTCTAGCCTTCTGTCTTGTATGGATGAGTCTGATGAAAGGTGAAAATAACTTGTGGCAAAGGAATAAAAATAAGTTTCTGCAGTTGCTCTTCAACAATGCTCTTTTGTTTTTTGGTTTTTTTTTAGTAATAAGTGAGTGATTAGGGGTTTTATCATTAGGCTAACATTTCCATGATTCCTGACATGGTATGTTTTGCCCTGGGGATAGCACCATTTTTTGGTAGCCTTAACCATGTTTYTGGTTCACAAAGGTATGTCATAAAGTCAGAGATCTGAAGGAACTTACTAATGTATATTAATGGGAAGCATCTRTTAATTCAGCACTATAACTCAGTATCAGGAGCTGCTTCCTTTAATACTGTAGATCTGTAACTTTCTCCCTTTCTGTTGCTCTTTTTAGACTGTATGCTCAGCCTTACAAACAGAAGGATTTAGGAAAGCAGTAAGCCTGTGAACAGAACTATTCCTTAATGAGAGAAAGATAATTTCCATTTGACTCAGAGAAAAATAAACTTGGATTGTAACACTTAAATTGTATTTGGATTGTTAGAGAACATCAGTGTATATTTCTATCTGAAGATGTGGGTTTTCATTTTTATCACCAAGTTTTCTTCTGGTACCAAAAAACAAGTTTCTTGAGTTCTTTCTATTTCACTTTTAGCTGTCATAATACAGGGAAACTCACCAGAAGTAGATGAGTAATTAATTCTAATTAATTTGTGGCTGTACCTGGACTACTTAAAATTGCCACACATAATATCACAATTCTTTGTGTTTTTTCATCCAAGACATGTCATGAGGATACTTCAGAATTGTTTCTAAAACATTAAAATCCAAATGGTCACACTTAAAACAATTATTTACAAACATGAGGCTTAGTTTTGATTATTTATTAGTTACCTGCAGGGTAACTACCTCCTTTCTATGTTGTCTTTTGTACCTTGCAGGTGGAAGTGGGAAGAAAATGCTGATTTCCATTTGCACATTTTTCCTTTCAAGTACTGATCTTCCACCTTCAAAATTGAAACTAACTTTGCCTCACTAAGGGATGATTCAGCTATGATTTTTTTTTTTCCAGACTGGGTTAGCTGTTTAAAGACACCTACAAGCYTTTGACAATCTTACCAGATTACCAGATGCTTTTAAAAATATGAACCTTTTTTAACTGATCTTTTGGAGAGTAATCATTTTTGAAACCTTCCCTCTGTTTGCAGAGGAAGGCTCATCTTTCTCTCTTCCTTGGGCATTAGTGTCAGTGACTGTCGGGGCTCTCACAGTTCTGAATGCAAAATCTCCCCTGTACCCTGCTGCCAGCATCTGTCAGGAGGAGTTGTGCGTATGTTATGTGTATGTCATTTCCTCAATCATCCACCATCATGATCTCATAATTAAGAGGTTTATCTGGTTACATTTGGTACTTGCAGGGGAGGAGACTCAGTGTGCTGATGGTCCTGTTCAGCTGTGAACCACAATAACCAGAACCTGGCACCTTTTGACTAAGTTTGGAGTTGCTGCACTGCAGTTCATCTGCAGACACCCTAAGCTTTCATATATATAAAAAAATATATATGAACAGTATAAAATCTGTGCAGATCTGGTCACCCTTGCTAGCTTTGGCCCCACCTGGCATGACCACACAGAAAATCCTGGCAGGAAGCAGTATTGTCCTTCCACTGTTCTGCAACATCCCTTGTGCAGTGCCGAATGAAGTTTCAGAGGGGGCCAGGTCCAACCTGCTGTAGTCCAGCCCTGGCCCAAAGGCTGCTCTCTGCTGTGAGGCCAAGCCACCCAGCTCCCTGTGCAGTGTCTCACAGGTCAGATCTGTCATCGTGGCTGAGACAGATCTGTCTGCCCGCGTCAGCCGCAGAGCAGCTCCACCCCCGTTACCTCRTGTGGTGGAGTGTCAGCTGTAGCTTGTGTTAATGCACGATGGTGGCAGAAACCCTGTCAAAAATGATGGACATTCAGCTAATAACAGCACAATGAGTTGTGATTAACTGTCTGAGTAATGTCTCTGAATAACTGCATGTGTTCATTTTCATATGCATTAGGGAGCAAGTTAAATTTGTTACTAGGTGTTCAGCCTGGGATTTTGGAAGATCTTATTCTGAGGTTTGGACTATAATTGAAAGCAATCACCATTATCATGACTGTTTATATGACAACTATTGTCAATGAGCACAATGCCAAACAAGTGCCCATCTGCAGGCAGCAACAATCTAGTACTCAAAAGTGGAGAAATTTCAGCTTAAAACAGCAGAAAAACCTCTTACATACTACCATTATATGTTAAACTCTTATACATAGGGTTAAATTTTCACTGGAAGAGTATGGATTAGGACTGCAGCAAGGTGTAGCCCTTTTTGAGTTTGATGGTGAAATTTTTAACTTTGGTCTCTAGGGAAAGAATGGAGACCAARTATAGCTATTAGCCTGACACCAAAGCAGTAAAATACAGTTTCTGAAATTCTCAKGAGGAAGGATCTTGGATTCTCTTGTTCTCTAGGCTTTGATTTTCAAGACAAGAATAATTTAAATTGTGGTATTTTTTTTTTCCTATGGCACAACCGAATACTTATAACTGCTATCAGTTTACTTTTCAGAAAAAGCAATGATTAAGGTGAAGACAAATTTCTGCTTCTGATAAGTTAARTGAGAGGACTAATTCTGCTACTTCCATCTTCAAAATGTTAGCTTTGGTGTGTCGATGATGATAATTTTTAGGCTCGTGGCCGAACTGAAGTGTTAATAACTTACGTGATCTCTTTGCAATCTGCTAAATCTTTTTCAGCTTCAGAAACAAAAATTTATCCAAGTTATAACTTATTTCTATTTAATAGTTGAAGTGTTTGTCTCATAAAAAATACAACTGGAATAACTTCTGAGGATGTTTTCAGGTTAGATAACCTGTGGGCAGGGTCTTGTGTTCTCGCAGTGCTCTTTGCCTTGCCAGCAGTGAGGCCCGTGGCCTCCCACYCTCCCTGCAGTGAAGTGGTGGAGGATTTTGCATCATTTGTGAGCAAGTGCTGGGATCAGGCTGTGTGCTGGAGACCTCAGCCACGGTCATGTCCCAGCAGGTGCAGAGGGAATGTGGGGTGCCTGTCCCAGCAGCCCTTGATGGCAGGGGTGCTGAGAGAGCCCCACTCCTTGCCAGGGAAGCAACTGCTGGTGCCATAGTTGGCAGATTGGCAGGGTGAGGTTCTGCCCACTGTGCCTTCACTGAGAAGAGGTTCCACAATTCCACAGATGAACACACCGTGCAAGCCATTCATGTCTACTTCTTTCTCCTTGGGATCTTTGCATACACAAATAACTCATCAGCTTTTTTCAGGGTATGTTCCCTAAATTACTGAGACTATTTCAGATAGGACTCTTGAGCACCCTGGTCTAGTGGATGTTGTCAATCTGTGGCAGAGGGGTTGGAACTAGATGGTTTTAGTTGGAACAAGATGCTTCCAACCCAAGCCATCCTATGATTCTAAGCCTTAGAGGATTTGGTGGAGGGAAAATCAGGTGTTCAGACATGTTCTCCYAGGGTATCTGGAGTAAAGGCCAAAGTCCTAAGCAGAATCACAGCTTATAGCTGCAAATTGTAGCAGATATGTTCTTTTCTCTCATTATTCAGCAATGATAAAATCACTTATTTACATCATATTAACACAGATACCAGGTTTGCAGTTAATATTCAATACTGTTTCATATGCTTTTTTCCTTAGTTTTTGTTCAATTCCAAACTCTGGTAATGTTCCTGAATTGCAGCTCGCAGTGTTACAAGAGTGAATGTGTCACATCTTCGTTTAGCAGAAGCAGCACCTTTGTAACTAAGATACACATTTTGAAGGGTCTTCAGACTCATTTACTTGTCTTGCTTCAATGCTGCTGCTTCAAAAAATAAATAATTGCTAATTTTAAAATGTTCACAATTTCCATTTTATTGCTAACTATGATTAATAATGATSACTAATCACCAGGTAGTCAGATTTTACTACTTCTGTAAAAACATTTCATAAGGTTCAATAGCTTGTTCATAACACATTTCGCTGACTCTTGGGAAAATGAAATCAAATTAAGTGGAGACAACCCCCTTAAAAATGTAATTGGGTGTTCATAAGGAGTGCTTACAAATGTTACATCCTCTGCTCCTCGCAGTGGCCAAGCAGCAGTTAGGCTGTGTGTACTACTGCTCTAACTAATATACACAGTGTGCTTGAAAACACTATGAAGGAGTTAGTTTTCAAATTTGTGTAGAGAGGGTGACCAGTTTGGGTCTAAAGTGAAGTGAAAAGGTATYGCTGGTGTTGGAGACAGGCACAGGACAGTGGACACACACCTGAAGTTCASGTGACAACAGCTGAGGTTTATTGTTTGAATTTACACACTTTAYTGGTTAGGGTCTTAGCTCCGCCCAGCTCCCTGGCCAGTGACATCTCTGGTTCAGTGGGATTGGCTGGGGTCCTGTGCTTSAGTTTGAATCCAACCTATCATTATMAAACCTGGGCACTTGCTTACTTCYRCTCTCTGAGGAACCAGGCTGGTCCAGCTGCTGTCTGCTGTGACCAGTTCATCTGTGCAGCTACAGACCAGCTGTAGCTGTCACAAAAAGGATTAAAAGAATTTGCTGCCAAAGAAAATCCCACCAGCAACACATAAATCTAACTAGAGCATGCCTCTTAAAAGTTTATTAGAGTGAATTAAGTCACAGCCCACATCATGGTGTGTGTCATTTCTGAAGTAAGCAGTAGATGTTGGCAAGTGACAAGTTTACCTGGGCTGGAGCTGTGCAAGCAACTTCTCATTCCCTTTCTGAAGAAGGGAAAATGTTCAASAGAAGCATATTACTTGACCTAAGGTTTAATGCTGTATTTCTCTCTTTTTTAAGACCTCTTAACCTGCTTTTAGTAAAATACAAGCCAGTTTTGAAGTCAAACYGTCACTACTAAACTTGTGAAAAGTCCAAAATGTTCACAATAAATATTCTTAGATAAAACAATTTGCTGGATGTGCATGTTGGTTCAGATAGTATGAAAGTTTTCAGTTTGCAGTTGTTGCATTTATCTCTTGAAAGTGTATAAAATTCTATAATGGAGTGTGGTGCTAATAAAGGGGTTCTGCTTGAAACTATGACAAAAAAATGTCATGTTAACTGTGATTGCAGGTTTTCATCCCCTCCCACTGGAACTTTGACCAGCAAAAATGATAATTAAAGCARCATTTAAAAACAGATGGAAAATGCTTAGGTGACACAAATATTTGACCCAGAAGTTACAGTTTTTCTAATATTTGCACCAGCACAATCTTTGGTGTTAATCAGGGAAAGTAACAGAACAGTGTGGGGCCTGTCTGACAGACTGTAGTTGTGGTTTAAAGTAAGAATGTTTCACTAATTATTCAGGAAACAATTGAATCAGTCCAGTCATACAATATAGACAAGTACCCAGTAACTTACCACCTTGAGAAAATCGAAGTTGTGGATAGGTAAATTTTCAGCAGAGAAGGTGTACACCTTGTTATTTTGTTGCATGGCAGTGTTTCAAAAATACACTATGAGTAATTTCAAAAGTATTTTAAACCAAGTAATTTTTAATGGCAAGTAATCTATTTACTATTTTTGTTACAATTTGATTCTTTTTAACTAAAATGACAAAGATMTCTTGCAGATATTTTTATAGGGTATTGAGGAAAACTAGTAATTCTCATATGTCTGGATTGTGGGAATGACTCCTGACTTCAATGTCTGAGTTTTCAAGGAATAGATACTTAAAAACTGAACCTTTACCCTGATGCTTCACCAATCCAAAACCCTTCAAACATCAGGCAGGTATGCCAGGAAGCTTACAGGCATAAACTGCCTGCACAAACAGTTTTTCACCTTGTTGAAATGMTGTGYCCTGTATTTTCCCACCCTASGCTACTTTTGTTTATAGCTTTTTGTTTTACTACATCTGTAACAAGTGCCTGCYGTTTCACAAGCACTTATGTTTTTCAGTTCTTAAATATATAAATTAAATCCTCATATACTGGCCATCAAGCACCCTGGTGAGGAATAAAAGATGCAGATTGGTTTGTCCAACAGCTGTGGGTGAAGGAAGTGGTGAGAGTCTCATACTCTCCTCTCTGGCTTTAAAGCTGTTGGCACTCTGACTGCGGGGAATTTTAGTCTTTCTGTGCTTACAGGCACTGACCCCCTAGAAGACACTACATTTGACCTTAGGCCTTGGAAGAGGCTTCCAAAATTGAGTGATAGCACTGAGACTATGAGTGTGTAGTTTGATTAGAAGTGTATGATATCACAGGGTGGAAAGGCAGAGTTTTATGTATATATGTTTTAGTATATAGTGATATATATAGAACAAGATGGAGGTCTTAGGTCATAGGTCAGCTGTCTTCTTGCACCTTCTTCTGCACCTTCTTCGTGGRTTTGGATAGTTTTTGTGATTGGTTGAAAAAGTCCGCAATGTGGACTGCAAGTAGTTAGTTACTGTGTTTAAAGTAAAAATAATTTAGGTGGCATTTCATAATTGGATAATTTGTTCTTGAAAAGACTTGGCAGAGATAGAGGAGTACTCCATTTGTGTGCCTAGTTAGTGTGCAGAACTCAYRGCTTGTGAGACTGTAATGTAGATAACAATTAATAAACACCTGAGACYGAACAGGAAATTAGTCTCTTCTGCATTCAATTCTGGCTCTGGCAAGRCTGAAAAGAAGCCTATGTGGTGCCTCCCCTGTGAGGACCACCTGTTAGTGCCAGGACCTTCCAGAAGAAAAAGAGATAACATAAGCAACTTTGAGCTGGAAAAGGAAAAAGAAAAATTCCTGGGGAAAAGAAAAAGGAAGAAGAAGAAGAAGAAAGAGAAAAAAGAAGRCAAACATTTAATTTTTAATTTTAAGCATTTATTTAAGCATTTTAATATATAAATTTATTTAAGCATTTTATTCAATGATACTGTAATGCCTCWTGTGTGGATAGACCCCAGATCCCAGGAGTCCTCATCTAGGTTTTTGCTGCTAGCTGTACTCATTTGTTGAAGCATTTTGATGTATTATTTTCTCTCTCCTGAGAATGCATCCGAGAGCCCTGCAAGCAGAATTGTTCTGCAGAAGTTCCTTTTCATCCTCCACCTCCTGAAGTACTTGTGAAGAAATCAACACATTTATCTAAGCCTGTTTCTTGAGATTCTGCTAGCGCAGTGTCAAATGCATGGCTGAATGAGAGGAGCTGGTCTTTCAGCAGGCTGCGGCACAGGGGCTCCTCGGGAGGCTGGGTGGTGTGCAGTCAAGCGTGAAATGCTGGCATCTAAGTAACAGGCAGAAATCAAGGGAGTGAATAAGCAGTTTTCGACCTGGCTGAGGAAAGATTCCACAAAGCTTCTGTATTAGGACTGAGTTTTATCAAACTTTATGGATGGTTTAGGAGCACTGRTGAAAAAACTGCCAGTGAAATAAATAGAAATGGCGAAGAATGTAACTGAGCAATGGTGGAGTAGTGTTGCAGTTTGGCACTGGCCAAACTGCCACAGCTRGGCAGAGGAGAGGAAAATTTATTGAAGGCTTCATGAGTTGAGATAAGGACCASGACAAAATACTCCAAGGACAAAACAGCTCAACTTAGAGGTACAAAGTGTGTTTATTACAGCAAAATCAGAGGAAGATAATGAGAAGTAAAATAAGCCCTTAAAAACATCCTTTCTTCCCCCAAGCCCTCCCTCCTTCCCACTGACAGCACAGAGAGACAGGGCATGGGGGGTTTGGTCAGTTCATCACTCGAGGTTTTCTTCCACTGCTCAGGGAGAGGAGTCCTTCCCCTGTGAGACCATGGGGTCCCTCCCACRGGAGACAGTTCTCCATGAACTTCCCCAGCATGGTTCCAATCTCACAAGCAGCACCTTCTAATTCCACAAGCAGCAGTCCTCCCAAAACTGCTGCAATGTGAGTCCCTCCCACGGGCACACAGTCCTCCCAAAACTGCTGTGGTGTGGGTCACTCTTCCACGGGGTACAGTCCTCCAAGGACAGGCTGTTCCAACCCTTCTCTCCACTGGATCTCCCACAGGATCACAGTCTCTTCCAGGCATCCACCCGCTTCCATGGGCTGTGGGTGGATCTCTGCATCCCCCCTGGATCCCCATGGGCTGCAGGGCCACAGCTGCTATACCACGGTCTCCACGGCTCAGCTCCAGTGCCTGGAGCACCTCCTGCCCCTCCTTCTCCTCTGACCCTGGTCCTTCTATGTTGTTTCCCTCAGATGTTCTCACCTCCTCCCCTTCTCTGGCTAGAATTAAAACTGTGCCACTACTTTTGTTTTGCTTTCTTCTTAAATATGTTATCATAAATGTGTTGCCATCATCTCTAATTGGCCCAGCTTTGGCCAGCAGCATGCCAATTTTCAGAGCCATCAGGAAYTGGCTCTGCAGGACATGGTGGAAGCTTCTGGCAGTTTCTCACAGAAGCCACTTTTGTGGCCTCCCCCCCTACCAAGCTCTAGAGCTTCATCCATCTTTGTGTTGCTACCGGTGTTGGTTTTGCATGCAGGCCATGCAAAACCAACACCAGTAGCAACACAAAGATGGATGAAGCCCTAGATCTAGAAAATGCTGATCTGCTTTGTGACAGAGGGTTCAGAGTCAGTCCTTGTGCRTCATGTTTTGCTTGGGGCTTGTGAAATGGAAATCCAGAGGGTCCCATTGTTGAGGGAGAGAATTTGAACAAGCTCACACAACTGGAAACAAGATCTCACAGAATCCTCCAGGCTGGAATATTCTTTTGAKGTCATCTAGTTTATCCTCCTGCTCAAGGCAGTCAGCTGCAGCAGATTGCCCAGAACCATGTCCAGTAGGTTCTTTAGTATGTCCACAGATGAGGGCTCCACAGCCTGCTAGGGCAGCCTCTTTGACCATACTCACACCTTGTGTTCAAACACATTTCAGTTTTTGTCCATTGCTTCTTGTGGTGWCAGTGAGCATCCCTGACAGTAATTCAGGTCCCTTTTCTTTTTCTCTCTTACATTTATACATACTGCTAAGAGCCCTCAAGATTTGACCATCTCTTTCTGTGGAGAAGGTCYGGGGGAAAAAATCTCTTAAGGAAGWTAAAATGGTGAAACTCAGTGGATCCTAATGTTACTTGGTGTGGAAAAGAAACAGGATTGTTGATGGGCYAGAGCAGAGTTCTGATCAGTATTTRGGTTGGGATGGACCCATAATAAGAAGAGGATATGAATTTCCACAGACTGAAGGGGTCTTRCAAGTACTCTGTCATGAGGAAGTAGAAATATCTGAAGATATTTCACAAAGAGGATGTGTCACGAGCAGGRCCAGAAGGAGGAGAGGACCTCTTCAGGATAGATGAGGTCATGTTTAATTTTGATTTTTTTGTTAAGGGAGGACTAATCTGGGGAAAGGCAGAATTTGARARGACTTTATGCCTGKACACCTACAYMTGGCMAGTTAATTGTGGTAGGAGTGGTCCSATCTTGTAATGTCTAGCATTGAATTTGCTCACAAAATCTGCCCYGAAATTGAAGAATGAAGAAGAGAATAATTTTGTCCCATTTATTTTTAGGTGAACTTGCACACCTGGAGACAGATGAACCCTGAATTTGTCTGGAGGCATCACACAGGCCCAGCCATGAGTATATTTCATCAGAACAAAAACCAGCAATGTTGGCTTGGCCCATTTGTAAAGCAGCAAGGAAGACATTTACCTTAATTTGAGATGGGAATGTTGACTGTTTTTCTTGACAACATGATCTCCAGAGTTCATGGCTCTTAGATATAAGCATATAAATGGGAGTTAAGCACCAAAGACATAATGAAGTCTTTAATGTCCTATTGCCCACAGGCACTGAGTGGATTATCTTAATTTGCACTTTATGTAAAATCAGTTTGTAAATAGAAAAATAATGACAGAATTCGGCTTTAGAAATGTACTTTTATTTAGAAACATGGTTTTATTGTGTTGAGGCCCTTCTTCACAGTTTTGAAATAWTGCTAGAGTAGTACAGAACCCTTGGACCTAAGGAGACCATATCAGAGGTGGTTCTATTTCTAGATTTTATTTCTGACCCCTTTTACTCTTTGTTGTGAAGGATTCCAGGACGGTGGTCCTAGTTCACCACTATGTTAGGCATTTTCCTATTCTATTTACCAGATTCAAAAGCCTTTTTTTCCTTAAAATGAGTTACCTTCAATATGTTCTTARGCCACTGTTAATATGCTGCATTACCTTGACAGACATATAGAATATGCAAGTTAGTCACAAGCTGCAACTAAATAAAACTCAGTGGCATTAKGGAATTCTGCTGACCCTAAATCTTGGGAGACTTTGAACTGGTAGGTAGAAATTGGGATTTTTTTCAGGCTTTCAGAAATATTCTGTATTTGCTTAACTAGCACTTGATGAAGACAATGGTGGCAGTCAGGTGAAGTCCCARGTGACTGGAAAAAGGGAAACATGTCTCAGATTTTCTGGTGTTTTTGAGCCCCTGAGAGTTGATGATGGAGTTTGAAAGAGAGCTGAGTCCAGGCAGCTGCTTTGAAGAGTTGTTTATTTTTTTGCTTATCTCTAAAAGTTCTCTCTGTCCAGCGTGAAGTTCGCAGGCAGCCAGAAAAGCAGAATCTGACCCTCCTACAATGGCACCTGAACTTTTATAATCTAATCTACGTTAGCAATGTTTTCCTTTAAGTACCAATATTAGTAACCCATATTAGACAGGGAAATTTTACCAAAACCCAATCAAGAAAAGGCCACCACCACTGCAAAGATAGAGGGGAAGAAGAAGCAGGAAAAGGACAATAAGCACACCCAAATTCCTCCATCTTTACCCCATTCTATCTAGGCAGTAAAATCTAAAAATTCTATTTTTCACCCTGTGACCTAACAAAAATCATACCAATCAAACCCATGTGGACTGCATCTCCTCTTTTAAGCACTGCAGCTTTTTCCAGGGGGTTAAATCAAACACATAATTATTTTTGGCTCTGGCTCGAGACCCCGGGATCCAGCTGCTCCAGGAGCACCCAAAGGAGTGACCCGAGTTCTCACAAACATGGTACCAGTCTAAGAAAAGGGTAGAAAGGAAGACTCTGGGACCTGCCAACTTGTCAGCCTCATTTATGTTTCTGGGAAGATGATGGAACAGATCCTCCTAGAAGCTGTGCTAAGGCACATGGGGAACAGAGAGGAGATTCAGGACATCCAGCTTAGCTTCATCAAGGGCAAGTCCTCCCTGACCAGCCCTATGCCCTTCTATGATGGAATGACTTTTCCACATCAGTGGGAAAGGAGAAGTCTATGGATGTAATTTATCTGGATTTCTGTAAAGCCTTTGACACAGTCTCCCACAACATCCTTCTCTCTAAGTTGGAGAGAGAAGAATTAGAAAGGAGGGGTGTTTGGTGGATAAGGAAGTAATTGGTGGCAGCATCCAGTGGGTAGTGGTCAGCTGCTAAGTCCCARTGGACATCAGTGAAAAGTGGTGACMATCAGAGGTTCATATTGGGACAAGYRCTATTTAATATGTTCTTTARTGGCATAGRGGGGTCAAGTGCACCCTCAGCAGATTTGCAGATGACCCCAAGCTGAGTGGTACAGTTGGCATTCCTGAAGGATKGGATGCCATCCAGAGSGACCTGGACAAGCTGGAGAAGWGGCTCATGGGGACCTCATGAGGTTTAACAMGACCAAGTGCAAGGTGCTGCACCTGGKTCAGACCAAACCCCAGTATCAATCCAGGCTGGGGATGAACAGAYCCAGAGCAGCCCTGCCCRGAAGGACMTGGGGGTGCTGGGGSTGAGAGGCTGSACATGRCCCAGCCATGGGCACTCMCAGCCCTGARAGCCAAACGTGTCCTGGGCTGCATCCARAGCMSTGTGGGCAGCAGGGCCAGGGAGGGGATTCTGCCCCTCTGCTCTGCTCTGCTSAGACCCCACCTGCAGGGCTGCATCAGCTCTGGGRTYCCAGCRCAGGAAGGACMTGGACCTGTGGTATCAYATCCAAAGGAGGCCATCAAGTTGATTAAGGAATGGAGAACCTCTCCTGTGAGGAAAGGATTTGGATTGTTTAGCCAGGAAAAGAGAAGTCTTTAAGATGACCTAACTGGAGATTTACAATGACTGAAGGAAGCCTACAGGAGAGATGGAGAGAGACATGGGCATGTAGTCAAAGGACAAGGGAAAATGTGTTTAAACTAAAACAGGTTAAGTTTAGAGTAGATATTAGGAAGAAATTCTTTGCTGTGAGGGTGGTGATGCTCAAAGGAGCTGTGGATACCCCACCCATGGAAGTGATCAAGGCCCGTCTGGATGGGGCTCTGAGTAACTGGGTCTAATGGTGCCTGTGCCCATGGAAGGTGGTTGGAAGTGGGTGATTTTTAATGTCCATTCCAACCCAAGCCATTCTATRATTCTATGGATCTAAGACTTCAGGTGCACCTTTTTATTTATTGTATTTTTAAACTGATTTTTCCTGGCCTGTCCTACCTCAATGCTATGAAGAATTTGACCACAAACAGTTTATAATGTGTGCTTTCTCTTCGTAGCTTTGGGGTAGGACAACTTTAACTACTTGCTTACAGAAAACAGATGAGTACAAGATTTCCTCAGCAGGAGCCAGAGAGGATTGGACTGCCTTGGGAAGGAAGATAGAAAAAGTGTTTTAAGAAGAAAAAATGTCATGGAAAAGAAGAGGAAAGAGGAAGGTGATGAGAGTAGACCTGAGAACAAACATAAGAAATGAATGATACTAAATTATGAAAATGATATACACRAAAGGACAGAAAATAGGAAAAAGGTAATGTTAGGGTAATGAACACTGTACTGAACACAGTATATATGCACTGACCTGTGTTTCTGTCACTGTTACCAGGATTATTTTATTTCTCAGAGGTTGCCCAGTGAAACAGGCCCTTGGAGCTTGCATCTGGGGCATTTAAGTTTGCTAGAACTTCTGCTTTGGAACAAGAAGCTATTTGCTACTTCCAGCCATATTTTAGAGCAGCAACAGAAACCATGGCAGAGTTGGTATGCTGTTGGTGTGAGTAAGAAACACAATGCATTTGCTTAAAACACCATGAACTCATAACAAAGATCTGTAGGACTGAAGCTTTAACAGCAGCAGAGCAATGATAAGTCACCAAGTGGCAAAACCACAATTGCTCCTGATCATTTTTGCACACCCCAAATAGAGATGTAAAGCTTTATTGTAGGCATCACCAATGAAAAATGTGACTTTGAAGTTACGATTAAGAAAAGACAAACAAAYAAACCCCATTTGCCTCCCCTTCAGAGGGTGGGGTTTTTTGTGTAATCTTATCTCTGGAGTTGTCAGTCTATCAAATACTAAATTTGCTCAAAGTCATTACTTTATAATTTCTTTCAGTAGAAATTATATTATTTCCCTTTGCCCATAGTTATGTTTGCACTTAAAAGTCTATAAAATCGTACAGCAATAAAATCCTGAGCAATCTGAAATTCAGGCAAGGACAAGGGACTCTGTGTGCAGCTTCAGGTTAAATTAAAGCTCTAACTCAACTTCATTTTGCAGTAAATTTGGGTAAAGTAACTAATATAAGCTTTAGAGCCCATAAATACGATACATTTTAGTTGAGGTTSTGGAGRYACAATTTAAAGTGAAAAGGCTGTGACATTTATAGGCTAACATACACTCTTACTRTAAGRGATTTTTAAGTMCTGTAGTAGAGGYAGATTATACCTAASCCAGGGCATCCATTCTTCTCCAGTYTTTTATGGTGTGAAATTACAAAGCATAGGTCAAGAATAGACAAACTGTGTGTTCTTGGGGTAAGACTTGATTTTTTTCCCCATAAAGTTGTTTAGGGCCCCATAGAGCAGAATAATTGTAGTTTACTGCTTGGATAATGCTACTTTTAGAGAACACAGTGAGAAATGGTGCAGAGATGTTGTTTATACCACGTGSTGCTTTAGCAGGATGTTAAGGCTCCAAGTCAGAGGYAGCTGTTMTTTCTTCTKTAGAACTGCTTAGCRTGCYGTCCTTCTAGGCCTTGATTTCTGGRGTTCTGCYATCTCCTTGTCTGCATTGAACTCCACTGCTTTGTGCTTTCCCAGAACTTTGCTCCTGTTAACAGACCTTTCAAGAATTAACCCAGCTCTTGCTGAGCCAAAACTGATGGTGTTTGTTGCACAGATACCCTTGTGCTGCTGCATGCAGCTTTCTCAAGTGAAGAAAGGTGACCAGAAACACCCTGTTTGGRTCTGCTTGCACAGGCTGAGACAAGCACTGTTGGTTCTGGCTTCTCATGGCACTGATGCAGCAGCCRCACTTATCTGTCTAAATTGGCCTGTAATTTATAAATTAAACTCAAATTAGTCCTTATTTGAGCTAATAAACCTTTGTCAAACCAAGTTCAGTCAACAACATGGCAATTAGGCTATTTCTATACCTGTTGCCTTCCTAACCTACTGAATGTCTCAGTGCTGGCTCAACAACACTAAAGCCCAATTAAAAGCACCTGGAGGAGTCTAACTTGCCCACAGTTGACCCACACTTGAAGGGCACAGGGGTCYACATAATATGTAATGTAGTCTTTTCATCTGTTGTCTGCCCAATTCTGTTTGGGATCTATTTTTTTTTTCCCAGAAGGCACACTGAAATATAGAAGATCAGTTCTGTCCTGTGGCTTCTTGAAGATGTTGAGCTGAGTGGGAGGATGAATGAACAGGGCAGGGAATTAGAACACTGTTTCAGCTCACTCATATTGGTGCTGCGTGGAGATTTTTTTCTTTTTTTATTGTTTTACTCATTGCAGCTCTCAGCAAGCATTTATTAGGTACTGCTGTCTGAGGCAAGGCAGCTGCAGGGCCTCGGTGTAATGCATCATGTGGTTCATCCTCACTGTGGTGACAGAGGTGGTTAAGGCACAGCAGACAGAAAYGCTTCCTCATCTTTTTTACTTGGCTTCAGATTCTTCTTGGACCTCTTGACTGTTCCCGGGAATAGCGTGATGAGTTCTTCTTTGTGTCATACTTCATAATAAGTGCTGTTACTGTTCAAGAAAAATAGCCTAACTAAAACTATGAGACTCTGCTCTCATGATGGTTCTTGCTTTCCTAGAATCATAGAATCCTTAAGGTTGGAAAATGCCTCTAAGCTCATCAAATCCAACCATATCACCATTGTGTCACCACCAAACCATGTCCCCATGTGCCACATCCTCATGTTTCTGAACACTTCCAGGGATGACTTCCCTGTGCAATGCTTGACAAGACCTTCTGTGAAGAAATTTTTCCGAATATCCAATCTAAACCTCCCCTGGTGCAACTCAAGGCTATTTCCTTTTCTCCTTTCTCTGGTTACCTGGGAGAAGAGCCCCACCTGTCTACACCCTCCTTTCAGGCAGTTTTAGAGGGCGATAAGGTCCTTCCTGAGCCTTCTCTTCCACAGGATAAGCAACACCAGATTATTTAGTTGCTTCACATCAGATATTTGATTGTTATCACATTAAACTGACAAGCAAAAATGAACAGGAGTGCGTTAACTTGAGCTATTAAATGATCTGGCACAAATCATGTCTACCAAAAAACCAAGAAGTACTGAGGCAAATTCCTCTTTTGGTTAAATTGCTTTAATTTGGAGCAGGCTGTAAATTGCAGAGAGAGTGTTTGATTTAGGGAGTGACATGTGCATCTGTCCTGGATTTAGCTAGATGCTGTACAATTTTCTGAAAGCRTATGTTTGCCTACTGACACTGCATTAGCAGAGAACAACCTGTCTTTTGGCAGGAGAGCTTCACTTGAACAAAGCTTTTTGCTGAGGCTCTTGAAGAAGAAAAAAAAAAAAAAAAACAGTATAATTGGGATAACGTTACTTTTTAATGGTGATACACAGGAGAAGAAGGCATAATCCTGTATTAAATATAATTATCATAACAGAGGAATGCACACCCTAACAGTGTGATACAGYTTTCTTTCTATGTAACTGATAAATGCTCCTTTTTTGGGTGGAATCTTTCCAAATACAAAGTGACAATATTATCTGAGAGGTTATTGCTTTGATGTTCAGGAAGGAGGAAAGAAGATAAATGTAATGGATTTGCTTACCTTAGCAGGCTTTACCAGGCCTCGTTACTCAACTCTGCAGCTGAATATGGTCAATTCCATTAACCTCAAGTATCACCAATTCATCATATCATGTGTTCCACTGCACTACTGCTGTGGTGCCTCTGCAGTAATACAGAAGCTGCTGGCAGAGCTGAAGTTCTGCTAATTAAACAAACACACCACCAACCCCTGAAAAACATCAATATCAGAAACCTATACATACTTTCCTCTATGTTATATTTTATATAATAAATTAGTAATTTTTTCATGTATGGGAAAAGTACATGATGAAAAATTGTCTCATGAAGATTTTTCATGGGTGGGGTTTGGTTTGGCTCTGTAAGAATTGAAACAACAGCTTTTTCTGGAATTAATATCTGAAAAAGTCAAGTATTATGCAAATTATATTGCAGAATATATGTATTTGGTTTAGGGGATATTTTAGAAGATAAATTAGCTGATATAGCTTTGACTCTTCAAGTGTTTCAGCTGGGGCTTCTGTTGTTTCTTTTCTTTTGGTAGCGATGTAAAGACCTTAGGAATTGATATTTTGGGACAAAGAGCAAGCTCTGTGTTTCACATGAAGTATCATAATTTGGGTTTTAATTTCTAACAAATGACACAACATCCAGTTTCTCTTTCAAGACTGAATTGTGTGAGTTCCACATATATCCATGGACTGGAGTTACATGCGTTAACAAGAATCTGCTGTGGGCAGTGAGAGAAGGATGGCAGAGATGTAGCTGTACATACATGCTGCAGCACATATTTGTTTGCACCACCATTGTATTACCTGAGGCAGGATGAGTCATGTAATGAGAGGAAAAAACAAAAGCTCTGGGGAAACCTTTTAGATACCTTTCTGTATCGAAGGTGATCCACAAAAAAGATGGAAAGAGACTTTTAATACAGGCAGGCTGTGACAGGACTAGGCACAATGACTTCCAACTGAAAAGGGATAACCTTAGATTAGGTATTAGGAAGAAATTCTTTACTGCAGAAGGGTGGTGAGGCACTGGCACAGGTTGCCCAGAGACGCTGTGGATGCCCCACCTCTGGCAGTGTTCAAAGCCAGGTTGGATGGGGCTTTGAGCAATCTGRTCTAGTGGGAGATGTCCCTGCCTATGGAAGGGGACTTGGAAACAGATGATCTGTAAAGCCTTTTCCAACCCAGACCATTCTGAGATTCTATGAAATGCAACTTACATTTCTAAGTTTAACATTGCCTTTGCTCCAGGTCTCCTCCAGTGCCTGAGTTATTACAGAGTCATTGTTTATCYCAAAACTTTAGACAGAATATACAAAGAACATACAGTTGTTCTTCATAGTAAATTTTGAAATCCCCAGCATATTTACAAATCTCGTTTTTAAT
This sequence comes from Alauda arvensis, assembly GCA_902810485.1. Lineage (NCBI taxonomy): Eukaryota > Metazoa > Chordata > Aves > Passeriformes > Alaudidae > Alauda > Alauda arvensis. Next base: position 975,017 of record CADDXX010000086.1, on the reverse strand, counting down.
CTTTAATTCCTGTCATCAAGGACTTCCCATCTCATTGAGCTGCACAGCCTATTTGCATACAGCGTAAAAGCAAACTGTGAAAACCGTGTTAAAGAGCCTGAGCTGTCTTCRTAATGGTAGAAGATGTTTCTACACACAATGAGAATGCACCTCTGAGTTTTTCAAAGGAAGGTTTCAGCACTTTGCTTTGGCTGCTTGCAGATTTCAGYCCTCTGCATTAATGAGGAAATAACTAGGTTGAGAGCAAATTTTGGTAATTGTGGTGATACATTTGAGGTAAATATAAGGAGCTGTCTTGGGTGGAAGTAGGACATATGTTTCTCTGGGGAAAATATTTGTGTCAGAGAAAACATAACGCAATGTGAACTAAGCTCTTTACCACCTACATGTACATTTGAAAAATGTGCTTAAAAACAATAACCCGAAAATAGAAGGTAGCATCCCACAGAATACAGGGGGACATTCAAGAGTCTCTGCACCATTCAGGGGGAATCTGTTTAGTGCAGCCTTGTTGATAAACCTTGGATGAAGGCTGGATGCCCGTTAAGTCTACAGCTGTCACAGATCAAAGAGATGGTGTTTATTAGGCAAAGCACTTTAGACCAAGATGTCAAGTGTTTTGCTTCCCTGTCACTCCATGCACTCAGGAGTTCGTGACAACTGGGGAGAAGAAAAGGTTGCTGMAAAGGACAGTGTGTTGATTTTCATTTTTAGAGACTCATGACTCAGAATACTGGGGCAAATACATGTGTGTATTTGTACAGCTTTAGTGTCAATACATGGCATGTCAGATAATACTTTGCATAGTATTACTTTTACTTTGCATAGTACTTTTCCCATCGTAAGTTTAACAGTATTAAAACAAGAAYTGACTTAGTTTACTTGATTTTTGGCTATGACTTATCTGGCCAGCGTTTTCAAGCATGAATAGTTTCCATGTATGCAATTACCTGTGAAGTTGCAAAATTCTTATTAGAGGCACAAAGAGTTAGGAGAGCCTTGTGAGCCTGTAGAGAACATGTGCATACATCAGAATTGGTCATTTTAGGTTCCCAGAAAGGGACAGTTTGAAATAATTCAAATAAATCAGATGCAAAGGTGATAGTTTCTCTTCATTATCACAAATGTGTTTTGAGTTGTCCTAAGGTGCTTTCGTGCAGAAAAGGGTTTTAATCTTCCTCAGTGAACAAAAGCCGATCTTCATGGGTAGTAACTGGGAGAGTTTTTATAGGCTTTTGGTGAGAATATGATAATGTTACAGAAGGCTGTGTAATGATGACAAAGCTGAATACGAAGTATTCATGAAGATGCAAAGACAATGAAGTGTTTTGTTGGGACTGTTGGAGTTTAAATGTGCTTATGAACAAAGACAAGACAGGAATAAAATGTGCTTTTTAAAAGCAAAAAAAATTCTATATGAATGGAAAACTACATTTGAGGTGGTGGAATTCACCATCAGATATTTATTTTGGCTAGTGTCTTAATACAATTCTTAAAAAAAAAGGATAAACAAGACAGTTTTTGGAGATTTGAAAGTTCAGCTCTTGTAATGCTCTAACACTTGTTCATACCATGTTTCTTCTCAAGGGTCAATCCTTTAAAAAGCTTTGTAAACACTTTGATCTTCTTACCACTTGCAGCTTTTCTAAAATAATTAGTGTCTGTGCGTATGTTGAGTGGGAGGTTCATAGCTGTTCCTCAATTACCTAATAAGAATACTCCTATTTTTATGGTATTACATTTATTTGCTGCAGGTAGTTCTGAAAGCTTCTAAACCATTTKCTATGCCTTTGCTTTGTTCTGAGTGTTTTTATGTTATGAAGGTAAGAACAGGAGGCATAGAGCTCTAATAAATTGGGTCTTGGTCCTATTTTGGTCATCAAACCTCAGGATAGTCCTATTCATCATCTGCAGTGTCTAGGGAATGGCATTAATGACTGCACAGTTTATATCATGTTCTGAGATTAATTTAGTTACTGCTGATGGTGCTGTTTTAAAATAGCCTCCTTTTGACTGAAGGATTTCAGGGATCACTAAATTTCAAAAGGCAATACGAGGTCTGAAGGAACCAGAATCAGCTTTGTTGTTGTTGAACTTTATGTTCACACTGAGTAAAAATTGAGCTGGGCTGATAGAACAGTAAAAGATAAATGCAGGTAAAAGAAGTTATGATGCAATTCTGTATTTTATCTGTAGGGCAGGGTTCCTGAAGGGAGAAAGAGGAAATTAAAATGGAGATTAAAAATTATACAGGTCCTATTGCTCTTGGTAATGTGGAATAGGAGAAAGAAGGAATTTTTTAGTTGTGTCTGAGTAAAGACAAGGGAAAAAAAAAGAATTTTTCTGATAGCAAATTGTATTGGGATTTAGGTCCTGCTTTTCCAGACAATATGGTTGCGTCAAATTTTAAGTAATTATCCAAACTTTTGGATCAGTGTCTGGGTTAATTTCCTAAAGTACTTAAAACTCACTAAGTAAAACCTAGTGCTTTTTTGAAATATGGAAGCTGAGTGATGAACATTTGTCTCTGTGACAGACCAGTTTAGGTCAGCAGGAGTCAATATTTAGCACCAAAACTTTCCAAGAAAGCCACAAAAAAACCCCCCAAAAAACCCCCGTGTGTTTTCTCCTCATTTTTCCTAAAATAGAAATTACTCTCACCACCTCTTATGATGGGGGGTAACTTTAATTCATGGTTACTTCTTCACTCAGYAATGCTTTTGCCTGGATGAAATTTTATTTTCTTACAATGCCTTCACATACCATATATTGCCTTGAAGATTAAAGCTGAAGAAATTGTTTTCATGCTYCCTAGAGCCAGAGCAAGAATCATTTTAGTTGGTTGAGTTATATATAGAGAAACATATCTACATTTCTCTTTCTCTCTCAAATTGTCYTGATCTAAAAAATGATGTTCTATAAGTCAAAGGTGTATATAAAAAAGTAATTACAGAGATTGAATGTTTTTCTACTATCTAGTTTATTTGATGACACAACACAATACAGGAGGAGTATTAGGAACAAGAATTGTGCCAGCCTGTACTGGGTCCTCTGTTCTCCACTRTATTCATCTGTGCTGCTGAGATATGGCTGTATTTTGCCAAACCCACTAAGTTTGCAGCTGGCAAGGAATGGATAGGTGTGAGACTGCCAAACTGAATCTAGATGTTGCAGAAACYAGCACTGCAGATGGTAAACCCCCTTACAAACACTTTGGCTTCTTTATGTTAAAGAGGGGGCTGTGCATGGGGGTAGAGAGTGTGAAGGTGACAATGCAGTTGTCTAGGAAACAGGTTGTAAAGCTGGAAAGCAGGGAAAAAGTGTCAGGCTGCTCCTGTCACACTATCTGTGCCTCCATGCTGCCACCCTGGTTCAGCTGGAAGCTCATTGAATTGTCCTGAGTTTGCAGGTTATTTTGCAAATGGCTTTGCTCCTACAGTGCTGCTGGTGCAAGAGAGGGAGTAGGAAGGGATGGGGTGGGACAGAACTCAGCTGTGGTTTGTTGCCCCTATGCTTTTAATATCCCTTCTAAATATTCCTCTGTGGGATTGGCATGGCTTAAGGAACACTCCCAAGCTGTGGAGGGTTTCCTACTCCTGCTGAGACA